>CM021103.1:450986227-451455857 GCA_007115665.2 Sequoiadendron giganteum | reverse complement strand
TGCGTAACAAAAAGAAGCCAGCCTTTAGCTTTTCTTTTGCTTTAGGTATTTACATTTGCAGATCATCCGCAGAAGCTAAACTAATGGGTGATGAGTTAGATAAACTTGGTCTCAAGCCTTTCAGCGAGAGACAATCCTATCCCCATGGCTTCTATGCAGCTTGACTTGGTCAGAACTATGCTCATGTGCCCGCACTCAAAGACTTTTGTGCTAACTACAGAGACGAGTACGAGGTGAGAAGGAGAAGTAATAGTAGGCTCACCCTCCACCAAATGAAAGATTGTTTATCAGAAGACATTGAAGGGTTATCAGATGATGACGGGGATGTAATTCCCCCAGCCTATACTAGAAATCAGGTTGAACAGCAACCTCTTCTACAGGTCAACTGGGCTCACAAAGAATGCATTACAGTAGAAGAAAGGACACAACAAATGGTAGACTACAGCAAGACTTTTTTAATCGTCAAGAGAAGGGAGTCCATTCCAGTAGCAGAGCCGCCAAAGAAACATTCATCTCTTCCTTCTTCTTCAAAAGCTCAGTCTCAGGAGGTTACAAAGGGCAGTAGATCAGCAAAGAGTACGAAGAGGAGGTTGGACTACACAGGAATTGTTATATAGGAGCAGCCTACAGCTGAAACAGAAGTTCCTCCACCTGAGCCCATACTTCAAGAAAAAGTACAAAATCAGCCTTTGATACAAGACCTTTTACCATCTCCTAGGTCTTCACCAATTCACATTGATTTGGAAGACGAAGAGATAGAGGCCGATGTTACAATTATTCCTCCCTTGGATGTTAGTAGAGATACCACATCTTGGCTTGAGAGCTTCTTGGGAAGGACGAGAAGAAGGCCTTCATATCAGGTGATTGATGATGACCTCAGTATATATCAGGAAGCACCCAAAAAGAAGGCCAAGAAACAAATGCATTTTGAGAGGAATCTTGAGGGTGAAATGGTCATGGAGACAGCTACGCCTCTTGAAGATAAAATCAGGGATGAGGTGGATGCTGATGATTTCATAATGGTCAAAGCAAACCTTGGAAAAAGTACTCGACATGCTGATATGAGTTTGTTTAAAATGGTAACTGAAAACATTCAAGAAAGAGTGCAAAAGGATGGAGAAGACAAGGCAGCCCTCAAGTCTGAAAATCGTCAACTCCGGTTATACATATCAAATCTGATTCAAGGCACCTCACAAACAACAGAGTTGCTGCCACAAGTTTTAGAAACACCAGTTGATCAACAGCAGTTGAGGCAGTTAGTTATTTGTGGAAAACAAACTCAGGAATGGATTGAAGAGTTCATCAACAGAGGAAAAGAAATTCTAACACAGGTCTTCCAGTTGAGATACAAGGCTCATGACTTACGTCAAGGTATCCAGGATTTTGAGCAGTTGATAGCTGAATTCAAGCCAATGCACGAAATCATAATTGCAGATTTAGAGATGGTTTGTGGCTCTACAATGGCAAGAGAACACAAAAGACAGATTCTGGAGTGGAAAGAAAGTCATCTTTTCAAGGTAAATACATATGTTAGAATATCTGAGGAGTTTGCAGTGTATAAACAAAGATTCATTGATACTCTTAGGTTCATCAGAGAATTTGTTGCAACAATTCCTTGTCAGTATTGCCTTGAGGATGGTTCATACATTGGGCTTGACATAGTCCAAGAAGAGTTTCAGAGTATCATGCATGGCAGCGATGGCAGTATTGGAAGAATGAAGATGATTTCCATGATGTCAACACAGTTCGAGAAAGCGGCCAATGAGAGGGAAGATTTCTTGAGATCTATTGTAGATGGCGAAGAAATCTTGGAAAAGCGGAATTTTGCTATTAATAGCATCAATACTCCCACCACAGATGAAATTGCCCGTGATCGAAATTTAAATCTGCTTTCTTCTAGAAGCTTCTTCCACCTTTTCTTTCTATTCTTGTCTCAATTCTTATCCATTCTTTGAGGATAGAAAGAAAACAATTGTAACAAGTTGTCACGAGTTGGCACTTTTCGTTTTTAGATGCTTTCTAGGGTTTAGATGTTTTATATTTTCTAGATTTAGAAATAAAGCTTGCATGTTGGCAAGCAGTAGTTGTAAAAGCAAGGAGATTTTAGGGTTCCCTACTCCTTTGCTTAGTTATAAATAAGAGCAGTGTTTGCTCATTTTTCTTTAACCGTGCTTGTGATAACAAAATCGTTGAGCTTATGCCTTCATGTTTGTTATCATTTAGTGTCAGTTCACTTTGTGTAAAGAGCAAGTTTGCATGCCTCCTTAGCTGCAAATCCTTGTTTAGTGCATGTGTTATGTGTCAATTATAATTAGGTTGATCGCATGTTGCAAGTATTTTGCTACAACTTGTTGTCCCGAAATTGTAATCTTTGTTTCAGAAGTTTGAGTAAATAAAATCTTGAAGCTTGCTTTGCTGCCCTCGATATAAATATCTCAGATTTTCGTTTATTGTTTTGTGTTAGAAGTGTGAGGAAATAAAATCTTGAAGCTTGCTTTGCTGCTCTTGAGATAAAAGTCTCATATTTCCGTAATACTTTTATGATCTCTTTTTCAGCTTGCCTTAAATGTATGTTGAAGAAAAGTTTATTTAAGTATCTTTGTCAGAAAATCAATCTCGTCCATTTCTAAACTCTCTTGCTCTGCGTTTACTTGAGAGGATAGAAACATTTTAAGCGTAGCTCAAGTTGTAGCTGTCTAGTTTCATTAAAGGGAAAACCTCAGTTGCAACATCTAGTGTTCTATAACCTTGTATTCTCGCAGCTGAATCAAAAAGATAGGCGTAATTAAGTTTATTTTACTTTCTTTATGCAACTCAGCAAACAAGGGAGCTTCCCCTCCTAATTTGAAGAGCAGTTAATTGCACATAGCTGTCTGTTTCCAAAGAGCATTCTAGAGGTGCAATTTGAAACGCCAACAGTTACAATGCTCAGTATTTTAAATACCAATTTCTACAGAGTAAATGTATGGAGCTGTCCAAATGAAGACCACGACTTGCAACAACAACCCAGCCGAATGTAATGGATGGTGTTTGGAATAGATAGCAGATAGCCAACAAATGAACCCGTCCAAACCCTTCCTTCATGCCCAACAACTCCCACTTAGCACCTTACAATCACCCATGGCCAGAATGAGGAGGGTAGTATGAATAAGGAAGACCCACACCCTTCCTACAATTTACACGGCCTTGTCAAAGGCTCACAACTTGGGAAATATGAAGGCGCCTCCCTCAAACATCAAACACCAAACTCCACACCTCTATCCATGATGTGCAACCTCCATGTGAAGCGCAGGGGGAATGATGAGTTATAAGAATACATGCCAGTCCAGAAATTAATCCCACGCTTTTACTCAGACCTCAACCTTCCTAATGCAAATGTGCTCAGTCTTCAATAAATATCGCCCAATCTGCCATGAATGAATATTCATCAACCAACCTTGCAGCCGCCTCAAGAATGAAAGCCTGGTTATTATCTTCTGTAACGACCCGGTTCTATGTAAAAAAAAAATTCTTAACAACAACTTAAAACATAGATAGCATTTATATGATAAAGTAATTAAACAATTCTTTCCTTTTCATTAACAATAAATAAGATTCATGCTATCTAATAAAATGAAATCTTTTTCCTTTCATTTAAACAAGACAACATATTTCAAATGACGAAACTATTCTTTTTCAAAATGATCATCAGAGAAAATATACATACGTGCAAATACATTGCTCGATTGAGCTTTTGAACTAATAGTGGTAAGAAGGTCCAGGAATCTGCCTTTCAAATCTCGGTGCCTCAGTAGCCTGGTAAGGAAGAGAAACATCACTCGGGCGCTTTTCCACCAACCATGGACTTATAATGCGGTCCCCCACACATCTATCGTTCGATAGATGGCCCTCCCTTAATCGAAGAGATTGGTTGGGTAATCGATACTATAAACCGACTAAGTATAGTGGTGTGTCCTACATAGCTAGAACTTGTACATGCAGTAAACTCTCGATCTAGTATGCAATACGGGATCACGGTGGACATGACAGTGTATTCATCACTCAATCAAGAGGATGTTGTTCATCTACACTATTTTGGCCAAAGTGTTTAATCGGTACCTCTATTGAGGGTCAACTGCCACATACACTAACCAAGGTTGATTTGACTTAGGGCTATCTTACACTATGCGTAGGTCATTTGTCCTTTCGTGGTATTCCGTACCAAGACATCCTATTTCAATTTAACCTACTGGGATGAATCTCCATTGCAAGTACTACCAATACTTTCTCCTCTACGGGAATGAACATTTCCTAGGAGTGTAGCTAGCTTACTGAGTTAACCTAATAACTTAGTTGAGCTATATGGTACTTGAATCATGCTCTCATCACAGTCCTATATGTAGTAACTAAGGTAATAAATACTCTCCATTATACAGAGATCATACAAATACAACAAACAATAACTAGATGCAATGTATATCTTTTAAAGGAATGCTGCTTTCTAATACAAACATGTATCATATATACTTTGTTTACTTAATGTATATTTTAGATAATCAAAATACAAGCTTTATATAACAGCAACATGTTATGTTTGCCTAACATGTCTTTTCAAGTTCTAACTATGAAAATAGAATGACACTTCAAAGGTTTAACATGACTTCTCATAAAAATCAAGAGGAATTGAAAACAAGATAAACATGCTTGTAAATTAAGCTTCCACAGATGATGATGATGGTCTTTCCTGCAGTAACTCAGAATGCAGAGTTTCGCAGTTCTTTCACACAGTAGAGCACTCTTTCCAGAATTAACTCTTACAGAATAAATTGATGATTCCACTAACAATGATGGCTACTCACAGCAATGATGAATTCTTCTCAAAATATAGGTTACTCTCAGTAAAATGATGCTTCACTGAATCTTGGGCACTCACAATACTGGTTACTTCACAGAATAGTGGGCACTCACAGCAATATGATACTTCACAGAATATTGGGCACTCACAGCAATATGATACTTCACAGAATATTGGGCACTCACAATACTGGATGCTCAAAGAATAAAATGATCACTCAAAATACAGAATTCGTATGAACCGGTGAGGAATTGGTAAGAATTCGCAGCAAATGAAAGTCTTTATATAGACTCAGGAAAGCAACACATTTCCTTATGCAATTGACAACACATTAATGAAGACTTATTCAAAAGGCACTTGGCTGGTCTCCAAGCCCTAACTAAGCAATTCTGGTAATGATTCGACTTGAGTTATTGACAGCAATAACAGAACTTTTCAACCATTCATTTAAATTCGCCACTTATAGGTGATTCTAGAAAAAAACGGCGCCAGCAAGAAGATGACTTGCCTTACTAGAAAAATTCTAGGTTTAAACAAGCAACAGCAACTTATCCCATGGTTGCGTCGCCCCTGAAGATGCGTTCTCCCTGGTGAAGTGCTCTTCGAAATGCCGCGCGGTTCAGTTTTATCCGCCATTTTTCTTCATGGAAAACTTCACAAATATTTCCAACTTGACTTTATAAAGTCCAAAGTTTTATGCATCGATTATTTCCTTATTTAAAATTTAGAGAAGCCTTTAGCTATTTCGAATTTATTCAAGGGTGGAAATAATTAAAGTCGATTTCCTTTATACTTGGCAATGTTCGATTTCCAAATATACATGATGAGAAAAGAGTAACAAAAATCTTGTTTTAACAAAAGACATACATATATAATTTATTAATATTATTTTTATTTATATATGTATTAAAGTAATTAAATAATTATATAAATATATATATATGTATTTTATTACCTTAAGTAATATATATATATATTTATTTATCTTTATTATTTTTACTTTAATATGCATATTTATTATATAATATTAATGCGTATATATATGTACATGTATATGTGCATATATAACTCCTGCATAACATATATTTTTAGCCAGTTTGTTATTTTTGATATGTCTGTATCAATACATATATACTTATATGTGTAGATGTAAATCAATCAAGCAATAATAAAATAATTTATTAATATCCACAAGGTAACAGGTGGTGTATATACATATACCTATGTATACATATGTCCATATATATCTCGATATACATGCATGTATATGTATACCATATCGATGCAACTGTGCGAGCATATCCATTTGCCAATTACACACTTGTATTGATATGTATATACATATGGATGTGTGTATACAATATATATATATATATATTCCCTGCCTTACTTCATGTATTCAAATATGATCCATTCAAATGAACTAAATAACATGAGACAGTTAACAGACAAACATCTCCTACCAAAGATACAAAAGAAGACACGACTCCTAATGCCAGTCTATGACTAAGGATGACTTATCTAATTCAATTGACTCAGATACTCACTCTATGGGGAAGTGTGTGTATACTCAGATAGTTCACATTACGGGTTAACCGACCAAGCCCCTCTCCCAAGTGATATTTCCCCTCTGTCGGGAGGAATGGCACCTATACCTGCATCCACTGACAAATGTCCACGGAAGTCAAATCCTCACAACATAACAGTATAGCTACAACATTTCACAAGTTAGAATATAAACAATTCTATAACTCAATATGCATTATTACATCAAGAATGTCATCAATTGAAATACATTAAAATGAGACAATCATTTAAATGTAACCATACTCAAATTGACAACAAGATACACATTTTATTCAAGCATTGAATTCAGATTACAATCTTTCGGCCCTATGCAATACTATTACGTAGCAGCTTACAATTTGGGGTGTAACATCTTCAACCTCTGAATGTGCAAGAATATCTTATCATTAACCTCCAAATTTATCTTCGCAGGAGACCCACAAATTTACACATATCGAACACCTGTGAAAGAATTGAATGATCTCTCCAACCAAATCAGCTAGGGTGGATTAGTCTCACCACTGAAACTAGTTGCCCTAGGGGTTTGCGTCCCCAAAGCCAAGAACTTCGAAAAGCTCCTCAAAATATCAATTAGAGAAAATAAGCAAGCATAATGCAAATGAGCTCAATTTTCACTTTATATATGACTTGCACTTTTCCTGCTTGTAAAATAAAATAAAGTGACTTTATAAAGTTCTTTTTTTAAATATTTCCCTAAAGTCACTTTAAAACACTTTTTAATTTATTATTTAACATTACCTTATAAATGTCCTTTTTCCCACCAAACAACATTAAATAATTAAATAAACCAATTCCCTTTACCTGACTATAGCCTATAGGAATTAAATAGACTAATAAGTCCACCTAGAGCGATCATTGAGAAGGGGACATTACAGTCCTCCCTTCCCGAGATTGCTTGCGCTCAAGAAACTGCAAATTAGGGTGCTACAAAATCTGCTCTCCTTCCCACGTAGCATCCTCCACAAGCAAGTCTCTCCACTTGATAAGATATTCTTTGATCACTTTGCTCCTCAATCTCCTCTCCCTGACATCAAGAATCTCATTAGGAACCAATACCAGCAGCCCCTCCTCATCCAATGGAGGTAACCCTATTGACAAAGTAACCTACTGCCCCAGTGCCTTCTTGAGGCACGACACATGAAAAACATTATGGATCTTACTGTTCTCAATCAGCTCGAGCTCATAGGCTACTTCCCCACACGCCTAATTATCCTGTAAGGACCATAAAAACGTGTTTGCAACTTTTTTGCACCACTTTTCTTTAGTGAAGATTGTTTGTAGAGCTGCAACCTCAAGAAGACCAAGTCTCCTACCTCAAAATTACGCTCAAACCTGTGTTGGTTTGCATAAGTCTATCAAATGTCCTCTAAGCATCCTTTGTCCACCTAAATGCACCTTTCTTTGTGAGATCCGTTAGGGGTGCACCCAACTTTGAAAACCCCTTAATGAAGCGCTTGTAATAATTGCACAAGCCAAAGAATCCATACAATTTTGTAAGGGTCTTAAATGGCGGCTTTTTCCAATATTGTCTGAATTTTCTCCTGATGCACCTGCACACCCTGCACACTGATCACATGGCCCAAATACAAAATATTTGTCATACCAAATTCACATTTAGATGCCTTGGCATATAATGATTTCTCTCCCATAATGCCTAAAACCTCGTCTAACTGCCTCAATTGATCATCCCATGTCTTGTTGAAAATAAGGAGATCATCAAAGAACACTAGCAGGAACTTACATAGCTGCTTGTTGAAGATGTGGTTCATATACGACTGGAAAGTAGCAAGTGCGTTGGTCAACTCGAATGGCATGACCAAGAACTCATAGTGCTCATAATGGCACCTGAACGCTGTCTTATGTATATCGTGCTCTCTGACCTTGATTTGGTGCTATCCCGATCGAAGATCAATCTTGAAAAGGAGATTGCCCCATGCAATTCATCTAATAGCTCATCGATCTTGGGGATAGGATATCTATTTTTAATTGTTTTCTTATTCAGAGCCTAGTAGTCTATACACATTCGCATAGTTCCATCCTTCTTCTTAACCAAGACCACTGAAGAAGCGAATGGGTTGGAGCTAAGTCTAATATGGCCCTTATCTAACAACTCCTTGATGGCCTTCTCTATCTCATCCTTGAACTTCTTTAGATGCCTATAAGGAGTGATTATCACTGGTTTGGCTCCGTCTTCTAGCTTAATAGTATGCTCAAAACCTCTATCAGGAGGTCTCCCTGGAGGAATCTCTCTGAAAACCTTGTCATGTTTGCCCAACAATGACCGAATGTCTACATGATATGGTTGGCTGCTATCTGGAGATTCCTTGGGCGTAATCAAACACTCTGTTGCCCAAGCTACATCCTCATGCCTAAATATACTCTCCATTTGCTTAGCTGAAACTATTTTAGGAGAACTATTGGCCATACCTCTTAGAACCACCTTCTTACCATTTGCTGCCTTGAATTTCAGCTCCATTATTTGGAAGTTTTGTGAGTACTTCCCCAAGGAATGAAGCCACTAAATCCCCAAGATGGCATTAGTATCATGCAAGTCAACTACATAAAAATCATTTGTCACTGTGTAGATGCCCAATGTCACATCCAACCTAGGAACCTTTTGTGTGCATGTCATACTAAACCCATCAGCTACTATCACATTAAATCCCTCGAAGTTCTCTGCAAGAATGCCTCTCTTAGCCACCAATGTTGAGTCTATGAAATTGTGGGTTTCCCTACTATCAATCAAAACTGCGATTCCATGCCCTTGTGATACTCCCCTAACTTTGAAAGAGTTAAATCTAGGAGTACCTGACAAAGTGGCAATAGCTCCACTCTTTACCTCCTCATGTGGTTGCTCATCATTTGAACTACTATGTTTGCTGCCTTGAACCAATTTTGCTTCCTCTTCACTATCAATATCAAAAAGTACCTCAATATAATGTACCTTACCTTTACCATGCATTTGTGTCCAAGCTCCCATGGCTCCTTATAGCTGAAACATAGCTTCTTTCTCTTCAAATCTTTTCGAGCCTCATCATTCAACTTGTCTTTCCTAGGCCACTCTTTGGAAAGGTTTCTTGTCTTTATATTTTTGAGGAATGAAAGTCTTAGATGGGAATTTACTCTTTGGGACAAAGTTCTCCATGTCACGTTCCCTAATGATAGCATCCTGTAATGACTTCGATTTAAAGGCCTTAATCCAACCATGCAATGGCTTGGATAATCCCTCAATAAAAAGAATGATCAACCTATGCTCCAACACATCCGTCACTGTGACCGAGAGCCTCTAAAACTCAAAAATGTAGGCATCCACTGTCCCAACCTGCTTAAGTTGTGCTAGCTCCTTGAAATGTAACTTTGGGTCTTGTTGTGACCTTTTTCACACATCACCCCATCCAAGATGGGGACCCCCTATTTTTTGCTCCATTTTGGTCTTTTGGCTTTGGTTCTCTCTATCTCTAATCTTTTGTCCTAGATTGAAATAATGGCCAAGTCTACGAAATTAGGGTTCCTATCCTTTAGGCTTGTTTTAGGTCAAACTGAGTTATCAAGGTGAAATCCAAGTGCAGCAGCACATTTAGGAAGCTCAAAGCAGAGTCTTACTGAAATCTGACAACTTACTATTTTTAGTAAGTACCTAATTTGAGGCTTGTTCCTCAGGATTTTGGGATTCTAACTACTTCAGCACATTCAGGCAACTTCAAAGCATCCACACGTGAAATTTGAACGGATTTAGACAACTGGCTATTTTTAGCAGTTCAGCCTTCAGAGGCTATTTTTAGGGTTTAAACATACAATTCTTCGGTGAATGACTGGAGAATGGATTTGGGTTTTTTAAGACCTTCGCAACGGTATAACATGCAAACCGAGACAAGGACTTTCAGAGTTCAGCCTTCCGAGGCTTTTTTTAGGGTTTGCATGCAGGAATTTTTAATGCATGTCCGGATATTCCATCTGGGTTTTGCAAGAGCTTCGCAATGATATGACATGCAAGCAGAATGAGTCAGTCTTCAAGGACTTACTATTTTTAGCCAGTGCCGGAACGTTGACCAGTTTTCTGGGTTTTTTGAGATCACACGGGCACTGTGACATGCAAACTCGTCCGACATCCGATGGACCACTCTCCGAACACTTACTATAAATAGCAGCTTCGGTCCAGCAGCTACCCATTACGTCATTCCAGCAAGCAAATTGGCAAACAATAGAAATCAAGGCAATCAGGAGCAGTCGGGAGTGCGTGCAAATCAGATTAGGGTTTCCCATGCTATGTCTAAAAATAGGTGGAACAAAATGCAGAGATGTCAAAGCAAGGCACGGCACCATGATCAGCATCCTTCAGGCTACCTATTGGCAAATTTTGAGCGAAATCGGAGGACTTACTATTTTTAGTAAGTCAGGACATGGCTATAAATAGCAGGTCTGCGCTGGAAGTTGGTATGAACAGAGCACTCAAGTTATCAGGATCAAACATAGCAAGTTTCAAGTTAAACGGAGCTACTGAAGATAGGCAACTTTGAAACTTACTATAAATAGCAAATGGCTAAAAATAGTATGTACTGTGCCAGATAAGGTGTGAACAGGATAGCAAAACCAAGTGGAGGCACAGCCACGCCACCTCCAACTCAGAACAAGATGAAACACGAAGAAACCCTAACTTCTCCGGGTTTACTAAAAATAGAAAGCCAAGGCACAAAAGGCGTTGGAAATTTATAAGAGGCAACTGGCATAGAAACACATGATATGCGCCAAGAAGATAAAAAGGGCATGAAAATCTCCAAGTACAAGATTTCCTGAACAGAAGTCAAATGCGCCCACATGGCAAAGGCATAGAGATTCTTCCAAGGCATAAAGTTTCCTCCTCGTACCCATAGATGCGCTCAAGGAAGGTGAAAGGTCACCCAAAGCATGAAAATATTCACTAAGGCATCCTCAAATGCGCTCAAAGAAGGAAGTCTACATGCTTATATGCGCCTAGGGAAGGTGAAGAGTCACCTAGGGCATGGAAATTTCCTCACACCTCAATATGCGCCCAACTTGGAAGCAGCATAGGCTAAATGCGCCAAGGGGAGGTGAAAAGTCACCATAGGCGTAATGTTTTCCCTCTCACCATAGCAAATATGCCTAAGGCAAGGAAGTTGCCTAGCCAAAATGCGCCAAGGGGAGATGAAGAGCCACCTCATGGGCGGAATTCCTTGTCCACTAGCATATGCGCCCAAGAATGGAAGTTGCATGGGCTAAATGCACCCAAGGGAGATGAAGGGTCACAAGATGATGGCGCTTTCCTTTGCTAGGTTGAAATGCGCTCAAACATGGAAGTCAACATGCCAAAATGCGCCAAGGGGAGGTGAAGAGTCACCCAAGGCGTGGGGATTCCTTCTAACACCTTCATTTGCGCCCTCAAGTTCCTCCTCTCTATGGCAAATGCGCCTAAGGTAAAAGGTAAAAGGGTGAAAGTTGAAATGTTGAGTGGTGAATGTGAAAGCGCCAAGGTAAGGAAGTCCACCATGTGAAGTGCGCTCAAGGAAGGTGAAGGGTCACCATGTGCAAGGGGGAAAGAAATGCTAAGGGTGGCGTGATTTTAAAAGACTAAGGGTTAATATTTTTCCTCCTCACCATGTGAAATGCGCCTAGTGAGTGGGGACTTGAAGAATGAAAATTGCTAAGTATGAAAAAGAAAGTCTAGGCGTAGAATTGCCTAAGGAATGAAATGGAAGCATGACATGTGAAATGCGCCCTTCAGAGGGTAGATGATGAAATTTAAATTTTAAAAAAATATTTCCTAAGGTGTTTTCTAAATAGAAAATGGGTAATGCGTCTAGAGGATGATGCTAGAATTTCCAGAGTTACAAAAAAATCTTCAAGAGGGAAAATTCTTCACAGAGAAAAATCAAGAAAATTTGCCAAGGCCAAGAAGCTTGAAATCGCAGGAGTGGAAGACGTCCGGATGTGAAGAAATAAATATTAGCCATTTTTATTATTTTTAAATAATAAAAATTAAAAGTACCCCTTTGTCCAGATACACATGAAAATGATGGATTATGGAAAGTTTTTTCTTTTGGGTATTGAACGTTTGAAATTCAGAGGTGATTCAAACTTACTCCACGCCATGTCCATATCGTTCCGCTGGATATTTTGCCCAGTGCCTATTTTAAATAAAATTCCTAAGGTAAATTTGAGGAATTTCTCTAAGGCAAACAAATAAAATGAATAGCATTTCTCTAGAGGTTTGAGCTGGATGATTTTGCCAAAACGAAGGAGAGATCAAATGACTTAGCCAAACAATTTGAAGTTGTTCAACGGAATGAGTGATTTAATATTTTAAAAAATCAAATGCGACGAGGCAGGCTTGTGCAGAAATGGTAAAATTCATGATTCTAGAGACTTGAGATTCCGATGCCCCAGATGACAAGTGTTACGATTGGGAAAGAGAGGGAAAACGAATTCAAAAAATTTGCTAAGTATAACCTCTGCAGGAATTCGACCTGGCTATAAGTTTTTGAAGTCCTCTTCATTCCTCTCACCACTCACCAGTTGCTAAGAGCAAAAAAAAAGGTTGCTAAAGTGAAAAGTACGAATTTTTGAAGAGGCTGAAGTTGTTGAAGAGTTTGAAATTGTGAGATAGTTGGAGGTTGCTGGAGTGCAAATTTGCATAAGTTGAAGTTGCTGAGACTGCATTTGTTGAAGAGGTGCGAATTTCCTAGTTGCCAGTTGCTGCAGTTTCTAAGAAGAATGGTTGAATCAAGCAGAAGAGCTACAGGCAAAAACAACCACACCGAGTCCAGACAGGCGTTGATCAAAAAACTGAGCAAGTCATTCTTGCCAGAGTCAAAATTTTCATCAAAGCTCGGCAAGCTAGCTGACACGAACTTAGGCTCATTCAACCTGGAGGCATTCAGAAGAAGAATAATGGGGACTGGAGGCCATCACCCATCAGTGACTTCGCATAGTATTGTCAGAAGTGGACTGTATGCTACTGCCAACTTTCCACCAGCTATCCGGTGCCCGGAACTCATCATGGAATGCGCCCACCACTACAATGCAGAGTAGAGGACAATCACTGCGCCAGATGGCAAGGTGTTGGCCAACTTGACACCTGAAGCAATCGGAGAGGCATTCGGGATTCCAGTCCATGAGAAGATGATCTACAAGACAAAAGAAAGAGCTGGAAAGATGTACTCATCCACCACAGACCGGTGTGCTGATTTGATAAATACTAGGTGGATGATTAAACCCAAGCCAACTCGCACAAAATTACCCAAGCAGATAGTCTCGGAGGATTTGAGGCAGGAGTTTGGCGATCTGATTATGATGCTGAGTAGGGTTGGAGGATGCCCCCAAGCGTTCATCTTTGAACCTTGGATGTTTTATTTTGTCAACTTGGTGCTAGAGGGAAAGGATTACATGGATTGGGCACTATTGATCAGTGACAGTATACATGAGCAGCTCTACGGTGTGAGGAGAAGGAAGACATTTTATATGGGCTCCTACCTTGTCTATATGTTGGCTCGCATGACGAGATACAGGGGGATCTCTTACAAGGAACCAATCAGTTGCGGTTCCCATCAGTTTAAAATATACGAGGCTTGTCCACAGTTGCATTTGACAAGCACAACTAATTACAAGAGGGTCAATGATGCCTTTACTATGCACATAACGAGGACCCTGTAGCAGAGAACCCATCACAGAATATCAAGGGAGGCACAAGAGATGATTAAGAAATGCGGATGTTGGTTTATCCAATTTCCAAAATTCACCTACGTAAGGTTGCAAGGAGTTTCCTCCTATCCATACAGATTGCCTTGGTATCCCACAAACAGGATAGTGATGCTGGAAGTATCCAGGCAATTGATTGCCTGTGATAAGATTCAGAAGAAGAAGAAGAAAGGTGGACTTGGATTCCCAATTACCATGGGGAATTCAGATGAAATATGTCCATCGCTGCAAGCAGCAAGAGAGGCAGAAGCGGAGCTCCAATTCTTTCACCTTTCCTATCACACCAGCAGACACTACTACGATCCCCACCAAAACATCAGATGGATATTGACAGAAGAGTTCAGGCACAAGGTGCAGATCGAAGACTTTTGGGCAAGTGCAGTGGATGAGATCGAAGTCAGAAAGAGAATGTTCTCTCGGATACCGTTGGTGATGGTCAAAGAGTGCGAGATTATCCCAATACCAGATAAGATTGAGGAAGACATAAACGTTGTACAGGCTGACTACGAGACAGTAAGAGATACGCCTCTGCCACTCCCAGATTGGTCTAAGCCAAAGATCACTGACTTGGATACACTTTGTATCCCAGTCTTGACATTTACACGGAGTTGGATAGAGAGGTATGTCAGCCGACTTAAGGGAAGGTCAATTCCCCTCACGTACAATTTGATGGGAGACAGCAGATTACCGGCAACCAATCAGAGCAGACGGAGTAATCCAACTCCAAAGCCTAGAGGAAAGGAGCCAGTTCGACCTGAGCCTGTGGTAGTTGAGGAGTCCGTGCATACGTTATCTTGGGCACATTCTCCAAGCTTACAGGAGGTGTCATTGTTTGTTGATCAGAGGAAGAGATTGGATGTAGAGCAGACGGTGCGAGTGGAGAGTCAGCCACCTCGTAGAGAATCACTAGGCTAGAGCATCAACATGCCCCGAGAAGGTAACCCACAAGCAAATCAGCAAAAGACAGATGAAGGGACGGCCACTGATACTCAGTTTCAGCAGGAAATTGAGGCAGCTCTCAAGGGTGATGCTACTTCAGATCAGGATGCCCAGAGCTCAAGAGACACTGAGCCTATTGATGACGGTGAGCCTCGTCAGAACGATGGCAGAGGAGAAGTTCATGAGGTAGAGGCCGAGGTGGAACAGCCTTTTATTATATCAGACATGCGGCAGGAGGTGCCAGAATGGCTAAGGGATAGGATGAGGCGTGATCCTATAGATGAGACCGATCCCGCAGCCGAAATGGAGGAGTTGTTATAGAGGATCAGTGCACCTCCAGCAAAGAAAAAGGCTAGGAAGTTTTCCAAGATCTCAACAGATGAAGATGGATCCCGAACCTTGCATATGGCGGTGCCTCGGGTAGAATGTGATAGAGACGAGGCCGTTCTTGAGAACTATGTTGTGACAACCATGGAACTAGGCCGCCCTACTGGAGCACAAGTGATAGAGGAGTGCGATAATTCCTATCGAGCACTCAAGGACAGATTGTCCTATGTTGAGGGAAAATACAAAAAGTTGAAGGTAGAGCACAAGACACTGATTGGTTACGTGCAGCACTTGTCCCATCCTTGTGGGCAAGAGAATCTGGCAATTGAGCTTCCAACTGAATTTTCCAGGGAGTCAATCAGTGGGTTAGAAGATTTGAAGAGAATGGCACAACAGGCAGATAAGTGGGTTGCCAGTGTGCATACAGAAACAAGAAAGTTCATGGAAGATCTTGCACATGCTTATGGGCAATCTTCCGATATTATGGCTAGGGTGGAGGTAGTTAACCATGTTTGGGGTGAGGCTCGCATCTATCAAACGAGAGTTGTTCTCCGTTTAGAGGCCTTGATGAGTATACCTCAACAGACTTTGGTTGAGGGAGGTGTTATTCAGCAGGGGGATAGATACAACTTCGCCAGATGGTACTCTTCAGTAGTCACAGGCCGGGGATTCTACGATGCATCACAGGCAGATTCTGTCAGGGTCAGAAAGGCCATGAGGAACATCTTAGATGGAATCCTCAACACATTGGAGGCAATCTTTGCCAAGAGGTTGACTTCTGAAGAGATAACTGCAAATGGTTTGAAGAGCAAATTAACTCCATTCTTCTCTGAGGTGAAGACCTTCACACAAGATGACTTCAAGAACACAGCCACGTTCTCCAGTATCATACAGAACACCCAAGACGCCCTTGTTGCCTAGAAGAAATCATGTGCCCAGCATGGGCAAACAATTACAATTTTGGAGTTTCAATTGGATCACATTCCTCCCATTTCGGATCAGGAAATTGAGGCAGTCTTGGCCAGGTTCATCAGATTTGTAGCCAGCGAGAAGGAGAAGGGAAACACCCTTCTGGACGATGACCTTTTGGAGGGAGACGGCGTGCATTGATGGCAGTTGGTGGTTCGTGACGAGGAGTGGAGAATCTGCAGTGCATTCATTGCCCCACTCCTCTCGGTGGTGATTTTTAGGGTGGAAAACCTAATTAGGCATGGGTGGCTCAATCTGAGCCCTTTATTGTAATCAGATCTGAATCGTCCACTGGACTGGACCTATTATAAAAGGGGCATCCCCCCTCATTTGTAAATTATTAGAGTTAGAATTGAATCAGAGATAGAGTTGAGCTAGAGAGTAGAAAGCATATAGCATTTAGCTTAGAAGTTAGCTTAGATTGAGGAGGGAAGAAAACTTTCCTTTGAAAGTTTTGTAAACGGTTGTTGTGAACACTTTTCATAATACAAAGAGTTTCATTGCTTGGTGATTTCTTCTTTTGTTATGAGTAGCTAGCAAGGCCATTTCATCTTTCCAATTCAAGATAGATAGAGTAAAATAGACTTTTAATTCATGCAAGTAGTGTTAATTGTGGAATGCAGTGTTGGTTTGAGCATATCTCCCTATATCCATACCACTAGCGGGCTTGCTGACGGTAAGTCTGCCCTGCGTGGTCAACTGGAATTTCAGCACCTAACTTCGGTTGTGATTTGTGTGTCCACTTGCTTCGTTGTGAAGGGGTGTACATGCTGAATCTCAATTTGAATATCTTATCCATCCTTTGAAGATTGCATCAGCTTTGTCAGAGTTGTCCAAAGAGGAGACGAAACAAAGTTTGGTTTGGAGATTGTTGAAGCTAGTCTTTGCCTTCCACCCTTAGAGTTAGATAGTATAATCCCTACCCCTACCTCCTTTAAATTCAATATTTCCCGGTCCATTCAAATACCAGAGCATCATAGCCAAAACATTTCATTTGCTTGAGTAATAAAATCGAACAATTACGTAAGTCCCCTTGGAATACCCAGCATATTCACATCAACCAACTGAGTCTATTTGCATTAAAGGAACCTTGGAGTTGAACGCATGAACTTTCACACAATCTTAGCATGCGGAATACTTTGATCAAGAGAGAATAGAGTGACCGTTGGACATTTTATTATGTGCTGGCGTTGTCATAAAACACACGTCAACAGGTCTTTCTTGTCAAATTTGGCAATCAACTTCTATGTGAAGTCCAAGTATGAGGTTATGCTAGCATGCCCCAAAGTGACCAGCCCCTAGTACCACCTCTCGTGGGCCTCTCCATCCAAATGTAATAGAGCATATTTGATGGCCTCCGTCTCCAACATAGGATTGAGTTGGAAATATGTATCCAACTTTTGAACCCACACTCTAGCAGTGCATTTGTTAGAGCCATCAAAGGAAGGAATCAACAACTTCCTCACCTTTCACTGAAGATCTTGATTCTGAGGGCCTCTGTTGTGACCCCTTGGCCTATTCTTGTACTTAATGGTGCAAAATTCCTGTAAAGACATGGCTGCGTGGAATTCATCACCAAGAGCTTGATACTCCCTCAAATAATCAGTGAACCCTTCACCCTGTCCTTGCTGTCCCTGATTTCCAGCTTGCTGTCCTCCCAAGAATTGATGTAAAAATGGTCTAGGAGTCACTCTACTAGCTTCCCTAATGTGACTCTGTGCAAGAATGTGAATGTTGCTCCCTTCACCAATATTCCCATTGTTGTCATCATCACTGTTATGACCATTAGTCCCTCTTGTACCATTGTTACTAGCATTGTTATGATTTGTCATAAACTAAGTAAGGAATTGTACCAACTGTTGTTGACCCCTTGCAGGGTCATTCAATATTTGCATAGTGTTTCCCTTAGGTGGTTCACGCCTGTCACCCATGTTTTCCTCTTCTTATGACTCTAAATCAAATAGGTTATCAACTTCTTTGTCCCTTCTGCTCCTGTAGGTTATATATTCCCTACCCTTTGAATTCATAAATGATCATGCAACTAAAAGAAACCCAATACTACCTTGAAATTTCTGAAACCAAAATGTGTATCCAAAACTCACAAGCTGGTAGGAATTCCAACTCTGATGCCACTGTAAAAACCCCACTAGTTTTTGCACAATATTTTTACGATTTTGGAATTTGACATATTGGCATTTTGTCAAACTGATTGCATGCTACTGATCTGAGTGCTTTCAATAGTTTGGAAGTTTACATATCATATACATTAAATTTTAAAAGAAGACAAATTAACACATTGCATTATTTTAGTATAAGAGTTCACACAATACACCCAAAATGAGACACAAATTCATTAAAACTTGATCTTTTGTACATTAGCAATAACAACAGTACATACTTAGAATTATAAGTTACAGTGCTCAGTATTTTAAATTTCAATTTTTGTAGAGTAAATGTGTGTAGCCGTCCCAATGAAGAGCCACGACTTGCAACAGCAACTTAACTAAATGTAATGGATGGCGTTTGGAATAGACAGCAGATAGCCAGTAAATAAACCCGTCCAGACCCTTCCTTCACGCCTAGCCACTCCCACGCAGCACCTTATAGTCACCCACAACCAAAATGAGGAGGGCGGTATGAATAAGGCCCACACCCTTCCTACAGTTTCCACGGCCTTGTCAAAGGCTCATGACCTAGCAAATATGAAGGTGCCTCCCTCAAACATCAGACATCATGCCTCTATCCATGGCGCCCAACCTCCATGTGAAGAGCAAGGGGGATGACGAGTTACAAGAATACACACCAGTCTAGAAATTAATCACATGCCTTTACTCAGACCTCAACCGTCCCAATGCAAAGTGCTCAATCTTTAATAAATATCGCTTAATCTACCATGAATGAATAGTCATCAACCAACATTGCAGCCACCTCAAGAATGAAAACTTGGTTATTATCTTCAACCTTTGAATGTGTAAGAAAATCTTATCGTTAACCTCCAAAATTGTTTCCGCAGGAGACCCACAAATTTGCAAATATCGAACACCTGTGAAAGACCTAAATGATCTCTCCAACCAAACCAGTTAGGGTGGATTAAACTCACCACCAAAACCAATTGCTCTAGGGTTTTCATCCCCAAAACCAAGAACTCCGAAAATCTCCTCAAAATATCAATTAGAGAAAATAAGCAAGCATAATGCAAATGAGCTCAATTTCCACTTTATATATGACTTGCACTTTTCTCACTCATAAAATAAAATAAAGTGACTTTATAAAGTTTCCTTTTTAATTATTTCCCCAAAGTCACTTTATAACTTTTAATTAATTATTTAACATTACCTTATAAATGTCCTTTTTCTCGTCAGGTAACATTAAATAATTAAATAAACCAATTCCCTTTACCCAACTATAACCTACGAGAATTAAATAGGCTAATAAGTCCACCTGGAGCAATCATTGAGAAGGGGACATTACATTGGTGGAGTTGTTGGTTCCACTTTCGATCAATAATGCATCATAGGGTTCATATTTGATCTTATTCAACTCGTACAATTGCTAAATTGCCTTTGTGGCCTTATCCATGGCCTCGTATAGATACCCCATTGGGTTTTGATTGCCATCCACCAATTATAGAACCCTAATTGAAAGTTCTAACACTTAAATATCAAAATTTTACAAAATCAACAAATTGTAATATCAGAAAATAAAATAAATAAATAGAAATCGGTGTTTGAAAACTTACATTGATGATTTCCTTCATGGCTTTGACTAATCTATCTTGAAAAATGGTATCCATGACCCTCTCTACTTCAACCTTCTGCAATAAGGACTCTTTAACTACCTTTCACTCACAAACATGCACTTAAGGTTGGACATTGTAGCTAATATACTTTGCAATGTGAGGAAATTAGTAGCAAATTATGTGACTCCTAATTGCACAAGATCCCTTGCCATCAATGTTTTCACTTACAAGATTTAGGACTCATGTGTGGTTGTAATGTAATTTGTGATATTCAAGATCAAGGAGTAGGTCAAGATAATGGGTAGCACAAGGGCTCCTAAATAATGTTGGGTCCCTCGCCTCTAGAATTCTACTAGTTGTTACATATGTAGTTGCATTGTCAGTCACTATTTGAATGATATTTTCTATTCCCACCTCTATCACCACTTCATCCAAGATGTTTTTGATTAAGGTAAAAACAGGTTTTGAAGGGACCCTGAAACCCTTTAACAGTAGATAAAGTAAAGATAAAGCATTAAAAGTTCAACAAAAGATGAAAAGCTGCCAACAAAGAAAAACCAAGTCCAGCCAGAGACAGCACAACCAAAAAACCGGCAAAAAACCAGCCACTAAGCCAGATTTTTCAGAATATCAGCAACTTCCTTTTGCAGATTGTCCATGTTAATAGCTGCTTTCTTCATCTCCTAAATGTCCACAAGGGTCTTGTCCAACTTCCTTTTTAGGTTGGCTTTGGTACGTTTACTTGGCCCAACCTCTTCAGCCTAGCTTTGTTCTTTGTCTTCCTCCACTTCCACCACAAATTTTACCTGATGAGCCCTTTCCAGATTCTCGACCATCATATTCATGGTACTAGCAGTGGATCTAAGGATTTTGTGGCTCATTTCCAGTACCTTTTGATTGAATCTCTAACATTCTTTAGCCTCCCCTCCATATCAGAAAGCTTTCCATCGTGGTTATTCTTTAAATGCTCCAAATCCTCCACTGTTTTCTTCAGGCACTCAACCATTTACTTCTTTTCATCTTCCGTCCACAGGTCCTTAGCTCTATTTTTATCCTTGTTCGTATTATCAGCCACCTCCACCTTTTCCAACCTACTGTTATAAGCCCTTTGATTAAGCTTAATCTCCTTTATCTCAAAGAAGGCCCACCTAAACAGACGAAAAATATCAACAGAACCGTTGCAAGCAATTGCAAGGATATTAGTAGGGTACTCACGCTCAGCTTTGAAGTAGTGATCATCTTCCTATATGTCATCAAGGAACCGAGGCCTGTCCTCCCTGTCCGTGGCTGGGTAGCTAGAATTCTCAGACAAATTGGTATGCTGGGAATCCTCTTGGCCAGTGTGATAGGAGGGGTCCTCCTCAATTTTTCTTTTACCCTTCCCCTAAGGAGAAACACTGAGAGTCCCTTTTGGTTTCACTTCATCCAAGATGTTGCACAAGTTCTTTGTACTTTTTATTTTATTGGAGGCATCAATTGATTTTGAAAAGACTAATATCCCCCCTGAAGCCACCAAAAAGTTGATGAGTGTCCTATTCTTGCCATCTATCCATCCATAGATAAAACAATGCAGCCTTTCATTTTCTTTTGTTTTTCTTCTATTAGTAGGCATGTGTTTCGAACCTCATCCTACAATAATAGCCTACTCAACTCATAACAACCTAGGACCTTGAACTCCTTACCTACCACAATCAATGCATTGATCAACTACTCTCAATAAGAACTTAAACAACATTAAACAAAATATTGTTGTAATACCAAAATCATGCACATGCCAACTTCATCTCATGTTGCAATTCTATATTCCATACAATACCTTCTAATGAAGGTTGTGCACCAAGAGTGTTATGAACAACAAAACAAATAGAACTATGGCTACCCACACTTCTTGATCTTCATATTTGTGGACCAATGAAAGAAGAGGCCCCCATATCTCCCTATGACTTTTTAGAACTAAAGACTAGGTTTGGAGCTGCCATTGCCACTATTGTTCTCTTCTTTTGTGCTTTCACCTCCTCCTCAACCTTTAGGCCAGCTATTATACATGGTATAACATCCAAGCAAGGGATTTGTGCAAACTGCAAAGTGATATTTTAATCAATTTGTTACATCCCGAATTATGAGGTTACTATTTTCTAAGTGATGTAAAAGGTAGAGATGAATGTAATGTGAAATCTGGAGATGCTTGCACCTTGTTATCAATATGTATGTCCGCTCATTTGACGTTGTTTCATTTGATGTTATTTCAATTGATGTAATTCATGGTAAACTACTGCATATATGTGAATATCAGGATAATGAATCTTGCTTTAAACTTGATATGTTTGTATAAAGTATTGCAAATCTTATGAACAAGTAACTGTCGTGGTTTTGTGCAATGGATGCAGGATCAGGAACTATTCCTCTAGGCGGAGGGGAGACATCACTCGGGAGAGGGGCTTGGTCGAGTAACCGGTAAAGTTGATCCGTTGAGCATACACACACTTCACTAAGGGTTTTTGGGAACTGAGTCAGATAGAGTTGTCATGATAAGTCATCCTTAGGTTTAGGAGTTTTTGATTACTTCTTAATGCTTTATGAGTGGTGTTACTTGATTGACTGACTTACTGTTTTGTGAACCTTGAATGTGAAATGTGAAGTAATAAGTTATACTGATGCCTGGAATTTACAGTTAAATATAGATATGTTTAAGTGTAAATATGGATATGTTTATTAATATATTTAATATAGATATTATTATAGTTTTACCGATAATATAATATATTGATATATCTATTGTAATATTCGAATATTATATAGATATATTTATATATTTAAATAAAGATAAATTAAAACTATAATAAGTTATATTAAATATAATACAAAATATATTAATAACATTTTAATATATAAATTAAAATGACTTTGCCTTGAAAATAATGGAAATGGACTTATATAGTCATTTGGTAATTATTTGCATTTACCATATGGAATAAAGGTATTTCGAAATTTATAAACCATTGGAAATACATGGAAAATATTAAAGGAAATTTAAATGTTGAAACTATAGACTTTAAAAGATTTAAAGTAAATGTGTTTGAAAAACTGAAAATCGCGGATTTCTTCACGAGAAGAAAACGCACGACTGTGGAAGCTGAAAACAGTGAAAATGGAGAGGGAAGAGAACCCGCAGCCAGCTCACACACCTTGGACATGGTCGCGGATGCTGAATGCGCCACCATTCTGGGACGCGTGGGCGGAAGGAGGCCAAATGTTTGCAGAAATAACCTTGCCGTTTTCGACTGTGAACTTCAAATGCCATTTGTTCTTTCATTCCGCCATTTTTGAGGGCATTTTTAGTGACTACGCTTGTAGGTGGCTGTCTCACGAATTTACCATGTGAGAGTTGAAGCATTCTTCGAAAATGAGGTTGATTCATCTCTTGTTTTGCTGAAGTGTCTTGCTATTTGTTTGCCACTGCATTTTTTGACAATGCCAATAGGAGAGGTGTCAAATTCTCATGCCTACAATGTAGTAAACATGAGAATTCGAAACCTATATAAGAGGTTACTCCCATTGTTATTTTTACAACACTTTCCTATCTGCATTTGGAATTACGAATTTCATTGCTGTTTGCATTTTCTATGAGTTGCAATCCCTCTTTGCTGTTGAGTGTTGTGAGAGCCATATTTCACCATCATTGCTGTTTGCATTTTCTGTGGGTTGCAAACCATCATTGCTGTTTAGAGTTGTGAGAGCCATATACAATTTTTGCTGAGAGCCATATATATTATCTTGCTGTGACTGTATTGCTGAGAGCTACATTCCTTCTTTACTGTATTGCATTTACCTGAGAGTTATACTTGTTCATGCTGTGAGAAGTAGCTGGTAAAGGATGTGAAGGACGGTGGAGGAAGAGCAGAAGCTACCGATCGAACTCACTCGCAGCAAGGGAAACAAGTATGAGAAATGTCTTTTATTTACTTCTGTCATTTGAAATAAATGAATCTACTTGCTTAGTTTATGCCTTGCTTTGCATTGTGGTAGGAAGTAGAAAAGGGGAAGTGTTGGAATGGAACAACTTGTTTTTATAAAAGCTTGTTGAGTGGTATAGCTTGTTTTATAGTGAAAGCATGTAAATTGGAATAGCTAAATTTCATTAGAAAGGGTTGTTGAAATGGAATAGCATGATTTCATAGGAAAGCTTGTTAAAAGAATAGCTTGAAAGGGAAATGTTTGAATACTTTATTATGAATTGTATTACTTGAATACTACTTGAACTCCTTATATAAGGGAGAAAGGAACTAGTTATTAAATACTAGGTCAAGGATGGAATCAGTACTAAGGTAGTCTACAGGTTAAGTTATAGGGATAACTAAGATAAGCTAAAAGTACTCTTAGGATAAAGATTTCCTAATTAGGAGGAATGGTATAAAGACCTTGTTGACTGCATTACATTCCTGATTAAGTAGTTTGTTTGAAGGTAGGTTGTCTGAAACAGGATAGACCTCCCTTATGTAGCTATTGAATTAGAATGTCTCAAGGTAGGTAATTTGAAACAGGATATACCTATCTTGTGTAAATATCTTAGGAAAATGTTGTAGGTTAGTCTGGGATTAAAAATTATCCAAAAGTAAAGGACGATACCTACGCGTAGTGTAAGATAGCCTCAAGTCAAATTGGCCCTGAGTAGTGTATATGATAGATGACCTTCATTCGAAGTACTGAATGAGAATACTTTGGCCAAAGTAGTGGAAGGTACGACATCCACTTAGATGTGAGATAGTCGAGACTACACTGTCAGTTCATTGTGAACCATCATGCTAGTTCGAGATTGTGAAATAGCAAGTTCTAGATGTATAGGACACAGCACTATGCTCAGTTGGGTTGTCGCAGCCGATTACTTTACCAATCTCTTTGTTCGAAAGGAGGGCCATCTGTCGAATGATAGATGTGCGGGGGACCGCATTAACAGTCCGTGGTTGGCGGAAAAGCGCCTGAGTGATGTTTCTCCTCCACCGCAGGCAACGGATACACCAAGATTTGAAAGGAAGGGAACCTGGACCGTCTTACTACTATTTGTGCAAAAGCTTACGAGCTATGTATGTAATTTGTTTTACTTTTGTCCTCTGATTTATATTTACAATGAAAATGGAATTCATGTGGAAATATATATTGTAACTTGCATGTATTTATCAATAAAGAAAGGAAGAATTTTATTGCAATGTCTTTGTTACTCGTTACTTTTATATGTTTGGAATGAAATGTTAGAAAAATTTTAATTACCCAAGGATGGGGTCGTTACACAATTTATGCCTCTTTGATCATATTTTTTAGTGCAATGGATACAAATAACCTCTCCTTGCGCTAGACCTCATGTCCCATGTTTCCAACAAAGATCTTTTAGTTTTCCACTAGTTTTTCTATTTTCAAAACCCATATTCCTTTGAGAAAAATAAAAATGAAACCTAGAAAAAAGGAGACAACATAAAAAAACTAGTAAAACCCTAGTTAACAGCCTAAACTTTTAAAATAAAAATTAAAAAATTACTGCATAAAAATTTTTAGAGATCAATAGAATGTTGATTGTGGAAATCATATGAATTTTTAAATTTTGTTCATATTGCAAGTTTGAACAACCTATAGGCTTGAATTTTCACAAATTATAATTTTGAATATTCAATCTTAACAATTGTTTAATTGACATTTTGTTTATGTTGCAAGTTTAAATGACTTTTAGGCTTGAATTATATCTATGAAAATTCAACACTTACAGGCTTCAGCATAGAAAGGAATCAAAGGATATTAAACTGTGAAAAATAAAATTACAGCCTGTAAGTCTTTTGAATTTGTAATATGCAGTATGTACTTTGAACAAAAATTACAAAAATTCATATAATTTCCACTAACTTTCAGGTCATTTAAACTTGCAAAATGTAATTGTACCATAAACAAATTTACAAAAAATCATATAAGCTTGTAGGTTCAAAATTTCTGATAAATATGAATTCAATTGGTAATCAATGTTGATAATTATAAACTGCACCACTAAACCCTATTTTGTATAAATATTTAAGTGTTCCATATTCTCCGTACTCTCTCGTGCACATTGTAGAGAGATTCTTTTGTTTGCATTGTCGTCACTGTCCATAACCATGAATAAATCAAGCGATTGGCAAAGGAATGTGTATGTATACATGCATGCTTGTACTTATTGCCAAAATTAAGTTTTCAATTTGTAATGTATTAGCAAGGTTACATGGGATTGGACTGTTATTGTCAACTGTCATACCTGCTATCTCCTCTCTGATGTATTCAATTTGGATTGTCCTAGTTAGAGTTCTCCATTCATGATTAAATTGTGTATGATTGAGTCAGATGAAAGCATACTTGGAAACTATGGGCATTACTGTAGATATTAATTGGGATATTTCTACTTTCGTCACACAATGGTTTCTCATATTTGTATGTTCCTCATGTATTGTTTCTTATCCTTGTGTCAAATGTTTTGTTTATTAGTTGGTGCAAGTTGTATCCAACTTATGGAAATAACCAATGTCATGTTCTATGCCAGCATTTTTTTCTTAAAATGAAAGTTAGATACGCAGGAGGAACCAATATTATGAGTCTTTTTTATCAAACGATGACTTAAAATATTAAGCAATTTCCCATGAGTTCCGAGAAACTAAAAAAATCCTCTAAATATGTGTGAAGTATTCACGATCCACCTAAGTATCCAAAAATGTATAAGGAAAAGTTTTGTTTTTCCTTCTATCCAGTCTATGCATAGAAGTTTGTGTATGTGCATAAACTACAAAGGTTAGAACTTAGAACCTATGGGAGAATGTACCATCAATGTACATGCTAAATAAATAGTCATGAACTGAAGACTATTAATGTCTACAATGTTTGTCAAATTGAAGTTCCAGATCATGTTATCTATCCCACAAGTCGAGCCTTGTTTTGGAGTGAACTTGAATACAAATGAGAAAATAGGTGTAAATGTGCCAAAAATTTCACTAGCTTGAAACAAAGGGTAATTTCAAATGGCCATAACTTGTCCATACTGGTTAATTAGTCACTAATTTATAATGCATGGACGACCCTTGTGCAATGTATCAAATCTATCTCAAAATCAATGTATTCAGTTAATATACAGAAACTATTGCTGGAGAATGTATTCTGCCATGCATGCCTCCATGCTAATGGAAGCTGGCTTTTAGATCACTCATAATTTATTTTTTTAAATGTAAATGTAGATCTATAAGATACTTAACAAAGAAAAATATACATTCAACTAAACAGTGAAGATAGCAATAAAACAAATCATAGTACCAACAAAAGGAAATTGAAAGTAGCAATAAAATAAATCACAGTACCAACAGAAAGTAAATAGTAAACCGACAAGACACAAACATGAAAGTTAATAAATAACAATATTTTAGTGCTCAAATAAGTTATATTATCAATAAAATCAATAGCAAAATTTGTCATTAATCCTCTTTTGAGCATATCTCTGAAATATGAGTACAAACCTAATTTGGCACTAGCCAACAGAACTGCAAAATAATATTTGATAGCTTCTCTTGTGACTTTTCCGCCCATTCTTGAGGACTTTTAGCCTGAATTCCAGATAGAACAGTCAAGGTTGTGTGAAACAATTGGTGGCCAAGGGAGGATTGATGCAAATTAAATTGTTTATAAGAAACTTAAGACGAATGAGAGCACAACCTGGGCTTCTGTTGCATTCCATCCTTCTTTTCATCACTACGCTCCCTCCCCTGGATAATCATCTTCCACTGTATCTTACACTAGAAGGTCCTATGAAGCTCCGCCAAAGTCATAGCAAGAACTATATGTGATGTTTGTAAACAACACAATCTCTTAGGTGTAAAACTTCACTAATAATTATTTGATTGTTTTGTCCAGGCTTCATGGGTTAAAATGGGACCAATTGGTGCACAGTTCTTGCTTTCTGTGGGTTGCAATGACATGGGTGGCTCTCTTATGAATGAAAGCATTACTCGTGCAGCAGGAGCTTCACATGGTAGTGTCATCGTCATTACAAAAGTTGGCAGTATTGAGTTTCAAGTCAAGTATTCTTGTATCTATGGACTTTATTCATGCGAATTTTATCATCCATTAACAACTTCCCATCAATTATTTATAATGCAGGAGAAGAATTGCATCCTATGGAAATGGAGAGGATAATCAGTTCACTTGGAAAAATACCCCAACAAAGGACTACTTTGTATGGAAATGTTTCCCATGATCAAGTAGCAAAGTCTCTTTCTGCTCATCCGATGGCTAAACGTCAATAGAAACTCCCTTAAAACCCAGACAGCTGTTGGAAGGGGTGTTTTTGAGTAAATGCGGTTGATTGTGTATGCCATTGCTGATAAAACTTCATTTTTTAATTGTAAGTTGATGTTCTTAGTTAATATCCACGCCTTTGATCCTTGACATCCTAGTTTAAAGTGGAATTTGACTGTTTCTTTGTTCCTATATTTTCTATTAGTAATCTGTATCCTGCAATGGAATGCTGACATTCAAGCAGTTTTGGTTAGTATGTTGACCTCATGTACGAACAACGATTCAAGCATTTTTGTATCACAGGTTGCACCAAGCTTCACGAATTCTAAATGTAACTTTTCCACCATCTATACTCACAGGGAAACAAGTTCGTAACTTTTCCTTTTTATGAGTATATTAAATATTTATCTGCAAATTAAAATTGGAAGTTGGCTATCAGTTTTTGGTCATTTGTATGTAGGAAGGAGAAGACCTAATTTTCCCTATCAAGCTAGCTACCGCCTTAACATTCCTACAGCCTAAGTTCGAACTTGAAATGAAAGATTCACCCTCAAAGATGGATAAATTGCCATTGGAAACTTATGTGCAAGTTGTTAAAAGTTGTGATTAATGATATATTATTTATTAAATTTGCATTTTGTAAGGCTATTAACAATTTTTTTTGTCTGTTTGTTCGGATCTGCGTGCCCTTCTGCTGTTTTTATGGTTTTATATATGCTGTCTTAAAAATTCTTGGGATCAGGGCCCTTTCCCTGTTTTTATAATCAAAAACATCTTTATGTTGTCAAACAATTGTCATAAAATATTTCAGGCTCTCACAATCTGTAATTTTTTGTTGCAATACTTTTTGGAATTGTTGCATGCAAGTGGAATAATTCACACTCAACAATCCCATAAGTACTAGGCTGTAAAAGTTAATATTGCTTTATAGTATTGTTGCAATAATCAATGCACATAAGATTAGAAGATTTGGCAAGTCAAACCATCTACAAAAGAATATACTTGACATTAAACATACTTGATTCTTAAGCAAACATTGCAACAAGGGTGTAATGAAAGGATGGGCACCTAGATGATCATATGAAAAGTTACATCTCTAAAAGATCTTAACACCTCTACTATGGGTAGTGAAAAGGATGGATATACACTATCCCAAACATTACTCAATAGTTTGTGATACCACCCTTGAATCTCATTGTTGATATACCATCAAAAAATTTATTGTGGGTTAGTGATAGATTAACTTTAAATTGTATGTCCCACTAACTAGAATTGTAGTAGTTGGTCTACTTTCTAATATAGAGGGATCAAACTTGTGCAAGGTGTATAACAATAGCTTGGTCCATTTGGCATTTTAAGGTGTTTGGTTTTCTACTTCAAATTGCCTTGAGGATGATTTGGCCCCACACAACTTGGCTCCCCGCCTCACATGAGGATGGATGTTGTTGTGCAAGAGTGTTAATTTTATATTTTTAAAGTGCTTCCATTATTGATTCAAGAGAAAATTCAAACTATCATGCCATGTGGGTTACTCTCGACATTGATTGTTGTTCATTGGCATCATCAATGCTTATGCACCTAATGATGGCTTGGAGAGAATAACATTATGGTGTTGGGTGGTTGATAACTTTTGTTTTTCATAATTAGCTCATTTGTGTTAACTTTAATATGGCAGAAATCTTGGAGAATAAAGAACACATGTTGCCTATGCACTGGTGCATGGGAGAACATGAAGCTTTTTAATATAAAAAACTATCTAGGGCTATCAAGCTCATGTCTTTGATAGTGGTTGGCCTTAATGGATTTGTGGTTTACATGGTCTAACATTCAAACTAACTTCAATAGAGTCATCAAGTGCCTAGATCATGTCATGATATTTGAATTGTTTCATCTTGTAAACCATAAAGGGCAATTGATGAATGTGTGATTAGAGATTAAATGAGACAATGCACCTTCTAAAATGTTTAGCACTCACTTTTTCTTGAACAAATCACTCCTTAATCATAAGGGTATTGTCCACCTTATCACTTTGATTTTGTATTGTGTGCCATATACCTTGATGACAACTAGATGGATTGAGTCGTGGAATGTGGCATCACTTGCACCACAACCTTAATGTGGCATTTAAAAGGTTAGTTGCACAAGAGAATCAATGATGATGGTGTGATTAAAATTGTTTGGGTTTTGAGTTTGTTAAAAAACAATACCTTTGATTCTCAATTGCAAACTTTGGCTTCATAGTTGGAGCATAACCTCAAAATTGTAGAGAGCTAATGGGCCAAAGGCACTCAAATCTATGCTTGCCTTCATTGGTTTCATGTTAAGACAAGGCCTCTAAATATTTCTTCAATGTCTTTTTAGTGCTTTAGTTTGTCTTTTGCAAGATAACGCAAAACAAAATAGTGAGGTAAACCTCTCTTCAAATTGTAAGAGGAAGCTCCCTTATAACATAAAACTATTCCTAGATGCTCGACTATGGGAAAATTTGAGATCTCACACTATGCACAATTATTTTTTAGGTTATTTTTCTACACAATAAAATAAACCAAACTAAACTTGCACTATCTTTTGGCCACAATTATGAGCGTAAGATTGGAATCATCTTGTATCCACTATCAATGATTGAAATCAACTCCTCTCATAAACAAAGATTGAAAATCAACCCTCATAGACAAAGACTAAAGTCAATTCCTCTTGTAGACAAGATTTCATATTTAGACTATAAATTGAATAAACCAATAGCTTATCTAAACATTATGGTCATATATCCTACTAGCTAAAAGTAGAAACCAAAAAGTCAATTTGTATGAATATTTGAGAAATAAACTACTCTATGATAGGGATAACACAATTTCATAAATTAAACCAACAATAATGCCAATACAAAGTTTGACACTAATACCCACTTTTGATTCAATTGATGAAATTTGAAACACAATGATTACAAAACATGAAAATTAAATTGAACAATAATTTTAGCAACATAGCAAAGCATCAACTATCATTAAGAAAATTTTGTGCATAAAGCACTTATTTATAAGTTTCCAAAATGGGTTTTTTGGATTTAGGATAAACTTGTTCACTCAATCATCTATTATAGTTATCTCTACAATAGATTAGCCAAAAATAGAATTATAGAGAATATGCACTACAAATGAAATAAAAAGTAATATTTTATTGGAATCATAGAATCACATTACAAAATATCTTGGGCTTGTTTGAGGGGAAAACCTTATTTGAAAATTCCACTATTACAAATATCTAGTGGATAATCTCTCTTTTTTTCTAATCTCTCTATTTAAACTAATTCTATTCAAGAGAGCCACCAGTTTACGTACATGTGGAGAAATTATAATTATCTAAGGGATGACTTACAAAGCATATGTGTGCAAGATTTTCATAATAACACCTAACACAAAAGTAAAGAGTTAGGATGAGGGATCCAAACATGTACATCACCTTAAAAACCTTCTCCCTTAAAGCTTCAAATGAGGAAATTGTTGTTGTAATTGGAGTAATGTATCCCATGTTGTGTCTTTTGGTTGCATAGCATGCCAATATAGGAGAATTTTAGTGATGTGAGTGCAAAGCTATCGTGATTACTAGTCTACAATAGGTAGTTTCTAGGAGGATAAATCCTTCATCAAACTCTAATACAAAAGTATAAACTTGAACATGTTGACTAAGGACCCTTTTCAAACAAGAGACATGAAAAGAATGATAGCTCTTAGAAGAAGAGGGTACCTCCAGTACATATGCTATGATTTTGTGAAACTTTAAAAGGGCCATAAAACTTGGGTGCTAGTTTTTTATGACCCTTAATTTTCAAGGATGTCTATTTATAAGAATGAATTTAGAAAAAATCATGTCTCCAATCTTAAAAGCATGCTTTGAATGGTGTTGTTTAGACTATTGCTTCATTCAAGTCTATGTGGTGTGTAGGTTGTCTTTTAGGGTGTAAATAATATTATTGTGTGCTAAGTGTAGAATTAGATGCTTGGTCCTTGGAAATTCCTAGGATGTGTACATGGAGAGATGGCGGTGGATGACCATAAACTTTATATGGTGCCATCTTACTCTTGGTGTAGTAAGTGGTATTATATAACCATTCTACAAAAGGTAACTATTTGACCCAATGATTCTATTTGGTAATTAAGTGAAGCAACACACATAGGTTCCCAAGCACTTATTTGTATTTTTTGTTTGGCCATCATATTTCTGGATGGCATGTTAAGCTCAATTTAAGTTGGGTAATATGTTAGAATTTTTTTCGCTAGAAGTGACTAGTAAAATGGGATCATGGTCACAAACAATGAAAGTAGGTTTACCATGAAGGTAGAAGATCTAGTCAATAAAGGTTTGTGTGATAGTGGAGGATGTGTAAAAATTGGCTTGAGTGTAGAAAATGGCATATTTTGCTAGGTGATCTATTACCATGAGAATGATTGATTTCTACCTAACTTTGGTAACCCCTAAATCAATAACATGGAAATGTCACTCCATATTATGATGAAAATAGGTAATGGTTTTAGCTTTCCTAGGGATGTGACCATTTCGACTTTATGGTGTTGATATATCTCACATTCTTCCACACATTTTTTGATGTTGTGTCATGCTCTCCTTGTAACATACACCCTTGTATTGCCTTTTTTTTTGCATGTTTGTGTTCGAGAAAGGTGAAGGAGATATGCCAATGATATTTTTAAACATTAAAGAACAGAAATATAATTGATTGCAGCAATGAAATAGCTCAAAGATTTCATAGTTTTAAAGTTACATTGAACAAAACATTCTAGATTTATTTTCTGGTCAAAATATGTTTTCCTCAAGTATAAAGATGACCTGGATCATAAAATAGTACAATTTATCAAAATCTAGCATATAACCAACAAATTGGAAGTGTGAAGATGGTTGATAAATCCTCCAAAGATTGTTGTTTCCACTCCCTTCGAAGTTGTTGAGTGTTCCTCAGCCCTAGGTGCCACAAATCCACCAAGAACAGCTCCAAACCCTAGGTGACCAACATGCAAAACTTCACGCCCTCCTTCAGGTTGTACGGCTTGCTTGTGTAATGGTACGGCCAACAAAAAGACTCCAACAACCAACAAAACCTCAAAAGCTTCCTCTAGTTAGTGTATGTGAATGATCTTTGAAGTATGAAGCTCCCACAATTGAAGAAGAAGATGAAATTAGTGCCAATGAAGCTCGGCTATGACCACCAAGATATTCTCCAGATTGTATCTTCCAACAACATAGAGAATGTTGCTTGCAAGGGATTTTGTCCTCCAAGAACAAGAGCAATGTCAAATATCCAATCCAACATGAATGAGAAATGAGCTCAAGAGTCACTTTTATATCCCCTTCAAAACCCCACGCCCACCTTGGGGAAATAACATATTTTATTTTCGAATTAAAATATCCCTTATAAATCCCTTTTGGGTGCCCAACTTTAAGTTGCTCAAATATTTACTTTATAATATTTCCTTATGTCTCCCATGGCCCCTTTTAATAAAGCAACTTTATAAAATAAATGTTAAATATTTAATTTAACATGAATATCTTTATGTTATTTAAAATAATTGCATCGGACCATTTAAATATTAAAATAATGATATCCATTGCTCCCACCGACACTTATAAAAATAGTAGGATTGGCAATTGGCTTCATCAGCACCCAAGATTGACTTATTAAAAATAGTATGGGGAAATCATCAAAAACACACCAAAAAGAGGCTTTTTGCACATCATAACCTCTAGAGCTCCACTAAACCCCCGATATTGCCAAAAAAATTGGATAAGTTGACACCAAAGTCCCCTAACCACTACCTATTAGCCTACGGGAACTGTTGAATAGGCTAACTTTGCCACCCTACTGACCTGGTTAGGAAGGGGACATTACACTCCTAGAAAAAATGTGGAGCCTCTCATATGTTTTTAAAAAACCCCAAGTGTCCAGCTAATGGTAAGGCATGCAATTCAAGCCAAAAATTTGCTATATTGTTGATTAGGGAGCCAATACAAGATGTTTGTTGTATTTCAAATGGTGTTTATCTTAGGAGTAATTTGTCTTAAGTGAAATATTAGTGGACAACTAATGTATGAATCTTTGAATTTGGTTATCGTATTGACATTCTTGGTGGACATTATGCCTCCACTTAGGGATGGGTAATAATGGTGTACACAAAGTTGTTTGGTCTTCATACTTTTGAGACAACACATGTATTGCAATATTGTCCTTTTCTTTTTTATAGGTAATCTCACAATTGCAGCCTATGAGCTATTGCTTAGGAGAAGAGACACATTGTACCAAAAATTACTTAAGGTTATGATTGTTGGTTCTAATGCAAAGGTGCCCTCTCACAAGGCATGGTTTTGACTAGTTCAATACATATAAAGGAAGGCTAACATCTCTTTCTCATATGTTGAGAGCGCAATGTTTCTTCCTATAAGTGCCTTGTTACACCCCAAATTGTGAGGTTACTTTTTACTATTATTACATAGGGTAAATATGAATGTAATGTGAAACCTGGAGATGCTTGTACCTTGCTATCAATATGAATGTTATCTCATTTGATGTTGTTTCATTTAATGTTATCTCAGTTGATGTTATTCATGGTGAAATACTGCATAGATGGTTATTGAATTATAGTTATTCTAACTTTGAAGATGTATATATATGTTGCTTATTATTGTGAACAAATAACTACCGAAGGAATGTGTTAATGGTTGTAGGTAAACGTTCAATCTCCAGGGGGAGGGAAAGTATCACTCGGGAGAGGAGCTTGGTCGGGTAACCGGTAAAGTAATCTATCTGAGCATACACACGCGTCACCTTAGATTGAGTGAACTGTGTCAATTTGTGTGATTTTTAGGTAAGTCATCTATAGCTTGTATGATTGCAATAGGAGTCTTGCTTACTTTTGCATGCTTTGTGAGTGATGTTTATCTATGTATTTGTCTTGTGGTATTATGATCATTATGATGGTAACGTAAATAGGTGTAAGTAAATACCTAGGGAGTGGACATATATACATGTATATATGCACACAACCTATATTATGTGGATATTATAATATTATGTTATTATTACTTGACAATTTTACATGTACATATCAGATATGTTGATTGGCTTACGATATGCTTATAGTGGGATATATATATATTATTTGGTACTTTAAATATATATATATATATATATATAAATATTAAAACCTCATAGTGGGGAATTGAATTACTTCCCATATTGATTTAATATTAATCTTTTAACTATGGGAATGGGGTTAGTTCATATTCAATTAAATATTGATCATCAAACTATGGGAATCGAATAAATTGAAATACTTAACATTGACAATGGAAATTGAAATACTTTATTCTCCAATCTTATGAAGCAAATTGAAATGACTTCATTCGCATAATGGACTTTGGCTAAATTTGAATCATTCACGACTCTGCTGAAATCACGCAACAACCTGCTCTAGCATACGCAGGGGAAAAACATAGACGATACATCTATTATATGATGGCATTGACCAAGTCGATGTTGAATAAGCATTTGAATGTTGTGTACATCGCTAAGGTATGAAAGATTGATGCCTCAGTAGTGTATCGATTATCTATTCCAGACCAAGTCAACCAACATTATGTGTAGCCTTCTGTTTATTGACTATTTCCATGGGCAGGAGAATAGGGATTGATGCTGAAAGTTGGCGCCACCTCTGTTCCACCCTCTTGTAGGTGTTGATTTGTAAATTTTACCATGTGCCTTTGAAATTGTCTTTCCAGTGCTGGCACAAAATAAAGGTCGACTCACCATGTTGAAACTGAGTAAGGGAGAGGAAATGCGACACATACTGGGTTGAATACTTCACATTTCAGTGGTGGCAAACCACATGCCACCAGTGAAGGAAATCGTTGGGGTTGGGGTCCTATAAATAGGTCACCCATTCTTCATTGTTCACATCATCTTTTATCTTTAGATATTCATTCACTCTTGATTTGATAATTCAATCATATGTATTATGCTTTTACCCACAAATTGGATTACCAGTCTATGTTGTTGCCATATGCGCATATTTTATGAGAAGTAGTATCTTCAAACATTCTTCATATTTTCTGAGTAGTAATATCTACAGTCATTCAAACAAATTTCTAACTGGCAATTGGTATAGTCTATCTTGTTATGTCTGAGTATCATTAGTATTCAGCAATATCCATATTTCTAAGTGAGTTGTTTACATTTGGAGTAAAACGTATTCTACCCAAGGAATACGTTAGTTTTATTACTATTTTCTAAGAGTGGAAAAAGGGGAAAACTTGTAAGGAAATCATCATCATCTAAAGAAAGTGGAAAGTGGACTAAGCTTGAAGTAAAGGCAGCTCTTTCTTCAATTGGGAAAAGTGTTCATAGGCATGGGATATTCTTCTACTATTCTTTTATTAAGACTTCTATGCTGTTTGAAAAGTATTTATGTTTGTGCATGGGAAGAATAAATGTTGTCTTTTAGAAAAAGGAAAATGAAGCAATTTAGCTATGTTTTAAATGTTTGTAATAATCTCCATAATAGGAGAATGTTGTTGCTTTAGATATTAATCTAATAGGTTTGATTAAGTGCAAAAATTCATTGAAGTCCAATAGCTAAGTTATTAGATTAACTCGAAAGAGCTTGTGTTACTCCTAGGATAGATTATCCAATATGGGAGAGGGATAAATATGCTTATAGATAAGTAGATTGTTTGAAGGTAGGTTATCTGGGATGACGGACTATCCATCGAAGGATATACCTAGCTTGTGTAATTACTTATTAGATTAGTATGTTGTAGGTTATTTGGGATGACTGACTATCCATTGAAGGAGATACCTATGCGTAGTGTAAGATAGCCCTAAGTCAAATTGGCCCTGAGTAGTGTTTATGATAGATGACCTTCATTCGAAGTACTAAATGAGAACACTTTGGCCAAAGTAATGCAATGTACGACATCCACTTAGACTGTGTGATGCTTGAGACTACACTGTTAGTTCTGATAGGACTTTTAAAATTTGTCAAAATTTTGTCTAAATTGGACATGACTAGTTACTTTTAAAAAACTGGAGGTCTAATATTTTGGGTTTAGGGTTTTGATCACTCATGAAAGATTGATTGGTATCTTTTAAAACCCTCGCATTATATTTTAGCATTGACTTGTTGTTGAGGGTTACCAGTCACTTAAGTCATCTGACTAAGCCTTTCCTTCGTGCTCTTACCGGTCCCTTTTCACCCGACCTATCAGTCTCCTATTTGCCACTTGGGCCTAAATGTTTATGCCGCCGAAGGTTTTTTTCGGTCGGCCCCACCAGTATATTATATTTGTTTTATGCAGCTTCGCGAACCGTCTAATCACGGGTTTTGATCTAGACCGTTCCTCGCAAACCTCATAAGTTTTCCTACTGATGTCACTTAGGTGGTGCGAGGAGTGCGAGATGCCGCCATCTATCATATACGGAGGAGTGGGATCTTTTCCCAATGCGCTAGCAGTGACAAGTGGGCATCATTTCACCAGTGGGAATTTAATGACAGGGATTAATGATGACCGTCCCTCGTAGGCCTTGCACGATCAGGTTAAATGTTCCAAAAGTACCGCGAGGTTTGCGAAACGGCGACACGTGGCCTGGCTCTTGGAACAACAAGGCTAGGTGGGGCCTACTGCCCGATCGTGACCTCCTGTTTTCGTGGGTTGTGATTGGCTGTGGTTTTTCCCAGGCGATGATGTGGATTTTCAATGATCATTGACTCGATTCGAGTCGTCCGACTTGTCAGGTCTGTTCCACATCAACGGTTCGAATTCAAAGGGTTATTGTTCATTTGTGTGAGGAGTTTTTGCGCTCTGCAACTTGTTTTCATTAATGGCACGAGTTTTTTCAATGGATTTTCTCCAAATTTCCTTGCGTGCGAGCGGTATCCTCCTGATAAATACAATGATGGGTTGTACACCTAGAATAATTTTGTGGTGGCAACATCAGCCACTAATTGTTCACATGCTCGTATGAGCATTTGGGTAATTAATATTCCCTGCACCAGTTTACTCTATAAATAGCTGTTGAATTGCTCAATATTAGCATTGCATTTTGAGTTGATCTGTTTGCAGGTAGTGGATTTGTTTGTAGTTTCAAGCTACGCATCTTCAATGGATAAGTCTGTGGTGCGCCGAAGTGCCAGAGTGGGCGCGAGGAATTCGCAGCACAAAGAGGAACAACCTATTCCTAGTGCTCTTGAAGCGAGTGCCCGAGGTGTGGGCAAGCAGTCTAGGCGCTACATTTCCCCTATCGTGCTCTCTTCGAGCTCTGGCAACGATGGGTTTGAGACTAACTCAAACTATCGTTGCTATCTTGCAACCATGACCGAGCTCGTGGGTGTCGATGAGGAGGTCCTTGCAATTTCACCAATAACTGCAATGGCACAGTGTCGTGTTGTTGGGATTAGTGTTGGTGTGGATAGGAAAAAGAGAATGGTTTCGCTTCAAACTGAAGCGAGAACTAGAAGCGGTCGCCTGTACCGGGGCTATGTTTTGGCTAAGTGATTGCTGGTGCATAGTGTGTGTTTCTTGTGGGTGGTGTTGTTCCGTTGGTTCATTTTTTGGATGTGAGCGTGCACGTGTGTGGCATGCTCTTTTGTTTTTTCTCCGACTGGTTACTAGGTGTAACCGTTTTGATTCCTCGGATTGTGTATTGTCATTTCTAATGATGAGGAATACTTTTTGGAATGTGAATTCGAATTTCATTTCACTAGAGTGAAATTCATTTTGAAATTAACAATGGAGCCTGATGCTTGTTGCTCTCTTGTTCTATAAAGGAGATTTTATGGCTCATTGTTATGGTCAGATTTTCTGTGTCCTGAGGCTTAGTATATGTATAGTCAGTTTGTTTACTGTAGGTTTTTTGAATGTATTGACTAGTATGTCTTTTCTGGGGCAGGAATATAATGAAACAATCAAGCTTTGCTTATGTAATAACATATATTGAAGCAATAAATGAAAATCTATTAGAACAATTGCTCTCCTGGTTTCATGTCATGAGTTGTGAATGAGTTTATTAATGATATATTCATTCAGCTTCAATGGTATATTTGAGTGTGTACTTCGTTTTCCTGCTTTAACTTAATGAGTTAATCAAATTGCTTGAAATTAAGTTACAGATTTGTGATGTTGTATTCAGGATTCCTTAAGGAGTATTGTTTTGAAAACTGAAAATCTCATAGTGTAAATCATTATGGTGATACGTCCATGATATCTAGGTTATGTTTTGTGTGACTCTCGCCCAATGGATGAGGCACTGGGTAATTTCTTCAGGATTCCTTTTTTGAAAGTACAAGGTTGTAGTTCTAAGCATAGTGGTTCAAAATCTGAACAATCTAAAATATCAAACCTTATCTCTTTTGAGATGCAAATCTTATGTTAAATTTTCAATCTCATTGCTTTAAGATAATTATTATTATTCTTTGGTTTGCCACAACTAGAATAATTGCTATCTAATTGTGTTGGTGGGGATTGTATATGTAAGAAGAAGTGTTATTACCAGGTCATAAAACATTCTTATGAACACACTTAGGAAAACCCTCCTTGGTTTCATAGAGCCAAAAGTGTAGGAGATCTCAATCTTTGACCGAATCTCGTTAGTTGGCCACTAACTTTGTTAGTTCTTGAATATTGAGGTTGGCTACCTCTTACGGAATTACAAAGCCTTAGTTGGGGAAAATTAAAACACCAACAAGATGGCGACTCTGCTAGGGAACAAACTCAGACATTTTGGTTGCAGACGATGTTGTTATAGAGTCATTGCATAGAGTCAAATGATTTGCCATTTTGATTTTAAATAGTGAACGTTTTTCAACCCTAGAAGGAAGAGGTTGTTGAAAATGAACCTGAAAATCCTATGATTTGTGGTGTTCCACTGGAAAAGGACTCAAGAGTTTTGGGTGTAGACAGTCCTGTTATAAATTTCATTATAATAACTGACATATTACTTGTAACCTTAAAGGTTAAACTTAATGGAATAGGCTCTCTACCTGAATCATTAGTTGAATGGTGGTTTTATTGGGGAGAATTTCTGAGAAATTTAAAAGAAAAAGAGAAAGAGAAAAGATAAACCACAACAGTTGGAGGTGGCTATCCAGAATCATTTGTTTAGTGGATCTAAATGTTAAGTTTAGATGGCGGCAGATTATGGATTTGAAAGAGATTGGTAGTAGCATGGTGTTAGAATATTTTGAGGTATGACCCTGTTGTGGACAAAGACCCAGAATGTGACAAGCTTTGAAAAGGAATTTCATATTTCTTTTGAGATTCAGTCCTTTGTTGAAGAGGTGGCGACTCTATCTGAAGAACCAGTTCATATATGAAGGAAAAGTCTCAGATCTGTGATATTTACAGTCAGGGAGAGAAGATTAACCACTACTACCAAAATTACCAGGTATTTTTTATTAAATCTAAACAATTCACTATTCTAATTGTGAGGGGTGTTTGTAATTAAGGATGAAAAATGGTTCCAAATTAGATGTTTTAGCATCAAGAAAGGAACAATGATTATATTTTCCATACTTCTAATGATGCAATATGTAAAAGGACTTGTGAAACATGTTTATGTTGTATCATACTTCTGAAAGGTAGGAATAATAATTTCAGTCACTGATGGAATTATGGTTGAAATGGTAAATGACATGTTTAATAAACATGTATTGTTTTGACAAATTTTAAATGGGTATAAGAGGTTTCCCATATGAGAAGTCAAACATTAATATGCAAAGGTAACAAGTTTCATTAAACCCTTCAGGGGGTTTTGTAACTCAAAGGTATATGCCTTTTATTTTCAGTGATGTCAGTGGTTACCCTAATCTAATTCCTAAGAAGATTAGGAAGTATTTGCCTAAATACACAGGGCAAAGTGCAGAGTCTGCCTCTAAGCATCTACAGGATTTTGTAGATGTAATGGGGGATTATGAAGTTAGTCATGAGGATGTTGTTATGAAGCTTTTTGTGCAATCCTTAAGGGGTGATGCCAGGGATTGGTTTTCATATCTACCCGCCTATTCTATTAACTCATGGAATCAGTTGGTGATAGTTTTTATTGAGCAATTTGGTGAAAGAGTCAATCCCAACATATTAAGAAAAGTTTTTATGGGAATCCACATAAAAGAAGAGGAGCTAATCCCGTATTTTAATCTCAAATTTTCAAGAGCTTTAAGAGAAATAAGACCAAGTGAGGCTGAATGCTTGGTTGTATATCTTGGTTCTTTTGACAAAAGGACAGGTTACCTATTAAGAGATAAAGAACCTACAAACTTGCACCAAGCATATCAAATGGCTATGGAGATTGAGAACAGCATGAAATACTCAATGATGAAAGGGTATCTGGCTACAAGTATTGATTACCTTGGCCTAGCTCATACAAGTAAAATTTTAGAGTTGGCTGCACAGAACACTGATTATGATAAGAGCGCTTTGAAAATTGTAATATATCCACCATTACAGTGTGATGATGATGAGATCCAAGTTGAAAGCTAGTCCAATTTGAATGGTGATGATCAAACTTCTTTTGTGCCAGAGTTGTATGAGATGAAGAGACAAGAGGAAAAATCACCATATGAGTTCTTTTTTAGATTTTTGGATGCCTTAATACAAATTCCTAGAGGTCTCAAACCTAATGACTTTGAATGCATTGATTTGTTTTGTGAACTTTATGAAGCAAGGCTGAGTGCTTTTCCAGAAGAATTGAAACCTGCTAACTTGGCCCAAGTCCTTAAATGGATAGAGATTGCAGAATTAGCCAAGGGTGTATCTACACAAAATGAAGATAATGTTTGCCCTTTTGAAGAAAGTTGGATAACTGGACAAGAATTTGAGGGGCAAAGTGATGAAATATTAAGTGAGACACCCATTGTTTTTCCTTATCTTGATTGTAATGCTCATGTCACTGAGACTTTGTTACAAGCTAGTGATTGTGATTTTAGAGGGGATAATTACATTACCAAGGATGGATTTGAGCCTCTCCTTTTACCAGAGTTGTATGGAAATGTGGAACCTCATGATTTTACTTGTTTCCAAATGAAGGAACAACTTTCAAATGATAAATGTTTAGATTATACTCCAGGTATACTTGAAATGGAACAAGTTTGTTGTATAAATGTTGAGGAACTTGAGGACAATGAGGTGTGTGATCAAAAGAATAGTACTGGAGATAACCAACATATTGATGAAAATATTGGTACTATTGATTTTCCTGATTGTTTGTATGAAGCTGAGATTGATTTGTTGTTACCTTCTGACATTGATATTGCTGGTGAAAATTTTCCAACTTATAATGAAGGTGACATTGATATTGTTGGTGAAAATTTTCCAGCTTATAATGAAGGTGGCATTGATATTGTTGGTGAAAGTTTTTCAGCTTGTGCTGAGATTTTCACTTATAAATTAACACATATAGCAGGTGGTACTGAACACAAGGAGGCCAGTGCATACTGTTGTTTCTCTATTTCCCATGTTGAGATTGATGTGTTTAACTCTATTTTTGATGTTTTTCATTTGGGAATGGATGATGGATTGCAGGAAGAGATGTATACTAAGGGGCCTGAGATAAATTGTTTACACATTCCCCATAAAAATATGTAACTTATATTGCCCACCTCTATGGCATCAGGATGTGTTCCAAAACATCTGAACATGGGTGTTGGCAACCAAGCTTATGTGGAAACCACTAGGGTGAGGATTCCCTGAGTTATGTGTCCTCCTTGTTGTACTATGAGGGTCTATGTAGCATGCACATAGTTTTATATGAAAGTTTTTAGTTCTATGTACAAGCTGATGATGATACCAGGATGTGTGATTTTGCAGACCAGATAAGTTATGAATGTTTCTGCTTCTCAGTTCAATTGAGTAAGCATTCTATGAAGTATGACCAGGTGCAAGGTAAGGTAAAATGTCATTATGGTCATGTGTTACAGTTAATGTTTGGACACAAGGTGTTGACGGATCAAATGCATGGGAGTATAAGTAAACATTATGATACTTTCAGGCATACTGATTACTCCAGTAACTTAGAAGCATCAAGAGGTGAAATTTCCAGACTTGGTTTACTCCAGGTAACAGAGAATTTTGTTTTTGACAGGGGTAAAATTTGACTTCTCTTGTTTGGTGGCCTGGGCCCACCAAGTTGGATATACACAAGTTCCAATTGACAAGCATGGTAGAACATTCGTCAAGCACTTGTGTGTTTCGGTAGTCTAGTCTAGAAACTACATATTCTGAATTCTTTCTATGCCTGCAGGGGGCATACATCCCCAGTCAGAGCCACTGATGGGACTTTTAAAATTTGTCAAAATTCTACCTAAATTGGACATGACTAGTTACTTTTAAAAAACTGGAGGTTTGATATTTTGGGTGTAGGGTTTTGATCACTCATGAAAGATTGATTGGTATCTTTTAAAACCCTCGCGTTATATTTTAATCTTGACTTATTGTTGAGGGTTACCAGTCACTTAAGTCATCTGACTGAGCCTTTCCTTTGTGCTCTTATCGGCCCCTTTTCACCCGACCTATCGGTCTCCTATTTGCCACTTGGGCCTAAATATTTATGCCGTCGAAGGTTTTTTCCGATCGGCCCCACCAGTATATTATATTTGTTTTATGCAGCTTGGCGAACCGTCCGACCACGGGTTTTGATCTAGACCATTCCTCATGAACCTCACAGGTTTTCCTTCTGATGTCACTTAGGTGGTGCGAGGTGTGTGAGATGCCGCCATCTGTCATATATGGAGGAGTGGGGCCTTTTCTCGATGCCCCATCAGTGACAAGTGGGCGTCATTTCAACAGTGGGAATTTAATGATAGGGATTAATGATGGCCATCCCTTGCAGGCCTCGCACGATCAGGTTAAATGTTCCAAAAGTACCTCTAGGTTTGTGAAACGGCGACACTTAGCCTGGCTCTTGGAACAACGAGGCTAGGTGGGGCCTGCTGCACAATCATGACCTCCTGTTTTCATGGGTTGTGATTAGCTGTGGTTTTTCCAAGGCGATGATGTGGATTTTCAACGATCATTGACTCGATCTGAGTCATTCGACTTGCTAGGTCTGTTCCACATCAAGGTTTGAATTCAAAGGGTTACTGTTCATCCGTGTGAGGAGTTTTTGCACTCTGCAACTTGTTTTCATTAATGGCACGAGTTTTTTTAGTGGATTTTCTCTTGATTTCCTTGCGTGCGAGCGGTATCCTCCTAATAAATACAATGATGGGTTGTACACCTGGAATAATTTTGTTGTGGCAACATCAACCAATAATCATTCGCATGCTCGTATGAGCATTTGGGCAATTAATATTCCCTGCACCAATTTACTCTATAAATACCTACTGAATTGCTCAGTATTAGCATTGCATTTTGAGTTGATATGTTTGCAGGTAGTGGATATGTTTGTAGTTTCGAGCTACGCATCTTCAATGGATAAGTCTATGGTGCGCCGAAGTGCCAAAGTGGGCGCGAGGAATTTGCAGTGCAAAGAGGAACAACCTGTTCCTAGTGCTCCTGAAGCGAGTGCCCAAGGTGTGGGCAAGCGGTTTGGGCGCTGCATTTCCCTTGTCGTGCTCTCTTCCAACTCTAGTAGCGATGGGTCTGAGACTGACTCGAACTATCGTTGCTATCTTGCAGCCATGACCGAACTCGTGGGTGTCGACAAGGAGGTCCTTGCAGTTTCACCAATAACTGCAATGGCGCCATGTCGTGTTGTTGGGATTAGTGTTGGTGTGGATAGGAAAAAGAGAATGATTTTGCTTCAAACTAAAGTGAGAACCAGAAGCGGTCGCTTGTATTGGGGCCATGTGTTGGCTAAGTGATTGCTGGTGGGTGGTGTTGTTCTGGTGGTTCACTTTTTGGATGTGGTCATGCACGTGCGTGGCATGCTCTTTTGTTTTTTCTCCGACTAGTTACTAGGTGTAACTGTTTTGATTCCTCGGATCGTGTATTGTTATTTGTAATGATGAGGAATATTTTTTGGAATGTGAATTTGAATTTCATTTCACTAGAATGAAATTCATTTTGAAATTAACAATGGAGCTTGATGCTTGTTGCTCTCCTGTTCTATAAAGGAGATTTTACGACTCATTGTTATGGTCATATTTTATGTGTCGTGAGGCTTAGTATATGTACAGTCAGTTTGTTTGCTGTAGGTTTTTTGAATGTATTGATTATTATGTCTTTTCTAGGGCACGAATATAATGAAACAAGCAGGCTCTGCTTATGTAATAACAGATATTGAAGCAATAAATGAAAATATATTAGAACAATTGCTCTCCTGGTTTCATGTCATGAGTTGTGAATGAGTTTATTAATGATATATTCATTCAGCTTCAATGGTATATTTGAGTGTGTACTTCGTTTTCCTACTTTAACTTAATGAGTTAATCAAATTGCTTGAAAATGAGTTACAACTTTGTGATGTTGTATTTAGGATTCCTTAAGGAGTATTGTTTTGAAAACTGAAAATCTCATAGTGTAAATTATTATGGTGATACGTCCATGATATCTAGGTTATGTTTTGTGTGACTCTCACCCAATGGATGAGGCACTGTGTAATTTCTTTAGGATTCCTTTTTTGAGAGTACAGGGTTGTAGTTCTAAGCACAGCGGTTCAAAATCTAAACAATGTAAAATATCAAACCTTATCTCTTTTGAGATGCAAATCTTATGTTAAATTTCCAGTCTCGTTGCTTTAAGATAATTGTTATTATTCTTTGGTTTTCCACAACCAGAATAATTTCTATCTAATTGCGTTGGTGGGGACTATATCTGTAAGAAGAAGTGTTCTTACCAGGTCATAAAACATTCTTATGAACACACTTAGGAAAACCGTCCTTGGTTTCACAGAGCCAAAAGTGTAGGAGATCTCAGTCTTTGACTGAATCTTGTTAGTTGGCCACTAACTTTGTTAGTTCTTGAATATAGAGGTTGGCTACCTCTTAGGGAATTACAAAGCCTTAGCTACGGAAAATTAAAACACCAACAAGTTCATCGTGACCCTTTATGCATACTAATTCGGGATTGTGAAATAGCAAGTTCTAGTTATATAGGATGTAGCACTATGCTCAGTTGGTTAACAATATTGATTACTCTACCAATCTCTTCGTCGAAGGGAGGTTCATCTATCGAATGATATATGTGTGAGGGACCGCATTATAAGTCTGTGGTTGGTGGAAAAGCACCCAAGTGATGCTTCTCCTCCACAGCAGGCGACTGAAGAACCAAGATTTGAAAGGACTGATTCCTGGACCTTCTTACTACTATTTGTTCTAAAGCTCATTGGAGCTATGTTAGTTAAGGTATGTATTCTTGTTTCATGTACTTGTAAAGTTATTGTAATGAAGTGGAATCTTTATTGTAATTTTAATTTGATATCTTGTTCATATATTATTAATAAAAGGAAGAAAGATTATATTGCAATGACTTGTTAGCACATTTATTTACTCGCATGATGTAAATTTGGAAAAATTTATTTTATCGAAGGGTTATGTCATTACACTTGCTAGTGATGGTGAGGGGTCTTCCTTCTTGCATTAGGATGGTATGTATTCTACTCCTTGAAGCATCACTTTCAATTGAGATAGATTGGAGAAGTTATACATAACAAGTACTAATGTAGTGCATGTACCCTACTTGAGAATTTCAAAGGACTTCTCTACTACCTCTAGTTAATTAAAGGCATGATTTTTCAACATGATTATGAGTGGGGTTACAATTCCCCCATAGTTCTTGAGGAAATTTTGATAATATCTTGTGAGGTCCAAAAACTTGTGAAGGCTCTTGAGGGTTTTGGAATTAGACTAATTTCTCATAGCCTCATTTTTTTCCAGAACGAGTTTGATTTCTTCCTAAAAAATGAAGTACCCTAAGTACTTAATTTATTTTTGGCCAAAAGATAACTTTGAGTGTTTGGCACATAATTGATTGTCCAAAAGGATTTGGAGGGTTTGGTTCAAGTGTTATAGATTTTCTTCCCATGCACAACTATACACAAGTATGTTAAAGAAGACTAAGAGGAACTTTCAAAAAAATGGCTCGAAAGTCTTATTCATCGAGCTTAAAAATGTTAACGATGCACTGGTGAGGTTGATTTACATGACTAATTTAAAATGATCATCAGGAGTTCTAAAATCCATCTTAGGAAAATATTCCTCCCTAATACAAATATGATGATAACCTTATTAGAAATCAAGCCTAGAGAAGAAGTAGACACCACATAATTTTTTCAAGAGTTCATTGATCTTGTTAGAATGGGAAGTTTATACTTGGTTGGTTTTATTCACTTCTTGAGAATCAATACAATACAATGTTCCCAAGACTTATCTTTTTTCTAGCCCAATAGTACTAGTGAAGAATAAGGACTTTGTTGGCTCTCAGTTGTTTTTGGTTTGTCCTTGATGTCAAAAGTGGTTCGTTGATATGAGAAAATATGTGATGATATGCTTCATGGATGTTAACAAGATGTATTCTCAGATTGGGTGTTATGATATTCAGTTGCATTGGTTTGTCCACATATGGTTGGTGTTATGATATGCAGATTACATGATGATGTTGACAGTGTTTATCATTTTGACAGGATACAGGATGACTTTTGGTTCAATATTGGCATTTTGACATCTCTGTGGTCATTGCACTTGACAGGTTTTAGACTGATCAGATGAGGTGACAAAGGTTGTTATACTCATTTTGTTCTTAATCTTCCTTGTTCATTCAAATGTGGTGGCATTGTCAATACACATGTTTCATTGTTTTCTATTGGTATCTTATGTGGTAATGATATCCTTGGTTTACAATATGGTTTATAATGCATAAGTTGTGGAATTGCTATTCCCATCAACATGACATATTGTCTTGACAATACTTATGAGAATTTGGTTGACTCTTGTGGCTTTGCTATTGGTACTTGGTATGATTTCAAGAAATATGGTTCATTATTTATATGTTACATTGCTAGCAATTACCTTGAAAAATGTATCGAGCTTTTTAGTTTGCTAGAAATCACCATGCATTGTTGATTGAATTTTTTTTGCTAAATGCCATCATATTGATCATATCGGGTTTATTACAAAGGAAATTGACTTTGTTTGAAAGTCACATGGTAGTGACAAGGTAATTGGCATTGACAGCCATCATTCTTTTGGTTTAATAATTATCAATGTTTTCAATGTCATCATTTTTGGCAAAGGTATCATTTGTGTTGACAAGTTGTGGAACTCAAATGATTATGTTAATTTGGAAAGTCCATGAAAAGACATGAAGTGTATTAGGTAAAAGTTTTTCATTACGTTTGTTGAATAGGGTTTTGAACCCTATCCGCCATGGATAATTTTCTCAGCTGCAATGCAGCTCTTGAAGTTCTCTCAGCCGACACTAAGAGAGTATGATAGCAGTAAGCATGGATAGGTTTGAGTGAATGGCAGTAAGAATGGTCTTTTGGTTTTTCAACTATCAATGGTTAAGAGCTCAAATGTGGAAGTTAGTCAGAGGAGATTTGGTGGCATCTTCCCAACTAGGTCGTTAAGAACTTCTTGACATGTTTTTCATTCAGTTTCTTCCACCATGATCAAGTATTGAAAAATCGGTGTGGTTTTTGGTTAAAAACTTTTTTTTTTAGATTATTTTGTTTGGGCATTTTATTGACTATAGTTTTAAAACCCTTTAGGGTTTTCGATGATTCTACTCGGGTTGTAACAGAATTAGTTTCATTTTGTGATCTTTGTAAAACTATTGGATTAAGGGTTTGATTAAAAGAAAAGGCTTTAACTGAAACGTCTTTATCTTGTTGAAGGGTTTTCCATTCTTAAACCCTAACTCGGGTTGATTTACAGTTACACAAACTGCTTTCAAAGATTATTTTGCAGCATCTTTATAAGATGTTTTTTGGAATTTCTCACATGACTATGAAGAGAAATTTTGTGAGACATCATGCTTTATTTTTACAGTGAACAAAGAGAAGAGAAATATTTTTCATGAATACTCTCTAAGATTGTTTTGATACAGAAGTTGTTCTATATTAGAAAAAAACTTATCATTTGAGAAGATGTTGACACACAACATTCTTCAATGTGCTTAATCTGAATTTCTTCAGTCTTCTATTGAGATTCTAGGATTGCAACAATTTGCACTTCTAGAGTGTTGATAGTATATTGTAATTGTTATGCAATTTAATGGATTTGGTGCTCCTGTAACTTTTGGAGTTGGTGCTCTTGTATTTTGTGGAGTTGGTGCTCTTGTATTTTTTGGAGTTGGTCCTCCTGAACTTGAAAGAGTTGGTGCTCTAAGTGAATAAAAGAGAAGGATTTTTTGAGTGGTTTTTATTCCTCAAGAGGGTTTTCCACTCAGAACATATAATGTGTTATGTGATGAGTCTTTGTGTGATTGTTTTCATGTCTATCTGAGTTTCATTAGTTATCAGATGCTTTAATTTCTATTATCAGTTCTTATTTTTACAATGCTAATGTGATCTGTTGTTACAAGTATTTTCACAGTCATATGTTACAAACTGGTTTAAAAGCTTTGTTTAACCAAATATGTTTTGCATGTTGTGATGAAAATTAATTAGTCTATCACATCACATGTTCATTCATTGATTCATAGTTCAAGATTGTTATGTTTCAATATATCATTATGTACTAAAGCTCTTTGTTGTCTTGCTTATCATATGTCATTTAGTTGCACAGTTGTTACAGTGTCTCATAAAGCCACATTGAAATCTGATGGTCTTATAGTGATTCAAAGATGTTGGTCTTCATGTACATAGTCTTATGAGTTGTACCTGTTTTGTCATCATGCTCTGATTGTTAAAAATGTACATCACATCTTTGGCAAGTGCAAGATATCTCACACGGGTTATATTGGCATGTTGTCATATCTTTGTTTACCTCTTTTCATGAGTGCTCTCATAGTGATTACTCTGCTATGTTATCAATAGAAAGAATATCGGAACTAAAAGTATTTGTCAAAATTTAAAAGGGTTTGAATTTTTAGGACTGTCCATCAAATACTAATTCACACCCCCTTCCTCTTAGTGTTTGTCCATACTCCAACAAGTGGTATCAGAGCCATACTGATGCATAAGTCTAACCAACTTAGGGTTTCTTGGTCATGGAGTATTTGTTATGGCTAAGTGCAAAAGAAACAAAGGTCAAAAGAAAACCCCTCGTGTCAAGAAAAATTTTGATCAACCAACCCCTGTCAAGTCTAGTGAAGTTTTGTCTCAAGAAATACCCCTGCCAGTTGATACTAAAAGTGATCATGTAGTTGGAGAAAAAGGAGATCACTTAGTAAGTGACTTTGAACAAGAATTTGGTGAAAATAAATGTGAAGGTGATGAATTTGAGGTTGATTTGGAAGGAGAACTGCTTGTTTCCTTAGATTAACTTAAAAGGCTTAAACAGGAAAATCAAGATCTCAAGGCATGCTTACAAAAAAGTGTTGATAATAAAATTGTAATACAAAATCACAATGATGATAAAAAGATTATTGAATTTCTGAAAGTTCAAATGGTTGATAGAAAAAGGACTGAAGAGGGATTGGAAATCAAGTTAAAAGACAAAGATGAATTGTGTAATAAATTAGAAAATGAGGTTGCTTCATTGAATAAAAGTTCAGATAATGATTCCTTGTTAAAATAACTAACTCTTAAAGACGACATGATTATAAGTCAGAAAATTAAAATTGAAGAATGTAAGAGGATAGCAGATGTTGTAAGGTCTGATTTGGAGGTTAAAAATATTGAGTGTCTAAAACTTGAAAGAGAAGTTGTTGCATTAAGGAAAGAGCTTGAAAGTGTCAAGGTTCAATCAGGTAAAAATCAGAATTTTGATTGTAGTACTAATCTATTGAATGAGATGTTGGACAGGAAAAAGCATTCTAAGGATCCTACAGGGTTGGGATATAAGGTTGGACAAAGCTCTGCAGAAGAATCTAAACATGAGAGTGTTTTCTACTGCAGATGGAAAGAGGTTTTACAGCAAGCAAACTCCAAGAATGAAGGTTGATCTTGGTCACCATATTGTTGCACCGAAGGATAACACTGCTTTTAGAAGACAATTTAAAGGTATTGATAGAGAAAGGAGAAATGGTTTCATATCTTCACATCCTTGGCATAATCAGTCATTTAGGTACAATCATTCTTTTCAAGGATATTGTTATGTTTGCAATGAATTTGGTCATAAGGAAATTGATTGCATGAGATGGTCAAATAAGAATCATTCTAATGTCTCTAGAAATGAGAATGTGTTGTGTTCCAATTGTAATAATTTTGGTCATTTAAGAAGAGATTGTAGAAGGAATACAAGTGATAATTATGTAGGGAACAAATTTGGAAATGTCTATAGGAAGTATTTTGTTCCTCAGATCAATCATAAGATCATTTTTTTCAGATGTAATAACATTGGGCATAAAGTTCAACAATGCAAATTTAACAGAAAGACAAGGACTTTAAACAAACAAATGAAAAAGTTTACATTGGTGTGGAGAAGAAAGGGCAATCAAGATGACAAGAAGAGCAATAAAGACGAATTTGTGAAAACTCCTTGTGCACTTCTTGCACATGTGATGCCATCCAGGTCCTGAGAAGAAGCAAAGACTCAAGGGGAGTCTATTATGGTAACATATTTTACCCCTATGAAGTCAAGAATGGATATAATAGAGATCATCATGATTATTGTGTTGTGCATAACAGATTTGTTGTTACAGGTTGTTAAGGTTTATGTGCTGATTTGATGGAGCCTTTCATTTCCTATGATTCAGGCAACAAGAAGGATTAAGCTAATGAATATTCTTGTATCATGAACTTCTAAAGTTGTTCTCACCATCTTTTATGTATTTCCACTAACATATTCATTGCAGGAATTCAAATTTGAAATTACAATGACAATTCTTTGGCGATTTTGATGGTTTGATGGCTCAATTCATAAGGTGCAAGTATGAGTTTGACAGGAGTACAAAATTTTGTAAACTACAAGTGGTATGTGTTGAGTAACTATTATAGTAATGGTCAAGAGTAGAATCATAGTGTTGTCAAATCAAGTCGTTATTGTGGATAGTAATGTTGATGATCTTTATGAGTTCATGAGATGTCAAGACTTTTTCATTCATATTGGAACAGAAAGTTTATATCACAAGCATCTACATTCAGACTTATCACTGCACTCTTTGTATACTCTATTAAGTAATTTGTTCTGATAACAACATGTTGTTGGTATATTATCCAATGGTTTCAATGTTTGATGTTATGAAACTATATAAGCATGGAAATGGAGATGTGTGTGTGAGGCACACAAGTATTGAAGAGCAAATTCTTTGCATTGGGGATAGACTACACTATATTCGGGTTCATGATAACAAATATAATTATTTTTTTAACAGTGTAATTTCTTGTTACTAGCTACTTCCTTGGGTTCAATAATGCTATGTCTGATCATTTCAGTGCTTTCCCAATTCTATCTTTCGAAGATATGTGATTTGGTAAGTGATATTTAATGGGAAGACTATGGATTCAGTGAAGTGTTATGTTGAGTATATAGTTATCTTGCATAAAAATGGACAGTGTTGTTTTTAATTAAATGGTGGCAGTCATGCTTATCATTTGTAGTAAGTTATGGTTTTTGTAACAATGAAATTTGAGCATTACAATGATGTGCTTGACCATTCAGACTTCCTGTTATTGATAGATTATATCAAGCATGTTTTTGTTTATGTTTTGTGACATGAGCAGTGGCTTTATAGTGATGTTGTTTTTTCCATACACAGTGAAATGGTCTTTGGAACCTTCCTCTAGGGTGGTCCTTGGAACTTTGTTTGATGATAATGTATCACAACTTCTTGGTATAGATGTTGGGTGTATTTTCATGAAAACAGTAGCACAAGAGTCTTGCAAAACTTTCAATGTTACTTATAGTCAATGAATATCATGTTGCCTAGTGATAATGATCCTTCCTTGTAACTTCTTTGACATTATTGTCAAAAGATGAGAAGGGCTTATTTGTTAGATATGGTCTTAATGATTATCTGTGGAAGGTAACTTGAACATTATTGTGGCTTTGACCAAATGTAACTTGCAGGGGGAGCAAGTAATACATCTATGACAAAGGACAAGATGAAACATTGATATTGGTTAACAATTCTTTTTTTCTAATATTGATACACAGTGATAGCCAGCCTTGGTTTGAGTTTTGGATATGGTTCTTTGAAAGGTTTTTTGGATAGTGGCAGTACAGTGGAAGATTTTGTTTGTTCTATCAATGACAATGTATATTATAAATCTCTCCCACTTACCCTGCAACATTGTTTTTTATCAAATTGGTTAGATTTCTGGTGCTTTTTGATAGTGGATTCATGACAATATTGGTATAACAGTAATATCTACTTGTTTGGCACCTAAATATCTTGGACAGTGTGTGATGACAATGGACTTGACTCAAGTTGTATGTAAGATAGTGCTAATGCAATAAGGCAGTACTAATGAAACTTTGACAGTGGGTCAACTTTATGGTATTTCTATGCAAAGAATGAGGGGGAGCTTCATGTTAAAATTTGTCTTTAAATATATGACTTGACAGGTTCTTTGATTGTTGTGGATGCAAATATATTGTGATTTCTCATGTGATTACCACAAGGAGATATATGACATAGAGTTATTTGATTATGACTGAAAGTAATGATATGTTGATAGTCTTTGATTCTTGATTCCTACTTTCAATGGATATGTGTTGGTTGAGCTCTCAGTTGTTTATCTTCATGGCATCTCACATTCTCCTCTTTCATCCTTTGTCATTGAGTCAAAAAGGGGAAGAGAAAGTATGTGTTTTTTCATCAACGACAAAGGGGGAGTTTGTTGGCTCTCGGTTGTTTTTGGTTTGTCCTTGATGTCAAAAGTGGTTTGTTGATATGAGAATATATGTGATGATATGCTTGATGGATGTTGATAGGATGCATTCTCAAATTGGGTGTTATGATATTCAATTGCAGTGGTTTGTTCATATATGGTTGGTGTTATGATATGCAGATTACATGATGATGTTGACAGTGTTTATCATTTTGACAGGATATAGGATGACTTTTGGCTCAGTATTGGTATTTTGACATCTCTGTGGTCATTGCACTTGATAGGTTTTAGACTGATCAGATCAGGTGACAAAGATTGTTATACTCATTTTTTTCTTAAGCTTCCTTGTTCATTCAAATGCGGTGCCATTTTCAATACACATGTTTCATTTTTTTCTATTGGTATCTTATGTGGTAATGAGATCCTTGGTTTGCAATATGGTTTATAATGCATAATTTGTGGCATTGCTATTCCCATCAGCATGACATATTGTCTTGACAATACTTATGAGAAGTTGGTTGACTCTAGTGGCTTTGCTATTGGTACTTGGTATGATTTCAAGAAATATGGTTCATTATTTATATGTTACATTGCTAGCAATTACCTTGAAAAATGTATCGAGCTTTTTAGTTTGCTAGAAATCACCATGCATTGTTGATTGAATTTTTTTTGCTAAATGCCATCATATTGATCATATCGGGTTTATTACAAAGGAAATTGACTTTGTTTGAAAGTCACATGGTAGTGACAAGGTAATTGGCATTGACAGCCATCATTCTTTTGGTTTAATAATTATCAATGTTTTCAATGTCATCATTTTTGGCAAAGGTATCATTTGTGTTGACAAGTTGTGGAACTCAAATGATTATGTTAATTTGGAAATTCCACGAAAAGACATGAAGTGTATTAGGTAAAAGTTTTTCATTACGTTTGTTGAATAGGGTTTTGAACCCTATCCGCCATGGATAATTTTCTCAGCTGCAATGCAGCTCTTGAAGTTCTCTCAGCCGACACTAAGAGAGTATGATAGCAGTAAGCATGGATAGGTTTGAGTGAATGGCAGTAAGAATGGTCTTTTGGTTTTTCAACTATCAATGGTTAAGAGCTCAAATGTGGAAGTTAGTCAAAGGAGATTTGGTGGCATCTTCCCAACTGGGTCGTTAAGAACTTCTTGACATGTTTTTCATTCAGTTTCTTCCACCATGATCGGGTATTGAAAAATCGGTGTGGTTTTTGGTTTAAAAACTTTGTTTTTTAGATTATTTTGTTCGGGAATTTTATTGACTATAGTTTAAAAACCATTTAGGGTTTCTGATGATTCTACTCAAGTTGTAATAGAATTAGTTTCATTTTGTGATCTTTGTAAAACTATTGGATTAAGGGTTTGATTAAAAGAAAAGGCTTTAACTGAAATGTCTTTATCTTGTTGAAGGGTTTTCCATTCTTAAACCCTAACTCGGGTTGATTTACAGTTACACAAACTGCTTTCAAAGGTTATTTTGTAGCATCTTTATAAGATGTTATTTTGGCATTTCTCGCATGACTGTGAAGAGAAATTTGGTGAGACATCATGCTTTATTTTTACAGTGAACAAAGAGAAGAGATATTTTTCATGAATACTTTTTAAGAGTGTTTTGATACAAAAGTTTTTCTATATTGGAAATCTATTTATCATTTGAGAAGATGTTGACACACAACATTCTTCAATGTTCTTAACCTGGATTTCTTCAATCTTCTATTGAGATTCTAGGACTGCAGCAATTTGCACTTCTAGAGTGTTGATACTATACTGTAATTGGTATGAAATGTAATGGAGTTGGTGCTCCTGTAACTTGTGGAATTGGTGCTCTTGTATTTTGTGGAGTTGGTGATCCTGAACTTGAAAGAGTTGGTGCTCTAAGTGAATAAAGAGAAGAATTTTTCGAGTGGTTTTTATTCCCCAAGAGGGTTTTCCACTCAGGACATATAATGTGTTATGTGATGAGTCTTTGTGTGATTATTTTCATGTCTATTTGAGTTTCATTAGTTATCAAATGCATTAATTTCTATTATCAGTTCTTATTTCTACAATGTTAATGTGATCTGTTGTTACAAGTATTTTCATAGTCATATGTTGCAAACTGGTTTAAAAGCTCTGTTTAACCAAATATGTTTTGCATGTTGTGATGAAAATTAATTAGTCTATCACATCACATGTTCATTAATTGATTCATAGTTCAATATTGTTATGTTTCAATCTGTCATTATGTACTAAAGCTCTTTGTTGTCTTGCTTATCATATGTCATTCAGTTGCACAATTGTTATAGTGTATCATAAAGCCACATGGAAATTTGATGGTCGTAAAGTGATTCAAAGATGGTCTTCATGTACATAGTCTTATGAGTTGTACATGTTTTGTCATTATTCTCTGATTGTTAAACAATGTCAGACACATCTTTGGCAAGTGCAAGATATATCACACAGGTTATATTGGCATGTTGTCATATCTTTGTTTACCTCTTTTCATGAATGCTCTCGTAGTGATTACTCTTCTTTGCTATCAATAGGAAGAATATTTGAACTGAAATTCTTTGTCAAAATTTAAAATGGTTTGAATTTTTAGGTCTGTCCATCAGACATTGATTCACCCCCCACCCCCTCTCAGTGTTTGTCCATACTCCAACAGACTTATGCTTGATTGAATGGGTCTTGCTTGCAATAGTTCCTATATTTGTTTTTTGTCTTTTTGAAAAATTTGTACTAGTAAGGATGGATATTTGGAGGTACACTCCTAGGTACTAGATGGATTGTGTGATCTTTTATACACTATGGTGGTAACCTTTTTGTTTATTCAAAGATGGTGGCATGTCAGAACAATATGTCTTGTAATTCAACTAGTTGGGTTGGAATAGATGATTTATTGATCCAAATGCTACAAAGCTTGGTGATAATTCAATGACATCATTTTTAAAGAAAATTCTCCATCCAATGAGAGCTAGTGACAATAATTTAGGAGTTATTCCTTGTAAGGTGTATTAGTGACCTTTATCTATAAATCACATCCAAAAATCATAGGAGTTTCACATAATAGGTCAACATGTGCATAGCCATTATGTTCCCAAAATTGTCATAATCCCCTAGCAATAGGAAAAACATACAATTTTAGTGTAGTCTCTCATTGATATGTGAAAATTTCTATGTTTGTTTTTACAAGGGAAGGTTCCACCATTTGTTATCATAACTTTGAAACTAGAAGTACACATAACAATTGACTTGTTTGGCTAACCAAGGGTTGACAAAGTAGTGTGTGCTTCTAGAAGTTGATAAATTTTACTAATTCTTCCTCTAAAAGAAATCTAGAAGTGAAAAGAACAAGAAGTTGGGTTTAAAATAAATGTTGGATTCAGACTATAGATACTAAGGCATTGGTAAAATAAAGAAGGATACCCAATTGTGAAGAAAATTAAACTCAAGATAATAAATAGGATTGGATCCAAATTAAATAAAAGGAATAAAAGGTGGAGAAATTGTGTGCACACAAATTTAGAAAGATGATTTAAAATTTGGATTCTCACAAAGGAAAAAGAGATAAAAACTAACTAATTCTTTCTCAAAAAATGAATTTGGAAAAAAATATCATCAAACGAAGGAGCATAAAATTGAGTTGTTTTTGGATCAAATTGACCAAGGGATAAATAAAGGAGATTTTAAACATGAACTATAATTGAACAAGGTAAAATAAACTTGGATGTCTAGATTTGAATTCAAATTAATTTCCCTAAAGAAATAATTAAGCCTAGGATATTGTGATTAAAATAAAAGCTAAATCTCAAGGAGATGTCATTGACTAAAAATTTTGTCGAGGAACAAACATATTTAATCTATTCAAGATGGATGAAACACAATGAATAAATTGAGATGACTACCAACATCAAAAAATGAGTCATAAAATAATGAGTCATCAAAGGGAAACCTATAAAACTAAAGCAGACAAATCCTAACATTCAAAGGAAATTGAGAAGGGGATCCTTAATTTTATTAAAGTGGAATTAGTGCATGACATATACAACAAATAGTGACTCTATAGGGACATTTATTTAGCATTTCAAAACTTTGGATCTCTAGTTTTTCTTCTATCATATTCCACTCAGGATGCCAAGGAAAAACTTGATTCCACTTGGTCATTATAAATCAAAACCTGAGATAAGTTATCAACTTAATTAATTTGAAATCTTCATTGAATAATCCATTTAATTTTTTAAATCTAGTTTTAGAATAAGAACCTTGACCTGGAGAAGTCAACTAGGTTTCCATGATTTGTTAGCAACTACAAGTATTTTGCATGATCACATTGGATTATAAATATTCCACTTGGGATACCAAGGAAAAACTTGATTCCACTTTATCATTATAAATCAAAACTTAAGATAGTTGTAAACTTAATTAATTTGAAATCTTCATTGAATAATCCATTTAATTTTTTAAATCTAGTTTTAGAATAAGAACCTTAACCTAGAGATGTCAACTTGATTTCCATGATTTGTTAGCAACTAGAAGTATGTTGCATGATCACATTGGATTATAAATATTCCACTCGGGATACCAAGGAAAAACTTGATTCCACTGTATCATTATAAATCAAAACTTGAGATAAGTTGTCAACTTAATTAATTTGAAATCTTCATTGAATAATCCATTTAATTTTTAAATCTAGTTTTAGAATAAGAATCTTAACCTAGAGAAGTCAACTAGATTTCCATGATTTGTTAGCAACTAGAAGTATATTGCATGATCACATTAGATTAGGTTGTGCATATTGCCTTTGCAAAAGCGATTGGTCTACTATCGATTATGTGTTTATAACTCTGATAGAGTTGTACTAAATAAACATAGGCAATGCTCCCTTGATATCTAGGTGTCCATAGGCTTGATGAAACACCTAGATTTAGATATATAGGGGAAAGGATCCAGTAGCTGACCATGTTTCAATAGTTATAGCATTTGTTGATTTAATGCCCAATATTTTTAACAATTGAACCAATAGTTGTGACTTTAAATTTGTTAGTGTTGATGATAACTACCAATAATTGAATAATATGTATTCCTTAAATCTAAAAAGCAACAAATCATGTGATGCCACATCAACGCACCAATAAAACATGATTTAGTGCACAAATATTTGTCTCACTTCTTTTTTAACCTTTTTGGACACCTCGACAAAAATCATGTTGATGTGGCCCTGAAACCTTAGTTGTAAGCAGGGGTGTTACCAAGCAAGCTTCTGTGAAAAATTGAGAAGCTCGAAGTTAGGGTGCTCAACTACTAGATCCTCTCCCCTATGTATGCATATTTTTCCCTCTTTTAGTTACTACATATTTTTATTTTAAGGAATGTCATTCACTCACTTGTGTGTTCAGATTAGGCCTAACAAATGGGAGTTCGCCACAATATGGTATGTATGATGCTATAAAGCTCTCCCATGTCTTCTCCTTTGACTATGTAAAACTTGAATTCGCTATTCTAGGATTGGGCAAGATAATTTAATTGCATGTCCATGGCCATTACTCTTTATCGAAGTTGTCTCCATTTTCTTATACAACGCCATGGATTTATTGTGAGGCAAGAATCTACTCTGACTTTTGGGCTTTGGGAATGTGAAGTGCTACCTCCTCTCTAAAGCTAACTTCAAGGAAGTTGTGTAAACTTATAATTTTTATGATAGTTCTAAAGCTATTGGTGGTCTTTTGTCACATGACTGCGGGCCTCCAAACTAACAATGGAAAATTGTTTATGTTGCCCATGTTGGGTATATGAAGCCCAAAGAACTTCTTGTTTGTTTCTTCCTATGGTTGTTCAGTTTCTTTCTTGAATACTTTGTCATTTATTTGAACAATGTAATTAAAATAAAAGTCTTTGATGAAGATATGAGTGTTGTAGCATATGTAAAAACTGAAACTAATAAAAGATTTTCCCCTGTTATTTGGTGGATGTATCCTATAAGGTGAACCACATTAAAAGCTTGCATCTCTTTCATCTTTGTGATTGTTTTAATTTTTATTCTAGTGTTTTTTATTTGTTGTTTATTCTTCAACAATTGATATCAGAGCTTGGTGAAGAAGCTCAATGTTGATTGAAGCTGGTTGGAAATTGGTGAAGAATTTCGAGAATTATGGATGAAGTAGACAAGTGGAAAATTGAAAAAAAAATCTCAGTAGAATTTCATACTATGAAAGGTACAAATGGAATTGTTGTTGATTAAGAAGGATCTCTCACTTGCACTGATAGGAAAATCCAAAGGAAAGGTTCGATGTTGGACGAAGAGCAGGAGAAAATGGATAGGAAATCAAGGACTACTATTTTTCTTTCGTTGTCCATTAACATTTTATTCAATGTTTCAACTGAGATGACAACAAAAGAGTTATGGGATAAACTCTTTGACATGTACAAGATGGCATCGACATCAAACAAGGTATTCATCATGAAGAATTTATACAATTTAAAAATGAGAGAAGGTGGGATCATGTCAAATCACCTAAATGAATTCAATACCTTGGTCACCCAATTGTTTTTAGTGGGTATAAATTTAGATGATGAAATTAAAGCAATTATGTTATTATGTTCTTTACCGAACAGCTAGGAAGGGGTTGTGATGGCAGTTAGCATTTCAGTGGCTGCCAAAAGTAAACTAATATTTGATGATGTTGCAACCACATTTCTCAGTGAATACATGAGAAGAAAAAATCAAGAACCCTCTTCTAGTGACGCCTTGAATGTTGTAAGCATTGGCCATAGGGGAAGGAGTCAAGATAGAGGAAAAAATAATAATAGAAGGAGATCCAAATCTGCAAGAAGGCCGAAGTCCAGGGGCAGAAATGGTGATTGTTGGTTTTGTGGCAAATCAGGTCACACAAAAAAAAATTGTTGTAATTATAAAAAAGGCACAAGAAAAGGTGAGCAATAATGAAATAAACACTGCATATGATAAAGATTAAGGTTATTTGGTTTTATCAGCGAGTGACACTACTGCACACTCATGGGTGCTTGATTCTAGTGCCCTTTTTCATGCTAGTCCATGCTAGGGGGCTTTCACAAACTACCAAGAAGGTAATTTTGATAGAGTTTTTCTTGGTGATAATAAAGAATGTGAAATAGTCAAAAAAGGTGATGTGATGTATTTGAAAAATGGAAATAAATGGATCTTGAAGGATGTGAAACATGTTCACATGTTGAAAAGAAATTTGATATCCGTGAGCCAGCTTTATACTCAAGGGTGTGATGTCAAATTTTCTTTAGATACTTGGAAAGTAACCAAGGGTGTATTGGTGCTTGCAAAATGAAAAAAAATGGGTAATCTTTATGTTTTAGAGTGTCATGATGAAGTGGGAGCTGCAATGGCAGTTGTGGACAGTGGTTCAGAGCTTTCGCATAAGAGGCTCGGACATATGAGCAAAAGGGGACTTAAATTCATGCTTCAAAGGGATCAACTTCCTGGCCTAAAATTTGTTGATTTGGAATTATGTGAGTATTGCCTTCATGGCAAACAAAGGTGAATTAGCTTCTTGAAGACTATTCATGACAAGCGATTAACACCTTTGGAACTCGTGCACTCATATGTGTTTGGACCTACGGAGGTACCTTCTTTTAGACATTCTAATTAATTTATCTCTTTTATTAATGATTGTACTTGGAAAGTGTGGGTATATATGATCAATAAAAAATCAGAAGCTTTTTCTAAATTTAAATTTTTTAAAGCCATGGTCGAGAATCAAACTGGGCATAAAATAAGATGTTTACAAACAGATAATGGGGGAGAATTTTGTTTCGGGAAATTTGATAGTTTTGTGCAAATCATGACATTAGACAGATCAAAATAGTTCCTTTCACTCCTCAAGAAAACGATGCAGCTGAGAGGATGAATAGAACTATTGAACTATTTTAGACAGGGCTCGGTGTATGCTCTCTAATGTAGGCCTAAGAAAGGAATATTGGGTAGAGGTAGTTAACACATCAATATACTTAATTAACAAGAGCGCCTCTTCCAGATTGGATTTTGATATTCTCGAAGAAAAATGGTTGGGAAAACGAATTTATTACTCTCATTTATGAGTTTTTGGTTGTGAAGTGTTCACTCATGATCCTAAGGGAAAGCAAACGAAGTTGGATTCTAAGACAAGGTGATGCATTTTTGTTGACTATGGTGAAGACCAATATGGTTTCCGTTTGTGGGATCTTGTCGCCAAGCAACTTGTTTGCAGTTGGGATGTGGTATTTAATGAGAAAGTTGTCCCAGGCCTACTAAAGCAAGAACCAGATCACAAAGAATATGTGCCTCTTGATTTGTTTGAAAATGAAAATTATAAGAAGACCTTTGTTTCATCGATGCCTTCAATTTTTTGTATGCAACCAACTAATGCATAATAAATTATTGGTATGCAGCCTTCTCATATTGGTTTGTCTTCAACATATATTCATGTGCATCCTTCTACATGCTTGTCCAGCCTCCATGTATTGTTACATTGCCTCTACGTTTGTCTTCATCACAGCCTTTGCTTCATACAAATCCAACGCTGCAATGTTCAATGCAACCTCTACCACGTAATTCAAGGTCGACACAAGGTGATACACAATCATTATTTATTAATGTGTTTCCTTCACATGTTATTACACAGCCTCGCATGGGCACTTTAATTCCTATGTTGCCCTTGCATTCTGAAAATTTTCTTTTTTCCCCATGACACACAACCTTCTTTGTGTTGCTCTCAATCCTTTGATTGTGGTTCACAACCATCTCAAATTAGCGACCAACAATTAATTAAAGGTCCCACACAAACCCTTATGTAGCCCGTTACACATTTTCTAGATGCTATTATATAGAGACAAGGTAGTTTCCCCAAACAGAGAAATATTTTTATGCAAAGTAATAAGGAACATGGTATTTTTGATGTGCAAAGGTAGAGTATTGGAGGCAATTTATAGTTTGATATAGATGATGTCCAAAATCAATTATAGAGACTAAGTTTGTATAATAGTTTACAGTAATAAGCTCCTCAATTAAGGAGGTCTACCCGGGAGAAAAGGTGTTTGTCTAAATTTGATGATTATGAGCTATTGATTTTCAATCAGTCGGAGCCTACAACCTTTAAACAGGCTTGCAAAGATGAAAATTTGATGAAATGGATGGAGGCTATGCAAGACTAAATGGAGTCTTTGAAGACAAATGATACATGGGATTTGGTTACCCTTCCGCCGAATCGAAAACCACTCAAGAATAAATGGGTGTATCGACTAAAAGAAGAATATGGAGGTAGTAAACTCTACAGGGCCAGATTAGTTGTGAAAGGTTTTGATCAGAAAAGGGGATTGATTTCACTAAAATTTTCTCCCAATTGTTAAGATGACAATAATTCATGTTGTTTTGGGCATGCAGTTGTTTGGGATCTTGAGCTTGAGCAACTTGACATCAAAACAACGTTTCTTCATGGAGATATTGAGGAAGATTTATATATGGAGCAGCCTGAAGGTTTCATTAAATAGGGTCAGGAGCATTTGTATTCTAGATTGAAACGAGGTTTGTATGGGCTCAAGCAAGCCTCAAGGCAGTGGTATCTTAAATTTGATAGCTTCATGACTTAGCGACACTTTACTCATTGTGAATCATACCCATGTGTTTACTATAAGAAGCTTGCAAATGGTGAGTTTTCTATACTTTTTCTTTATGTTGCTGACATGTTGGTTACTAGCACTAGCATGAGAATAGTTCATGAATTGAAGAAAAATTTGTCCCAACGTTTTGCTATGAAATATTTACAGGCAACAAAGAGGATTCTTGGGATGCAAATAATCAGGGATAGACAAAAGAGAGAAATCAGATTATCTCAAGAAAAATATATTTCCAAAGTCTTAGATAGGTTCAATATGAAGGGTGCCAATCCTGTTATTACTCCTTTGGCTGATCACTTTCGCTTATCATTAGCAATGTGTCCAAAAAATCAAGAAGATGAAGAACAAATTGTTGGAGTACAGGAAACACTGAGAGGGGGGTGAATCAGTGTTTCAATAATCAACTTCAATTCAATGGTTTTTCAAAACACACAATCTCTTTGTAATCATTGAATGTTCAATTTCAAGAGTGTAACCAAATGTGATAGTCAATAGAAGATCCTCAAACAACATAAAAACTCAAATGTTGCAAAGTAGATAAAGAAACTAGCAAGACCAAATTATATGAAACATAATCATCACATGGACCACAAAAGAATCATAACACATTATTTTTCATGAGTGGAAAACCCTCATAGGGATAAAAAAACCACTCGGTAAAATGCCTCATTGGCTTAATAAATTCCCACTAATTACAGAGCCTCGCTAGTTTTTTTTGTGCCTCACTGGCCACAGAAAAATGCCTCACTAGAAAATCCTCACTGGCTACACAAAATACCTCACTAGAAAAGCCTCACTAGCTACACAAAATGCCTCACTCGAAAAGCCTCACTGACTAGACACAATGCCTCATTGACAAAGCCTCACTGGTTACACATAATGCCTCGGTGGAAAATACAACTGCCTCACTAGAAAAGCCTCACTAGCTACACATAATGCCTCACTAGAAAATACAACTACCTCACTGGAAAAAAGGTCGATCTTTGTCTCACTGACTTGACCATACAACATTTTGTAAATTTTGAAAAAAAAATACAAAGGGTTTCTTTGTTTCACTACAAAGCATTTCTTGATTATCTCATTTTCATTTGACACTCAAGAATCTAAATGTATAAACAATTACAATTTGCACTTAAAGTGCCTTCTTAATGCTCATCACAAACTTCCTCATCAAATGCTTACAACATAATTATAACATTAAATGCAATTCATATAACATGGCTATGTGAAATCAACATTATAATCAACCAACCAAACTATATTGCCTCAGAACAATTTATAAAATACAAATTTCCTCATAATTGAATGAACCACCATACAGTGATAACTGGCACAAAGATACCTGTCATCAAAGTCCAAATCCATTTCATAAAACATTTGAAACAATGCTAGTTTAAGCCACTCGAGATATGGTCAGCAACCCTTGTAACAACTTTTTATGCAACCTTTGAAACTATAAAATAGTGCACATGTTGAAATACCAAACCTGAAGTCGACTATCATAAAGCAGTAAAGCACAAAAGAAAACCTGATAGCTATGAAAGATAGACTACTTTACATAAAAATTGATTGAGAATACTCAAGCTAGGGTTTGCAAACACAAAATCTTTATAAACGAAACCTTTGTGATTTCAAATAATGTAGCCAAAATAAAACAAAATTCAAAGAAATATGTTACTAGGAAACTCCACATGATAGCTGACAAACTTGAAAAAACTGAAACCACAATCTTACTACCTGAAACCAATTTTCTGCAATCGTAATACCACCACCATGAGCATTGTCACTTCACCATCATGAAGTCTTCAAACCCTAATCATTGTTGCATGCTCTAGCATGTTCAATAATGAACAACAATACCATATTCCCTCAAGAACTTTCTCAACATAATGAGGGAAACATTATAATATGTGCAATAATCTACCCGGCCAAGTGTCCTTTCCAATTTCAAACAAAACACTATAATGTGTATGTAATAATGCTCATGAAAAAACATTTTTCAACTTTAAAAAATAGACCTCATTCAAAACCAAAGAACTTTATTATTGCTTATGCCAATGCAATGAAACCTTTGAGACTGTCTTAGCAATGAAAACATTATAATGTTCCCTTTCCACATATTATTCTTTAAAAATATAAACACCATCGCCTTTGTCCATTTCAATAATATGAACTTAATTATACCTTATGGTGCTTGTGCAAATAATCAACTCATGGTGTTTTATGAATATCACTATTTTTGACTAAGCAACCTAATATCAATATCATTTTATCATCAAACTCCATCAAGCGGTGATAGTCATCAACATTTGACATCAATGAAAAACTATGCCAAATCCAACACAACTGAAGGGTGTTTCATATGCATCAGCACTTGGGAGTCTCATGTATGCCATGGTTTGTACTTGTTTGGATATTGCTCATGCAGTGGGATTTGTGAGCATATTTATGAGTAATTTGGGTAAATCTCATTGGTAGGCAATACAATGGATTTTGCGGTACTTGAGAGGTACATCAGATCATGTTTTATGTTTTAGAGGAAAAGACACTGAGTTGCGAGGTTATGTTGATTCAGAGATGGCTGGAGATTTGGAAAAATGGAGGTCTACTATAGGTTGTGTTTACATTTGTCGAGGCTGCAATTAGTTGGTTTTCACGGTTGCAACAAGTGGTTTCACTCTCATCTACCGAGGTATAACACATTTCTCTCACCAAAGGAACAAAGGAAATGATATGGTTACATCGATTATTGGGAGAATTGTGGTGTAAGCAATATGTTTTCACTTTGTTTTGTGATAGCAACAATGTTATTCACCTAGCAAAGAACTAAACTTTTCATAATAGAACCAAGCATATAGAACTTCGATATCATTATTTTTGACATGTTCTTGATGAGGGTAACCTACAAGTGGAGAAAATAGATACTAAAGTGAACCCGACATATGCGTTGACGAAGGTAGTACCAAGGGAGAAGTTCAAATTTTGTAGAGCTTCTCTCGGCATTCTGGAGAAGTGACTATAAGGTTAAAGTGGGGGAATGTCTGATATGTTGCAACAGTCATTGGACTTCAAGCGGGAGATTGTTGGGTATATGAAGCCCAACAGACTTCTTGTCTATTTATTCTTGTGGTTGTTTAGTTTCTTTCTTGAAGACTTGGTCATTTATTTGAATAATGTAATTAAAATAAAAGTCTTTGATGAAGATATGAGTGTTGTAGCATATGTAAAAATAGAAACTAATAAAATACTTTCCCCTATTGTTTGGTGGATGTAGCCTATAAGGTAAACCACGTTAAAATCTTGTGTCTCTTTCATCTGTGCGATTGTTTTAATTTTTATTCTAGTGTTTTTACTTGTTGTTTATTCTTCAATGACCCATCATCTCGAATAATTCAAAACTAGAAGTTATTCTAGTTTCAAAGGCTAAAGATTTTTTCAAGGCTATTCATTTCTTGCTATGACATACACCTAACGTTTCTCATCATGGGTCCATACGGGCACCTCATCTATCCATTTCTCCACCTCTTCCCTCTATGGTGGTTGCTCCTTCCTCCTTGATACTTCCTATTGTATCAACTCCTCTTGGTACTATTATTGAAGAGCATGGCTCTTTTGATAATTCTTAGTTTTCTTTTGCTTTTTTATGTTTTTTTTTCTCATTTTGTGAAATTGTACTTTTTATATTTTAATATATTTTAGGTGGTATTCACTTTTTATTGATTAAAAATAATTAGTACTTTCCAAAGAATCATTCAACTTACAAAATCTTTAAGTTTTTCGGATAGTGTTAGCATTATTTCATTTCGATTTGAAGACTAACAAATGATACTTACACAATCATGGGGAACTCAAATTTCTAAAGAATACTAAGCTTCTTATTAAAGAGGATTCAACTTTTATCCTTACTCTCAAAATACTTCATGTCCCAAAGATGCAAAATTTAATTGTAACCCACTCGAAATTTGATCATTTAAATCAAATATAGAACCAAATGCATAATTAAAGGGCACCAAAAGCTAGGAAATGGTAGCAATGGTAAAGCTTCAATCAAGTAATGGAATTAATTTAAGAAACCAAGGAATTTGATTTACTTTTTTTTGAAAGAAAGAAAATATGATAGATTGGGATCTTCCACCATGACTAACTCAAAACTAAAATTATTGGATGAGTTCTTGTTATCTTTTTAGGAAGTTTCTAAGAATCAAGGGGGGTTCTACAAGAAGGTAGGTAGAGCATGGGAGTCAACTCGTAACAAAAAAAATTATACCAAACATCAAATTGTATCGACAATCTCAACTAGAGATCTATGAGGTCAAGAAATAATTTCAAGAGCTACTTGAGTAAGGGGTTATACACCCTAGTACTTCACTATGTGGTTCACCTATAATGATAATAAAAATGGATGTTTCTTGGAGGATTTGTATTGTGTATAGAGCTTTGAATAAAATCTCACCATATTAAAATAGAGATCTTGTTTTGAGAATAGATGGATTGCTATACCATCTTCATCATACAAAATATTTCACAAAGCTGGATTTTACATCAAGTTATAATTAAATTATGCATATGAAAGAAGAATACTATACATGGGAGATTAAATTCAAAAATGAGTAGGGATTTTATGAATGATAGTACTTCCCTTTGGCTTAAGCAATTCACTAGCTACTTTTATGAGGCTAATACATAATGTGATCAAGGGTTTCATAAAAATTTGTGCAATTGTCCATCTAGATGATCTCATTTTTAGAGCTATAAGTAATCATCTCATCCACATTAAACAAGCCTTACAAAAGTTAAAATATCAATATTTGCTATGTAATATAAAAAAATATGAATTTAGATTAAAAAAAATAAAATAGTTGTTTTATTTAGAACATGTGATAGGATGAGAATAAAAAATAGATCCCTCAAAATTTGAAGCAATTTTAAACTATCTTACACTAAAGAGTGTTACTAAAACTCAGTTTCATAGTGGCTACACAATACATGACAAAATTTATTTCTTCTTTTTCCTCCATAACCTCTCTTTTGCAGCAAATGTTAGCTAAGAAGGGGATTTCATTGGAGTAGAGAGCATGATAATTATTTTGAAACATTAAATTACAAAACAAGTCATGCTCATGTGCTTTTCTCTTCCTAATTTATAAAAAAACATTTTGAAGTAGAGATAGACTCTAGTGAATACATTATGGGTATTGTCTTGCTTCAATGTGGTGGACTTATTTTTTATTGTTTAGAGTTTTTCACTTTAGAATATATAGGATATCAAGTGTATGAAAAAAAGTGTATGTATTAGTTCAAGTGATTAAAAATGGAGGTGTTAGATGTTTGGAAAATAAACTATAGCGCACATTGATCACTAGCCTCTACAATACTTACATTTAAAAAATAAAATATAGAAAAGCAAGACAGTACAAAAGGATAAAATTATTACAATAATTTTATTTAGTCATCAAATATAAAAAGGGAAGTAACAATGTTGTTGTAGATATATTATCTAGACTATCCATTTTAGCTATGCTAGTGGTATGTTTGGATCCTTCCACAAAAGAGGCTTACTTTGAAGAATATGAAAATGATAGACTTTGGAAGTACAAATAACTCTAAACTCAACAAATGGTCTTAAAAGAAGTCTCCACTTTTGCACCATTTTTCCTCATTTCAAATGTAGTTAGTGTTCCATACAACTGATCTCTAGTGTATGTATTAAAATTAGCAAATTCCTCAATAGCAAAAAAAATTTCACTATAAGAATCAAGAAGAGTTTTGATAATTTTATTTACCACTTTACGTTCTTTGACTTGTGCACCAAGACCTCTCATAGCACTTACCAGTTCATTAACCCTTTACATGTAACTTGTGATTACATCATTAAACATTTGCAAAGTCTCAAATTGTGCCTTCAGATTTTGTAACTTAGCTTGTTTAACCTTATCATCTCCTTCATAAATGCTTTCTAGTTTATCCCAAACTTCTTTAGCCATTTTCAAATTCATAACTTTCACTAATTCAATATATGCAAGACTGGTCAAAAGAACAAACCTCGCCTTCATATATGTTTCATAGGCCTTGATTTCATCACTTGTGTGTGGACCATTGGCAGGTATGGTGTATGTAGTCTTTATTTCCTTTACAACTTCATATCAAAGATAAATTAGATAGCCTTCCATCTTCACCTTTCAGAATGTATAATATGTACCATCAAACATAGGGATCTCCTTCTTGTTTGCCATCTGAATCTACCTCAAATGGTCAAGCTTTCTTTAAGGAACCTTGCTCTGATACCAATTGTTGAACGAACAATACAACTGAGAGGGGGGGTGAATTAGTTGTACCAAATTAAAACATCAAACCCTCAACAGTAATCAAATCCATATGCATTCATTAAACCCTTAATTTGTTATAATGTTTAAACATGAAAAGCAGATAACAAAAATTGAAATAACCAACACCATACACAAGAGAACACTCGATTTACATGTAAAACCGAATGAGGGAAAAACCATGGTGAGGATTAGCTCACAATATAAGTAATTGCAAAATCGATACAAAGATGCTCACTTCCAAAATAGGACATACTGTCCAAAAAGGCTCACAACCCAAGCTCACTATCAGAATAGAAAGAAGAAAGAAGATAAGAATGTTACACAAAGAACATTATTTCAATGCAACAAAGATTCCACCACAACAGCTCCACTAGCACTAGTAGCCTTCAAGAGATCAAGATACCTCAACTCACTACATTCAGAAATCTTGCATTAAATCTCACATTGGAATTTGAACTTCTACACTTAATTTCACATCACAACACTCAACTCTATTCCACACTTCATCTCACATCAATTCACTTTGCATCTATACCATCTGCAACTTGAAAAACATCTTCAAGTTGGCTACACTTCAAAAATTTAAATTAGGTCGACACTAAACATTCCTACAGTGGATAGGAACAAAATATGGACCAAAACAAAACTTAGCTAGGATCCAAATCATTTCTCACACATCACGCTTTGCCTTCATTAATGCTTGAACATATTCGAATGTAGTGTAACACTAGGTCAATCGTTACCCATGCAAACACCATTAAACTTTGAATTACATGCTTCCTTGAATCCAAAGATGACTTTTGGACCACATACCATGCTTCATCATGATCCAAAACATTTCTCTATTTTCATAAAATCCATTAAACTCCTTTGCAACAACTCACACCATCAGAATGTACATGCCTAGTACACTCAAACTACACTACCAAATGCTACAACTCTACAATCCAACTTCCGGAGTACCAAATCACAAATCCACCTGACACAAACAAGAGATCAAACTCATCAACATAACTTCATAATCACAAGACCCAAAGAACTACTACAGAGAAATCTGGAGCAAATACATTTATCCCAGACACCACTGCAAAACTAGTTCACACACTAGGAACATAAATTCCTCTGACCATCGATCCAAAAGCCAAAATTATGGATATAGAAACTCTGAACACCTCTATATAACATATCCAAAGCACACAAGTAGATCTTCAGCCTAGAATAAATTTGAAGCAAAAACCAAAACACCTCTTCAAACCAGAACATCTCTGCAACACCCTGTTTCCTTATTTTATCAATTTTATCAATATCCTCGACATCTAAACCATAAATAGAAGCTTATCAAAGAAACACTAGAGGTTAACATTAGCAACTTAACTTATGACAACATAATTCAACTAATCAAAGCAACAATATCTTCTCAACCATTGTACAACTATCATCAATGACAACATAGGCTTGTTGACATCAATGATAACACCTTCATACTTGCAACATGCATAGCATTCTTAAATGTGAATTTCTCATCGAGCAACTTCTCATACCAGCGTTTGAGGCACTAGAATTCGAATTCATATGCAAAATCATTAGTCCCAATTCTCCCTAGTATGATGACATCTTCACCTACCTACACAGAGGTATCCTCCCATCTAATATTACTCCAAACCTTAAGAAAACCTTTTTCAAGAAAGCATCCTGATTTGTCATCCTAGGTGATACCCTTTATTTTTGAAGTCTTGAAGGACATTATTACAATGTCTTAACCAAGAGGAAGCTTTGACTACATTGAAAGAAGTGCACGAAGGCATTTGTGGATCACATTCTAGTGGTATGACCTTAGCTAAGAAACTGTTGAGGACAAGTTACTGATATCCTACCATAGAACAAGAAGCTCATCAGTATATGAATAAGTGCATGAAATTTCAACAACATGGGGACCTTATCCATGTGTCATCTCAAGAGCTCCATCCAATTGTTACACCTTGGCCTTTCTCGTAGTGGGGACTCGACCTCATAGGAAAGATCACCCCTATCTCATCTAATGCTCACAAGTTTTATCATTACAGTCACGAAGTATTTTATAAAGTGGGTTGAAGCAATCCCTATGACCTACATCACGGGAAAAAATAAAATTCATCCTGAACTACCTCATTTGTCGCTATGGTGTTCCACAAGCCCTTATCTCAGACAATGGAACACCTTTCAAAAATCAGGATGTACGTGAGTTATGCCAAAGGTTCAATATCCAACATCGATTCTCTACCCCATACTGTACCTAGGGCAACAGTAAAGTTGAGACTTCGAACAAAACCATCCTAAAAATCCTCAAGAAGATGGTCAATGAAGTTGGTTGTGACTGGCATCTGTAATTGAATCTCACCTTATGGTCCTATAGAACTAGTATCTACACACCTACAAGTGTCACACCCTTTTCCCTATTGTATGGAACAAAATTTATCCTACCCATAGAGGTTGAGCTCCCGTCGCTGAGAATATCACTGCAAAATCTTATTATTGATGAAGAATACTGGGTGTCCTGGTTGAACGAGCTAGAGTTGCTAGATGAGCATCATCTTAATGCTTTGAATCATTTGCAAGAATTCCAAAACTAACTAAAAAGGATCTATAATAAGAAGATTAAGAGTCCATCCTTCTAGGTGGGAGATCTTGTACTGAAGGAGAATCAAAAGAACATGCCAAATCGGGATAGCAAAGGGAAGTTTGAGCCTAATTGGTTAGGACCGTTTATCGTCACAGATAGTCACAGTTCAAGAGCATATTATTTATCAACACCTGAAGGGAAACCCTTGTAGGAGCCTATCAATAGCTCACATCTCAAAAAAAATTATACCTAGGCCTCAGGGGTATAAATTTGAAAAATCCAAAAAAAAAGCAAAAATCCAAAAAAATAAGAAAAATGATTGAAAATAGTAAAGAAAAAAATCATCCTCTAGTGAAAACCACTTCGATGGCGCTTTGGGAAAGTACCTTGGTGAAAACCTGGCAAGCAAGCGCCTTGCACAAATAAGCACCATCCATCCATCATTGGCTCTTTGGCTTATCCTGCTTTGCTATCCATCACATTCATCCTTCATCCTATTATCCTATTTATTCCATCACCCATTTGCATCTATATCATAGCTAGATATTACATGAGTATCATATTCCCCTTTAGTACTACTTGGCACATTCCTAAGGTCAATTTGTCCTACCTATACCGAGGTAGACTATTGCATTACACTGGGGGAATTTGTCTATACTTGCATTAGATCAGGTTCTTGTATATCCCTTTAAAAGTATTTCAAAAAATCTAAAACATTTGAAATCAACAAAATCCAAAAACACTTGTAAAATCAAAAAACATCAAAATCTTGTATAGCCAAAAAATCCAAAAACATTCAAAAATTTGTAAATTCAAAATCCAAAGCACCAAAACACCAAAAACATCAAAATCCCTAAACAAGTCAAAAAGAGTAAAAAAAAATCAAAAATATAGTTGTTAAACTACATTGTCTCTGAGCTTGAATGTAGGCAAGGCCATCATCGATGTGCCCCTAAGGCATTAAGTCAATCTTTAGGAGTCCATCAGAATAAAATAGCAATCCATCAAATCTCCATATATCATCAATAAGTGGTTACTAGTAAGAGGTAGTCAAACTACATCGTCTCTGCATGTATAACGTAGGCAAGGCCATCACTGATGAGCCCTTGAGGCGTTAGGTCAATGTACCCTTATGTTCTGGTCTAGAACTCGGAAAACACAAACATTTGAAAAACTTGAAAACCCAAAACATTCAAAAACATTCAAAAATCCTAAATAGTCTCAAATAACCTGAAAACCTAAACATTCAAATACATCGGAAAAGATCAAAAACAGCCTCAAAACATTGAAAAAAATTAAAAACACTGAAATATTCCAAAAATTCCAAAACCACCCATCCTATTTTTCTTTCACTCGCAATAAACTTCCATCCATAATAAACTAATCATCATAATCAACCTTTGGTAAAACAAGTAGTAACAAGTGTGGAAATTCGTGAAGTGTGAACCTAAATGTAAAAAATATAAAGTCTAGATCATGAGTAAACAAGTTGGTAATGTTTGTATCAATGACCTATCAAATAATTAATATTAGTCAAAACATCTAATAAACATTTCCTAGGATGCATCCTTCCTACAATGGACATCATCATCAGAAATCACCTTAGTTGTGTTACTTTGGCAAGAGATATAAATAACATTGACTGTTTGTTCATTTTGATCTTTTCTTATGATTTATCTTATTAACCCATTCTGAGGACCTCTCGATGATGTCTATCAAAATAATTTAGAGAGAAAGGAATGGGGCATCGATCATTATCTTTCGTTTGTTGTGCTTGTGGGATGTTCTTGTAAAATAACCTTTGCAAATACTTGCTTTGTTGTGTGTGGGGAGGTTGGTTTGAATAAATTGTTAACTATTGTGTATGCTTTGGTTTGAAATGTTCTAAACTTCTAAACTACATTCCAATAAGGTTTTTGTATGTTAGGTGTGAGCAAGGATTATCCTATCTATTTGCAGAGTAAAAGTCTATTGTACTAGATACAAATCCATCTTGATTATCAATACCATGATGCATCGTGTCTATGTGTTATATCAAAAATAAGGAATGAAATGATGAAGTATCCTAATCCTTAAAATAAGCAAATCATCACTATCTCATCGCCATATCTAATAAAGTCTCAAAGAATCATAGACTTGTTGAACTTTTGAATCAACCTTGAAATCTTGAAATCAATGGTTAATCCATCCCATTCTTTTATCTTCTTTCTACACTAACATGGTATCATGATAGTCAGCAAAAATAATAAATGCATTCATCTTGTATCCACAAACCATTAGAATACATACATCCCGCATAATCATATCATATCATCATTGCATGGAAAATACGCAAGATGAAATGCATCCATCTCATAGCATAAACATCATAACATGTCATGTAGAAAAGATACTGAAAAAGAAAGTAAATTATCCATAACATTGCATTCATAACATAAATCATACATCACATCATATCATATGCATAAATAAAGGCATGCATCCATAACATTAAAATTTGCATCCATAAATGATCATAAAGCAACACATAAAATGAAACATTACATAAATAAAGTGTCACATCAAATCATCTCATATATATCATCAAAATGTGACTGTCATGATACAAAAAATCTGAATCATTGTGTAATATCATCAAAAATGGGTATACATGAGGCTATAAAAAATTAGCCAATGAATGTATATACATATCCATAAAAAAGGTGTTTATACGAGGCTAGCCTTGGCTCTATCTATCGTCATGATAGGACTAATCCTGGTGTCCGCTGCTAGAGGGCTGATGAACCGAAGGATCACCTCCCAAACTACTAGGTGCCACTTTGCTCTAATGTGAAAAATTCAGTCGTCACCGATGAGGAGGAACATCTCTATAATATAAAGTATGATAATAGACCACCTCCATCATCACCTATCCATACATATGAGTAGAAATAACCTAGCCCTATGCCTATGAACCACATCCTCTAGTTGTTGACAACGACCTGTTGCTTGAGATAACTAGATCGTCAGCTACTGCACCTACTGATAGTCCTATTCATGCTCTCCTGTAACCTGTTACACCTATTTGAGCACCTGGTCACGCTCCTATCTCAATCTGTCTTGCTTCGCAATCAAGGCTAGGATCTATTCATCTCTCATATCAGGTGCCTGTGGTTGTTGTTGTTGATCTAGTGGCGATGGTGGTGGTGGTGCTTATCTCAATGGATGAATCAAAGAAACATGCCCCAGCACCTACCCCACTCCCTGATCTTTTTGTTTTTGGTGGTGGCCATCTCCTGGCACTTGTCTATCATGACCATCCTAGGGAGGTTGTTGTTGTCCTCTGCCATGTCCTTGACCCTATCCTCTAATCTATCTCTAGCCTTCGCCTCTACTAAGAACCTATCTCCCTACCATATCAGTCAACTGCACTGGGGAATGTTGAAGAAACTAGGCATCATATGCACATGTGGTCCCCACATCATATGGGTTGTCGGAGTAAACCCATGGTTTTGTTACAAGGGCTCAAAATTCATCGATCGCCACCTGTAGCGGGACCTGTTGTCCCTAAACTATCTCTCGGATAGTTTGTGTGAATATCACCTTGTAAGTAGGTTGTACTACATCCTGGGCCTCGTTGAACTTCCTAGCAACCCGGTCAGGAAGGTACCTCTCGACCATGGTATGCTCTCACCCCAGAATGTACCTTGTTTGATGGGCATAAAATAGCTACTCTTGGTCATCATACTAGGGATGGGCCTGGATCCATGACCTCCATCTGAAAACTACCATATCATCTATAACTCACCTCCAATAGGTGATGTTTGTGGTGCCTATGTGCTATAGTATGGTCATAGCTCCATATATGTATATAATAGGCTGATCAAGACCCATGTGAACAAGTGTAATAATGGATCAAAGCACAACAATGTGCTCCCAGGACCAAATATGTAGAAGTGTAACTCTAGCCCCTATCACATGCCCCCTTAAGTACAGTTCCTGATACATGTCACGGTATAAAGAGGAAAGTACAGTTGGGCCCCAAGCGTAAAGTGTCATCCTCTGCACCATCCCTACCCAAGCGAGTCCCCAATCAAAGCTTAATCCTCTACCATGTCTATCGGGCACCAATACTCCACTAATTAGCGCTTCGATAACCAAGGTCAAATTTGGCACCTGGCCTCTATAATCTCACAAGTCTATCTGGTGGTTCCCAAATGGTCTCTAGCCCAAGCACATCAAAAATTGTGCCCATCCCAGAATCGATGTCATAAGTTACTCTCCTTGTGGGTGGGGACCCACAAAATGTGCCACACATCCTCTAGTATGACTGTGGCCTCTCCAGTAGGAAGGTGAAATGAAGAGGTCTTGTTGCGCCAGCGCTCCACCAATGCAATCATCATCGCTAAATGCATCCAGATCTCTAGCATGTGTGCTACAAATTTGAGTCCAATCACTCCAAGGAACAAGTTCTCATCATCCCCAAAATGATGAATGAGAGAAATAATTTTGGGTCGACGCTCTTGAGACATGATCGGTCAAATGATCTCCTACACGCACAAAGTGAGCAACGTCAAATTTTCTAAAAAATGACAAAATTTAGAGTCTAAAACCCTAAATTTGTAATTGTGTGGCAATTTCACAATTGTGCCACTCTGGTAAACTACAATTGTGTTGCAATTTGACAATTGTGTCGCTCTATACAATTGTGCCTCGACATTCAACTGTGATGTTGGACCCAAATTACTCATGGCGCCACTATTTTGCAATTGCATCACAATTTGACAATTGTGATGATAGACCTAAAAGGAACATTGTGTCGCTATTGGACAATAGCGATGTTATCTGACAATTGTGCCTCTACAACTAAATTTAACATTGTGATGCATTCTAACAAATGCGTCATTTTAGAGACATTGCGCCACTGACCATGATAAAGGCATCGCAATACATCAACACAATTATCTGACAAACTTAAACGTATAATAAATGCACGAAAATATGAAAAACAAGAAAAAATTTGGAATACGTACCGAGGGTCTAGCATCGGCTGGCCACTGGTACTCTCATACCCTATCTGCCAGGTGTTGGGAAAGTGTTGGATTAGCCATATCATTAGGAGGTTAGAGAAAAATCAATTGGATTTCTCTAAAGGCAACTATACAAATGAATTGAAAATGATCCCTCAACTTATATTTAAGCCTAGAAATTAGGGTTTGTGCCCTAATTAGGATGGGAAGATGGCATTTTTAATTCTTTTAATCAATTTGTTGAGCTATGCAATTTATTTTGAAGCATTTTTTTACATTTCTCAGCTTGCTTTCGTGTCCTGAAGCTTATTTTTTGCAATTGAACCTATGTTAAGTCTTTTTCGTGATCTTGACCCAAAAATTAAAATTTTCGCTCGATCTCTCGAGGGGGTAGTATACCAATATAATTTATTCCACTGGGGCAACAGTGGGGCATCCAAAATATCAAGATTTTTTTAAGTTTTGATCTAAGCAGCAGCGTTGATCTGAAAAGCGTCAGTCTTTGAACCAATGTAGCAGGTACCTCGCTTCAAAGAGGGGAAAATTGAAGACACTTAAAATCGTCTTACTCAATATTACACATATAAATTTGATTACTAACACCATTTCATCCTGAATCACCTATTTTCGATCGTTTAATTAAATAATCTTCATTATTTAACTAAATTTATCATTTTCTCCTATTAATCAAATAATTAATATTATTTGGCTAATTCATCCCCTTTCATGCTAATTTTCATCATGTTTAATTGGATAATGTGAATTATTTAAGTTTAATTCCTTAAGTCTTCTCATTTGATTAAATAATCCTAATTATTTAATTAAATGTCATTAACCGCCTTCATTAAATAAGTTAATTATTTAATGAAAATCCTAATTTCCTCCATCGTGCATAATTAAGCAATTTCTTAAATTACTTAACTAGCTAATTCCTCTCACCCTATCACTTCCAAGGGAATATTCTTTTGGAATATTCTTCCATTTCCACTCCTCCAAAATGGAAAATATCTTGTAACAATTTCCTAATTTTTAGGAAGTGTGCTTCTTCAAATCAATGAGAACCATCAACTAAAATCCTTGATCCGTGTCAACTTGCATTCTCATCCATTGATGGGAATCCTTGATCCATTCCAACTCCTTTGATTGATCAAATCAATCTTGGCCATTGATTCAACTATTTATCCTATAAATAGTCCTCATTTCTATGAGAAAAAGATCCATTTTCATTTAAAAGTAACCATAGTATACTAAATTTTAGAGCATTCCCCATTAGTATTTTATAATTTAGCATCCATTTTAGTTATCTTGCATCCATTTTAGCTAATCTTTCATCAATGCCATCCATTTTCAAGCTTGTTTCAATCTACGGATTGGTAAAGGGCTAACATTCCACATCAATGCAGCACCAATCCCCCAATGGGATGAGGTTTGAAGCATTAGATTAGTTTCCATTATAAATTTCTAGTTAGTTTCTTGTTTAATGGCTTCTTTGTTTGATGTTTTCAAGAATTTCATTGGGAGCTTGACTTAACTAGTTAGATCTTAGTTTATGTCTTGTGGATCAACCATGTTTATCTTAGGTTATGATCATGCTCATGAAACCTTTTCCATATATCTTATCAGATGTATCATCACCAAACCTAACTAGTCCTACTTCATATTTTTCAAGTATAACAAATTTACTCTTATCATTGGTCATATGATTAGAGCATCAACTGTCAATGATCTAGTAGTTCTTCTCCTATCTAGCATGAAAAGCAGACACCAAAGTACCTTCAATTTTAGCACTTGCTTCCAGAGCCATTTTCTTCACACATCTCTTAGAGTTAGAAAATTTAGTTTCATTTTTTAAAGCCATAAACAAGCATTCACCATCCTCATCATCTCTACAATCAAATTCATCATCAGATATACTTGCATCTTCTCTAACATAACTTTTCTTAATCATCTTACCTTTGTTCTCCCTATTTTTGTTATTCAAAGTTTTGTTTGGATATCTTGAAGCATAATGACCTATCTTTCCACAACTAAAGCATTTGAAAGGCAACTTGCCATTGTACTTTCTAGTACCCTTTTTCATTCTTCTCACAAATTTAGCTTCGACATCATCAAGATCCTCTTGATTTGATTCCACAGTCTTCTCTAATTTGTCAACCTTAAAAGTAGTCCCAACTTTTGCACTACTTGTACCAAATTCTCCCATTTCAAAGGCAGTTAAAGAACCATACAACTGATTTTTGGTATATTGATTCAAATTTTCTAATTCTTCAGTAGACAAAACTTTATGACTATAAGCTTTAGGAAGAGCTCTAAGTACCTTCTTTAAAAATTCTTCTTCTTTCAATTCTCCATGAAGACCTCTGATGTCGTTGACAACTTAATCCACCTTCTACAAGTAGCTTGTGATTTTTTCATCTTCAAACATTCGTAGGGTCTCAAAAATGATCTTCAAATTATGCATCTTAGCTTGCTTGATCTTATCATCTCCTTCATAAATGCTTTCTAACTTCACCCAAATATCTCTACTAGTTTTTAGATTCATAAATTTCACCAATTCAAAATTAGCAAGACCACTTAAGAGAGCATACCTTACTTTACCATTGTTTTCATAGGCTTTGTTCTCATCATCAATGCTTAGACCATTTGCAGGAATAGTATATCCTCTCTTAATAGACCTCCAAATCTCAAATCAAAGAGAAACCAGAAAACCTTCCATCCTTGTCTTTCAAAATGCATAATATGATCTATCAAACATAGGAACATCCTTGTGCGCCATCCTAGATCTACCTCAAGTGATGAAGATTTCTTCCAAGGAACCTTTCTCTAATACCAATTGTTGAATGCACAAGACAACTAATACGGGGTGAATCAGTTGTACCTTAAAACTTACAAACCCTCACAAACATTCAAATCCTCATTAATTTTATTAACCCTTAATATATTATAATGATTTATCATGAAAGAAAATAATAGAAACAGAACCAAATAAACACCATTCATAAAAAAAACACTATATTTACATGGAAAAACCCAAGATGGGAAAAACCACAGTGAGGATTAACTCACAATATAAAGTAATGTCAACACCAAATACAATAGGGCTCACTACCCAAAATAAAGAAAGGATCATTTCCAAAGGCTCACTAACATAATAGAAAAGAAAGATAGAGAAGAGTGTTACAATAAGAAAACCATCTCAATGCAATGGAAAAATCCACCACAACATCACCAACACCTTCGCAGTCTTTTTGAATAATTGTAGACACCTTCTTCTCACTGCATTCAGTAATCTAACACATGAAATCTCGCACTACACTTCACAAATTTTCACCCTACAACTCTGCATTTTGCATCATGCTCATCTATCTTATCATCCCTCAACAACTCAACACTTATTTATACCTGAACAAAAGGGAAATAGGGTTCCACCTTTTGGGAGATGGAATTGGACCTATTTCACACTTTAGTTCATTAGGAAACTAGATCCCTTAACCAAGTGACTTGATTGAGGAATGGCTAGTGGGTTCCTAGTGTAATTAGATGGGGTTTCACCATTAAATGAAGCTTCAAGAGGGAGAAATGTAAACACTTATGCAAACTAACTATATGAAACCTAGAAAATTGAGAGCATGAAATCAAACTAATAAACTGAATGGAAAAGAAAATTACCTGGATGAATGATGGAGTCAAAACAAGGTCTAAAACTCTAAAATATGTCTTTTAAAGTACACTAGGACTAATACGCCAGGTGGATGTATGATTCCTAGTACAAAGTTTTTGGGAAGAATCTAGAATCTTCTAATGACTGATTAGGATCTACAGAAGGAAAAAAGGGGTATACCAAGACTAATACACCAGGTTGGGCATATGAGTCCTATTATTAGGGTTTGAATAATAATTTTGTAGCCTATAGTGATCTTATGTAGCTTCCTTTTTGTCCAATCTTTGGGTCTAAAAGTCTAAATTCCGGTTTGTGAGTGATTTTCCATGAAGATGAAAAATTCTTGACAACTTTGATAGCTTTTTCAACTTTTCCTTCAAAGGATCTTCAAGCTCCAATTCACCTAGATCCGCAAACACACATCAAGAGAGAAAAAAAAAATTGTTAGGGAATGGGGGTTTTCCTTGGTCAAACCCCATTTTGGTAATTAAACCTTGAAATGAAATGGAATAGCATGAAGGAATGATGAATGAACAATATGCAATGTTGCAACTCACCAAACCCTTGAAATGAAGGCCGCAAACTTGTGTGAAATAGCTATAATGGATGTGGATCTTGACTCTTGATTGAATGCTTTAAAATTTATCTTGAATGCTTGCTTGAATCATGAAACCTACATCACAAATGTTAGCTCCCAAACACACATGATACATGAAGAATTTGACATGATGCTTGAATCTTGGATATAGCTCCAAATGCTTGATGATTTTCTCTTGAATGCTCTTGTAAATTTTTGCATGAATACTTGAAGGCTCTTATATTTCTTGCTAGGAGAAACTTAATGAAATTTCCTTGTATTTATACTTGTTATGCTTAATTTCCTGAAATTACAACACTACAAGCTAACATTCAGAAATTAAAATTAAGGATAATTAAATCTCACCAGGAATTTAAATTAAAATAGGTCCTAGATTAAAGAAAAACTAAAACACCCAATTGGGCTTATGAGTCCCAAAGGCTTAAACCCATGACACATACTTCAAGAAGTGTTATGTTCAATGTGACATTTGAAATCAAGGCCCAAGACCTAGGGAGGACCCATATGCCTAGATGGGTGTATGAGTCCCAAATCCTTAAATCTGGAACACAGCCAAAAAAATTAAATTATGATTTTCCATTTATTACATGTCAAGATTATCCTTAGAAAAAAGCATTTAATTACGCTTGTGGATGCAAAATAGGACCAATTAAGGCATAAATAAGACAAATTTTATCAGGGAGGATCCAAAAAAGTGTGAAAATGTAAAGGGATACATTTTTCTACACTACACTTATTCCCCACTTTAGTGAGAGGATGACCTTGTGTCAAACTCACACTAAAGTAGACAAATTTGCATCAAGAGGGATCCAAGTGTACCAATTCTAGTGAGATAGGATGACAATGATCAAGCCCTCAGGATCAAGATTCTATGGAAAACCAACATAAGCACAAAAGAACACGCATGTGAATGATTTATGAAGCAACAACAAAATAAAAACACACTATCAAAGACATAAAGAAGAAAGAAAAAGGAAAAAGAGGGTGGATCAAGCCTCGACAGTCTATCCAACATGATGTGGACCAGGTCTAAGATATTTATCCAAAAAAAACATTTACAAGTGGAACATGATGTCTAGTATGCAAACAAAATGCATGCTCACATGGGCTAGTGGAATCCGGTATCCACTAGGTGAGCCCCCAGAGAGGTAACACACACACACATGGTTCGTATGTGCCCACACAAACAAGCAAGTGGCTATGGGAAATTCATGCCTATGGTTGGCTCCTATATGTACTAACCATACCAAATTTATATGGCCTGATAGCTTTGATAAGGTTCCACACAACATGAACAACAAGATTCATGAGGCAAGCAAAACTTCGTATACTAACACCCATGAACAAATAGGATGGCTCCACAGGAAAGAAAAGTGTGTTATGCAAGGTGGCCATATAATGATTATTGTAAATGTGAAATAGTGTAAGGTACATTCAAATGTATTTTTCTTAGTTCATGTAAGGTCTCAACCTAGGGAACATCATGCCTAATATCTCCAAGAGAGGACCAATCAAAGAATAGAAGATTCACGACTTAGGGAATGCACTTTGCTTGGCATTTCCACTAAGAGGAATATAATATGCTAAAAGAGATCATGCTCATGAAGGAGATCACACCCAATTTCACCACAAAGAAAAAGATGCATTGCATGAAGTAAGAAGACCACACAATGAAACATGATTTATAATTGAAATGAAAAAGATAATGCCAATGTATGCCCCCACTTTAAAGAAATTGCTAAACACCATGTTGTGAGAAATTACTTTAAAGTAAAAAATGATAAATGATAAAAATAAAGAGGGCATGAGAGATTATTTTGAAAGCCCTAGGCCAAGTCATATGTCTCCAAATAAAGCTATGTCATGAAAAGGGAAGGGGTTTCCTCCAAAATGAAATCCCAAAATCACATAATGGATCCATAGATTCGGGGTCAACATATGTCTTTGCTACAATGTTGTTAGAGAGTTTGAAAACATCATCATTCCCCAAATACTCATGGAATGGGAAGAATGGTACAAAGAGAATGAAAACAAAGAAAATCTTTTGGGTCAACATGGAAAAGACATGAATGTCTCAACGCCTTGCGTCATCCCCAAAAGGAAAATATAAGACAAAGAAAAGATAAAAGATAATCCTTTGGGTCAAAATGGTAGAGACCTAAATGTCTTGACACCTTGTGTCATCCCCAAAAGGAAAACACAAGACAGAGAAAAGATAAAGGTTTATGACATATAGAAGAATGTAGATACAAATAGAGGAATATCACAAAGAGAGAGAAAGAGAGATACATCAAACAGAATGGTACGGTAGATCACATTATGCACATGCAATCACACATATAACATGAAAAATAAAACAAAGAAAAAAATAGTAAGGTATATGCAAGTCAAACAATATCAGGTTATCTGCATCCCAATCTTGGTCATTGTATGGAAGGTAGAAAACTAGCCAAAGGGACAACAGCAAGTGTGGTACCTGGAGCATCACCAAGTTCAACACATGGTGAGTCACTCTTTTTAGGAGGATCATCATGGTTGTTATCGTCTAAGCTCATGGAAGAAGAAAACAATAAATTCAATTTATTATATACTTCTTCATCAATTTTAGCAATCTCATCATTGTCGTCCAAGTTAATCACAATGGGAGGTCGAATGATAATGTCCAAAGAAGGTGTTAGTCCCTGTTGTGGTTGCGATATAGGATATTTTTGTTGTGGCGAAGAGGGAGACTCATCATGTATTGCTTCACTTAAGTTTGGATGTTGATTTTATTTGTTTTTTTCTTCATTTAACCTTCGAGTGATAGCATGATGTATATGCCTATGGTCTCTAGCATTTTTGTTTATTTTGGTATGATTTTCAAGTTGTGTTTGTGTAGCAGCGATTTTATCAACCATGGGTTTCTTTTCTTCCCTTAGAGGAGGAATGAAAGGAACCATGGGAGGTTGTTCAACCACTTTCTCTTTAGCTTTGTAAACGTGTTTTATCTTAGGAGGCATGACGGGATTATTTTAGTTATCTCTTGGTCATTTGTAGGGGATAGGCAAAGGATTTGTCTTGGGTTGGTCTTGGTTACTTGGAAGGGCTTTTGGTTCAATCATGGTTTCATAAAAGATAGGAGGCTCAATCATGGTTTAAGGCATGTTTCGAAGGGATAATTTTGTTATGTGTTTTTCCTTAAACTTTTGATAGGATTTGAAAAATAGATCTTCACGAGGTTTAATAAGTTCAATAGGATTGGGCCAATAGAAATCCAATGAGAAATTCCCATGAGAAGACACGGGATTAAAGCCACTATGGTGCATAGTAAAGATCTCATTGTCAAAGGGAAACTTTAAACATTTATGCACAACCAATGGGATGGCTTCTATGGAGTGTAGCCATGGATAACCAAGCTCCACACAGAATTGATCCGATTTCGGGATGATGGAGAATGAGACTTCTAATTTTTTTGGTCCAACTTTTAAAGGAAGGGTGATCGAACCTATCATAGGGCAAGAAAAACCATTATACATTTTTATCCATTCTTTCAGTTTATCATATGTATCTTGATAGATTTTATGCACAAGTAATAATTCTTCAGAGATCACATTCTCTACATAGACAGGATCAATTAATATCCCATTAGTAGGCTTATCATCGATTCAGATCACTATGTAAAGAGGACCATCAAGTGCCTTTCTAATTATATCTTTTGATGAGAAAGCAATGTCAAGAGGTATTTTAGTTTGGCCCTTATGAGGTTGAATTTAGAGCAATACAACCATATTATCCATAGGACTTTGTTCATTTGTATCCATGTAGTCATCATCTATGTCAACATTCATCACATCATTCTTAGTTTCACTAGCTTTGACAAATGAAATATTATGATTTGGCATGGGGTTGGTAAAGATTTGTAGGTTTTGGTTGGGATGGGAAACAAACTTATTACCTCAATCATTAACACCACAAATTTGAATATGATTAGAATCAATGAGGTCTTGCACCATGTTTTTAGGATGCTTACAATGTTTTGTATCATGTCCATTTTGAAAGTGAAAATGACAAATAGTAATTTTATCTAAAGTTTAGAGGTAATGGCTTAGTAGGATCAAGAGCTTTAACGGGAGGTAAGGAAATCAAGTTCTTTTCTATAAGTTGTAACATGGTGTTATTGAGGGTATCGGGTAAGGGAGTAAATTATCTATTTGAATCCCCAAATTTAAAAGGAATTGTCTTCTTTATAGCAGCCACTTAGGTATCAACATGTTGGGTTGGTTGAGGAGGATTTAGTCAAGAAGAAATCCTTTATTTTGTTTCCTAAAAGGTTGGTAATTATTTTGAGTTGCGGATTCAGACTTTTTAAGGATGACTAGAGGTAGGTTTTGTTTCACGACTACTAACCGAGTTTTGATAATCACGAAGGGCGATACACAAGTGTACAAACAAATTAAATTTCATCATGCCAACCTTATCTTGCATCTTATTTTGTAAGTTCTCAACGAACATTCGTTGCAGGTGAGGATCAAGAATCTTTATGTTGATTTGTGAATAAAGCGATTGGTAGCATGAAATGAATTCAGTAACCTTTTCATCATCCTTTTGCTTATAGCTCATCAAATCAGTTGATGCCATATTAGGGGTCATGTGCACTTGTAAATGGTTGATAAAGGCCTCAACAAGTTCATTGAATGAATGAATTGAGTTATTTGATATTGAGGAAAACCATTATAAAGTGTTATCTTTCAAGGACCTAGGGAACAGCTTAGTCAAGAGATTATCTTCAAGGATGAAATCATTGCATAAGACGGTGTAAGCAGAAACATGGTTAGAAGGATCTCATTTTCTTCCATATTTCTCAAATCTAGGAATCTTTGTACCTTGTGGTATTGGTGTTCTTAATATCTCCAAGGATAAGGGATTGCTTCTGACATAGTATGAAGGTTGGCCATTTTGATTTTGGTTTCTGGTGGAAATTTATTGTTGAAGGGATGAAACATTTTGTAAGAGTTGGTTAAGGATGGTGTCATTAGTTGTGTTTTGGAATGGAGGTGAGTATGTTGGAGGTGTATATGTGTTTGAGGGACAAGTGAATGGAACACTTATGGGAGGTAAAGTGGTAGAATATATGACATGAGATGCCACAAAGGTACAAGGATTGGTAATGGAAATACCCAAGGTAAGAATAACATTATTAGTAGGTTGCATCATTTTGGTAACTTGAGGGTTGGTGTAATTAGGAATAGAGGCAATGTTTTTAGAACGAGGAAATTGGGTTCCTCCTTGACTTTGAGCATTGTTCAAAGTTTGAGCACAACTAGTCATTTAGGTGAGATGTTTGCCAAAAAATTGAGCTAAGTTACGCGCAATATCTATTCCTTTTTCACTTTAAATTATTTGGTGTATGTTATCTATGGTAGGAATAGTAGGTTGGAAATATTTTTAGTACTCACCAGGTTCTGTAGATGTGCCAATTCTTCATGGGTTTGGATCAGGTTTTCTTGAGGGACACTACTAACCATTGTTTCAACACTTGTCGTACTACTTGAAGGTAAAGAGTTGTCAATGGTGTGGTCCATACCTAGTGCACTAGTGTCAACACTATTAGTGAAAGAGATAGATAACCCAATATCCACAATGAGTGTGTTATTGCGATATGACATGAGTCTCGAACTACGTCTTACTATAGTATTAACAATAGGACACCAAGTTGTAAAGCTCATACAAGGTTCAATCAAGGAAGGATAATGAATGTGAGATAAATGCAATGAACACAAGATAAATTATATGATTTAATTCCAATTCTTATGTTTATAAATTCACTTGACATGAAACCAATTATGAAAATATTTCCAATGACAGTAATTCTGCAAAATTGAAACACTAATGTAAAGAAAGCAACCAAAAACATAAATGAAAAAATTTTAATGTTGTAAAATATAGATTCAGACCTAATCAGGGACTAATACACCTAGGTGGGCATATGAGTCCAAATTTGGGTTTTTGATAGGTTCAGATAGTGAAAAATAGTGAGCACAAAATACCCAAAAATCTGCAAAAGAAACCTATATAGGCACTAAATCACCCAAGTGGGTGAATGAGGTCCAATTAGGGTTTTTAAGCCTAAATCAAAAAAATTTGAGTTGATTTTCAAGTGTCTAGGTTGTATGCTCAATTGACTATTTGCAATTATAGATTTCCAATGGAATTGAATGATGCAAAATGCAAAAAATGCAACCTATATGCACTTTTCACTAATGCAATATTTTGAACTCCTAAATGTAATTCAACTAATGCAAAGTTAATGAAACCCAGATATATAACTACAATGTCTCCAAATCGGAAATTCAAGGGTCCAAAGGTTGTGTTCACCAAAATGAGCAAAAGGGAAATATGGTTCCACCTTTTGGGAGATGGAATTGGACCTATTTCACACTTTATTTCATTAGGAAACTAGATCCCTCAACCAAGTGACTTGATTGAGGAATGCATAGTGGGTTCCTAGTGTAATTGGATGTGGATTCACCATTAAATGAAGTTTCAAAAGGGAGAAATGCAAACACATGCAAACTCATTATGAAACCTAGAAAATTGAAAGCATGAAATCAAATTGATAAACTGAATGGAATAGAAATGTACATGGATGAATGATGGATTCAAAACAAGGTCTGCAACTCTAAAAATATACCTTCTAAATTATATTGGGACTAAGACGCTAGGTTGGGCGTATGAGTCCTGTTATAGGGTTTTTGGGTAGAATTTGGAATCTTCTGATGATTGATTAGGATTTTCAAAAAGATGGAAAAAAGGGGTATACTAGGACTAATACGCTAGGTTGGGAATATGAGCCTTGTTATTAGGGTTTGACTGATACTTTTGTAGCATCTAGTGATATTCTATAGCTTCCTTCATGTCTAATCTTCAGGTCTAAAATTCTAAATTTTGGTCTCTAGGTGAGTTTTCATGAAGATGACAACTCCATGACAACTTTGACAACTTTTGCAACTTTTCCTTTAAAGGACTTCAAGCTCCAATTCACCTAGATCTACAAACACACATTAAGAGAGAAAATGGTGTTTTGTTAGGGAATGGGGGTTTGCCTTAGTCAAACCCCATTTTGGTAATTAAACCTTGAAATGAAATGGAATAGCATGAAGGGATGATGAATGAATAGTATGCAATATTGCAACTCACCAAACCCTTGAAATGAAGGTTGAGACTTGTGTGAAATAGCTCCAATGGATGTGGATCTTGAATCTTGATTGAATGCTTGAAACTTTGTCTTGAGTGCTCTCTTGAATCATGAAACCTACATCACAAATGTTAGCTCCCAAAAAAGCATGATACATGAAGACTTTGACATGATGCTTGAATCTTGAATATAACTCCAAATGCTTGATGATTTTCTCTTGAATTCTCTTGTAAACTCTTGAATACTTGAAGGTTATTAGATTTCTTGCTAGGAGAAACTTAATGAAATGACCTTGTATTTATACTTTTTTATGCTTAATTTCCTAAAATCAAAACATTGCATGATGACATTCAAAAATTGAAATTAAGGATAATAAAATCCCACCAAGAATTTTAATTAAAATAGTTCCTAGGTTAAAGCGGGACTAATACGCCCAATTGGGCTTATGAGTCCCAGAGGCTTAAACCCAAGACACGTAGTTCAAGAAGTGTTATGTTCAATGTGACATTTGATGAGACCTCGGGAGGACCAATATGCCTATATGGGCATATGGGTCCCATATCCCTAAATTTGGAACACATAGGCAAAAACATTAAATTATGATTTGCAATTTATTACATGTTGAAATTATCCTTAGATAAATGCATTTAACTAGGATTGTGGATTCAAAATAGGACCAATTAAGGCATAAATAAGACAAATTTTAACAGGGAGGACCCAAACAAGTGCGAAAATATAAAGGGATACATTTTTCTACACTACAATACCATATTCAACCTTGAAAATATTCTCCAAGGTCAGCTATGCACCTCAACCGTACAAATACTAATTAGGTCGACACCAAAAAATTCATGTGATGGAAATGAATGAAGATGGACTACAACACACCTTAGATAGGACCTAAATCCACTCATACTTGTCATGCCACGCTTCCACAAACACCAAAGCAACTTCACAATTAATGTAAACACCCAAGGTTGGTCGAACCTGTGTTAATACCATTAACATTTAAGCACACACTTCCTCAAATCCAAAGACAACTCGCAAACACCACATAACACTTGAACACAAAATAGAATATTCCACAAATACCTTGAAAACCAAAAGTTTCCTTTGCAACAAATTTCACTTGAAGAATGTACACACCCAATACATTCAAATAACTCTATCATATACTGCAACTCAAGAAACTGACTTCCAAAGCACCAAACCATGGAAAACTTCATCTAAAGAAAGATACACACACTATCATCACCCTTTCATATCTACAAGACCTAAAACCACTCTACAAAGAAATGTGGAGCGAAAACATTTCTTCCAAACACCTTTGCAATACACAGTTCACACATTGGTGAACACAACTTCCTCTGCACAACAATCCAACACACCAAATTTTTAATGCAATACCTTTGAACACCTCTTATCAATATATCTAAACTGCACAATTATATCTTCAACCCAGAAGAACTACAGAGCAAAACTAGAACACTACTATTCAACACAAAACACATTATTTCCTCCTTTTATTCAATTTTCTCAAAAGAACTTGGAAACCAAGCACCAAAAACATATCATCAATATCTTCAGTACTTCCTCATCCCCACCAAGCCAACTACAACATAAAAACTCAACCATACATCCATAGATAAAATCTTATCAAAGCAACATTAGAGGTTGACACCAGTAGCTTACTAATGACAACATAATGCAACCAATCAAAGCATCATCAATGACAACACCAACTCAATACCAACTACACATCCTTACAAACAACTCCTTCTCCTACAGTTGACACTAATGACAAAACCAAATCTTGTTGACATCAATGACAACACCAACTTCATGTACTTGCAACTATCTCCCCCTTTTTCATTTATGGAAACACGTGATGTGAAAAACCATCAACAACAAACACAACAACTCTACTCCATACCTTTTTCCTTTTCTCTTTTCTCCCCCTTGCACAACTAACTCATTACTCTTCCTCTCCCTTTGATAACTTTCTCTTTAGCAAATTATCTTTTTTGCATGTCTCATTCTCCCCCTTTGACATCAATAGAAAAATACAAAATATTTGCATCATTCATTTTCCCTTTGATATTAATCATACTATTCACCATTTCTCTACCACTTCCTTTACTGCTTTGCATACTCCCCCTTAGGAGAGCACACCAAACTGCATCAATCAGCAACCACTACACAATGACAACACTAATTTATCCTGATCGCAACAATAAAAAATACTAATACCTACTCCCCCAAAGAGGTATCCATCAACATCATTCCAAACAAAAGAATGAATATTGAGATCCACTATACTGATGCATCCCCTTATGCATCTAGTTCAAATAAGGAGGGGAAATAAACCCTAACTTCTCTCGAAGATACTCAAAAGTATCCTTAGGAAGAGAATTAGTAAATATATCAGCAATTTTATCCTTTGTAGGCACATATTCAAGCTTCACTTCATTCTCTACAATCTTCTCTCTCAAAAACTGATATCAAATTGAGATATGTTTTTTCTTTGAATACATTACTAGATACTTTGAAATATTGATAGCACTTGTATTATCACAGAAGATAAAAATTGGTTCATCATACACCACCCTAATATCCTTTAATGTTTTCCCCATCCATAAAAATTTTGTGTAACAAGATGATGCTATAATATATTCTACCTTTGCATTAGATAAAGACATTGAATCTTGTTTCTTACTTAGTCATGACACCAATCTATATACAAGAAAGAATGCACTGACACTTGTATTTTTTGTCATCTACACAACCAGCCCAATATGCATATGTGCAAGCACTTAGAGTAAAACCAATATCCTTTGGATACCATAAGCCATGATCTAGAGTTCCCTTCAAGTATTTGAATATCCTCTTCACTATTGCAACATGTGAGTCTCTAGGATCTTCTTGAAATCTAACCACAAGACAAATTGCATTCATGATATCTAGTCTAGTAGCAGTTAGATATAGAAATCCTCCAATCATTGATCTATAATTTCCCTAATAAATCTTAGGAGATTCATCATTCTTTCTCAACTTGCAACTAGTAACCATAGGGGTACATACCAGTTTAGAATCTTCCATTCTAAACTTCTTCAACATTTCCTTGACATATTTTAATTGTGAAATGAACATACCATTATCTGTCTAATTGATTTGTAGCCTAAGGAAGAAATTCATCTCCCCAAACATTGACATTTCAAATTCTTTTTTCATCTCCTCTACAAACTTCTTACACATATCTTCATTTCCTCCAGAAATAATGTCATCAACATACACAACCACAATAAAGATTTGATCTTTTTCCTCTTTGAAGTAAATATTTCTATTTGTGGTACCTTTATTGAATCCTTGTTGTAACAAGTACATGTCTAACCTTGCATACAAAGCTTTGAGAGATTTCTTAAATAAATAAAATTCCTTCTTCAATTTTTAGACCATATCTGATCTATCTGATAACTAAAATCTTCCAAGTTGTTCTATGTATACCTCTTCTTCCAATCATCATTCAAGAAAGAATACTTCACATCCATCTGATAAACTTTGAAATATTTGTGTTAAAAAGGCCAAAAACATCCAGATAGCATCCATTCTTGCCACTGGAGCAAATTTCTCCTCAAATTCTATTCCTTCTACTTGTGAGTAGCCTTTACACACAAGCCTTGCCTTGTTTTTGAACACTTCTCCATTATCATTCAGTTTGTTCTTGAATACCCCCTTAGTTCCAATTACATTCTTGTTTGTTAGTCTTGGGACTAGATCCCAAGTCTAATTCTTCTCAATCTACATTAATTCTTCTTCCATATTCTTGATCTAATACTCATCCTTGCATGCTTCAATCACTATTTTTGGTTCAACTTCAAAAAGTAAACATAGATTTACTTGCTCTTCAACAGCTTTCCTTCTTTTCAGTACACCATTGTTCTTATCACCAATGATCTATTATTTAGAATGATTCTTCTACACATGCTTAGGAATTTTAGGAACCTTTTTTGAAGCTTCTTCCTCTTCAATCTGCATTTCTTTTTCCTTAGATTTTTCTTCTGCTCTACAAGTAGACTCATCTTATTCATATCCATCTATTACCACTAAATTATTTGTGGGTCTTCATCAAATTTAACACTTGCACTCTCAACAGTCTTTTTCGGCCTCTTGTTGTAGCATGGGTAAACTTTACTTTTAGTAGAATATCCAAGGAAGATACCTTAATTTGACCTTGCATCAAAATTTCCTAAGTTCTCTTTATCCCTTTTGATATATCATTTTCTTCCAAACACTCTGAAATATTTGACAGTAGGAATCTTTCCATACCATAGATCATAAGGTGTCTTTGTGTTGTTTGCTCTTGCATGCACTGTATTAAGTATATAAATAGCAGTATGAATTGCTTCTCTCCAGTAGACTTCGGGTAGATTTTCTTCTTTCATCATTGTTCTTGCAGCTTCTTGAATAGTCATGTTCTTCCTTTCAACCACTCCATTCTATTGAGGATTCCTAGGGGTAGATAAATGCCTCTTTATTCCATGATCCTCACAAAACATATTGAACTCATTGGAGGTGAACTCTCCACCTTTTTCAAATCTCAAACATTTGATTTTCATATCCATTTCATTCTCAACCATAACTTTGAATGCTTTAAACTTATCTAGGGCTTCTAATATTTCTTTGAGAAAAGTAACCCATGTCATTTAGAATAATCATCAATCAATAGCATGAAATACCTACCACCTTGAAGACTTCTTACTATGGTAGGACCACAAATATTTATATGCACTAATTCCAATAGTTCGGTAGAATATTTTTCTTTAATTTTGAAGATTCTTCTTGCTTGCTTTCCAATTTGACACTCCTTACAAATAGCATTGATAGGCTTTGTAATCTTTGGTAGATCTCTCACAGCCTAAACTGAACTTATCCTCACTAGGCTATAAAAATTTATGTGACACATTCTTCTATGCTATAGTCAACTCTCATTGATCTGAGTCATGAAACTATAACCATCAGTACCTTTGAGCTAATAGACATTTCCATTTGTCCTTCCAGTAGAAAGCATAGTTCTAGAGCCTTTTTTGATCTCACAAACATCATCCTAAAACATAATATTGTATCCCTTGCTAGACATTTGTACAAAACTCAAAAGGTTATTCCTTAATCCCTTAACATAGTAAACATCATCAGTATTATGCTTGCCATCAAAATTGATTGAACTTTTTCCACATATCTTAGCAAATGTATCATCACCAAACCTAAAAATTCCTCCTTCATATTTTCAAGTTTAAAAAACTTACTCTTATCATCGATCATATGATTAGAGCATCCATTGTCAATGATATAGTAGTTCTTCTCCTTTCTAGCATGAAAAGTAGACACCAAAGTGCCTTCAATTTTAGCACTTACTTTTGGAGCCCTTTCCTTCACACATCTCTCAGAGTTAGCAAAATTAGTTTCATATTTTCAAGCCATGAACAAGATTTCATTATCCTCATCATCTCCATAATCAGATTCATCATCATATATACTTGCATCTTCTCTAACATAATAACTTTTATTAATCATCTTACCTTTGTTCTCCCTATTTTTGTTATTCAAAGCTCTATTTGGACATATAGAATCATAATGACCTATCTTTCTAAAACATTTAAAATGAAATTTAATGCTATACTTTCTAGTACCCTTTTTCATTCTTCTCACAAACTTAGCTTCCACATCATTAAGATCCTCCTTATCTTATTCCAATGTCTTCTCTGATTTTCCAAACTTAAAAGTAGTCACAAATTTTGTACTATTTGTACCAAATTCTCTCATTTCAAAAGTAGTTAAAGAACCATACAATTGATCTTCGATATATTGATACAAGTTTTCTAATTCTTCAATAGCAAAAACTTTATGACTATAATCTTTAGGAAGAGTTCTAAGTACCTTCTTTACCACTTCTTCTTCTTTTAGTTCTCCACCAAGACCTCTGATACCGTTGACAACTTCATCCATCGTTTGCAAGTAGCTTGTGATGTGTTCATCTTCAGACATTTATAGGGTCTGAAACATGAACTTCAAATTGTGCATCTTAGCTTGCTTGATCTTATTATCTCCTTCATAAATATTTTCTAAATTCACCCAAATTTCTCTAGTAGTTTTCAAATTCATAACCTTCACCAATTCAGAATTAGCAAGACCACTTAAGATAGCATACCTTGCTTTACCATTATTTTCATAGGTCTTGATCTCATCATTAGTGCTCAGACCATTTGTAGGAATAGTATATACTTTCTCAACAGACTTCCGGATCTCAAATCCAAGAGAAACTATAAAACCTTCCATCTGTTGGGTGAAAATTATGTAATCCCTTATAACAGATTGCAAAACTTGATTTCATCCACAACTGTGTGAGATACAATCTCTCCTCTCATAAAGGGGAGGTGCCCTTCTTACTACTTATTGAAGCTAAGTAAAACTAATTAAGTATTTACAATAATATACACTATGATTAAGAGATGGAGGTGTTTCACATTCATAATTCTCTCTTTTTTCAGAGAATATGTGTTACAATGCTTCACAATTTTAAGCTCCTGATTCGATACAACTTCAAACTAAAAAAAGGCAATAATTCCAATATTTTTTATCTTTTCAAAGCAAAGCTTAGGAATACCAGCATGATAACAATAAATGATAAAACAAGAAAACTCAGAAAGGCACAAAGTTGTTTCGTAGCTTTCACCAATGAGTCTTTTAAGATATGTAACCAACATTATATTAAAAGCACAAAGTCTTCTAGATACTCCATGATAGATCCGTGAACATCATGAATAAATATAAGCGCAAAGTCTTGTAGAAAATTCACCAACAATATTACATCAATATCATAAATTCAAATAAAAGAGTGCAACTCAAATTTTACACGGATTTACTCAAAGCCCTTTAGATCTCAATCACTAATCACTACCAATTCGATCAAATCCAAAAGATAATCGATTCCAACACAAAACTTGGCATGCAACTCACTTCTTTATTGATCAAATTCATATTCACAAAATTGAACACAAAGTTTCAATGTTTTCTTCACAAATGGGCAGCACTTCGTTGCAAAAGATAATGATAAAAGATTACAATAGAATCCTCTCTTATTTATAGATGGGGGAGGAGAGAAAATTTAGGAAAATCATAAGAGTGAATCTAGGAGAAAATCTAGTAAAATTTGACCTAACTAGCTAGTTGACTTATTCAAAAATGTCATCCATGATTATAGGAAAACATCTTTGTTTTACAAGTAATTACATTTCTTAAAATGACATGTAAAATGTTGAAGACTATTTACATAAAGCATGAAAAATTCCAAAACTATCTAACACTAGAGACATTTGAAGTATTTATGGTTCCTTACATTCGACACGAAAGTATTTATATTTCTTCATTGTAACCTGCAAGAATTTCTCATCCTGGCCAACTGTATAATCAACAATGGTGTGAACTCTTGTGATTGATCTTCTTGTAGATGAGAAAATATTCTTGCATCTATCTAGATTTGACTTGAGATTGTCCAGAGCAAGTCGTACATCACATATGGCATTCATTAAAGCTTTTGAAAATTTCTCATCTTCCACTTGTTCCATGATAGCTTCCTTGAACATTTGGTAATCTCACTAACCGAGAGGAAATTATTATCATCATTAAGGATTTTACCCGGTAATTCCTCAATTCTATTCATCATGACAACACAATGTCCTTCGACATCTTCTTGTACTTTTTGGATGTCCTTGATGAGAGATTTGATCACTTGTATGCGATGTGTGAGAGATTCTTCTATTTCCACATACTTTTCCTTGTCTGGAATTACCACAACTTTTATCAATTTACTCAACTTTCATTCTTTCATCTAGGACCAAAAGGAAAGACACATTTCCATTTATTTTTTCTCTTGGGAAAGTACATTTTCTTCCTTCTCAAGCTCTAATTTCAACCTGGTTATTTGAGAGGTATTTTCATCTGAAACGGCTATAAGTTGTAAGCCCTATTCTATTATTTCATCAATGAAATCATAAAACACTTTACCTTTGGAAACAAACTTCTCCACCTGTTGTACTACTAGTTCTTCAAATTTGACCATGGAAATTGGTTGTACAGTCTCTGAGGATCTTGCTATCTTTCTCAAAACTGATGCATATTTCTCTACTTTATCTTTGTACATATTTTTGGCCTGCTCCATTTTATTGATTCTACCTGATAATGCATTCAAAACTACTTGTGCATCTTCTTTTGCACAAGCATTTGTTACCTTTCCAAGATTGACTCTTGTTAAAGTATAGTCTTCCATGCTCACATCACCCGATTCTTGTGGAGGTAAGCCAATGTCTACATACTTTTGACTTGACTTTTCAATATGAATTTTGGCCTTTTTCTTCCCCTTGGATTTTGGAGGAACTATCTCTTCAAGGTCAAGCTCATTTGGGGAGATCATTTTTTTTTTACGCTTTGACACTTGCGACATCAACCAAGGAGGTAAAAATGTTTTATTTCCTTCACTACAACAAATCCCTGTGATTTGCTCCATTTTTTGCTCTGTTTTTTGCTTCCACCCAATGTTTTAATGTATTTTTTGCCAATTTTTTGAAAATATCGATGCTATTTATCAGGATGGCACCATTTTTGGCATTTATTTGTGTTGATTAGGACTAGTCAGTGCTAATATAGGCACTAATTTACACAAAAATTATAACGCCTTTAGCACCGATATTGGCTTCGAGTGTGGCGTCGACGTTAGCGTCGCCTTTGGCTCTAATTTTAGCTTCAATTTTAGTGCCACTTTTAGCCTCCCGACTTGAGCTTCGAGTTTATCTTTGGGTTTAGCATCGGTTTAGACACCCCTATGTCAAAGAGAATTATTTATATGTCTCATCGACAATGTAAAACAATGAAATGTCAACAAGATATGGGCATATCGAGGAGAGAATCACTTACTTCACATCGACAAGGTATATCTACAAGTGCTTAGTGAAACACAACTCTTGGATATAACGAAGTAATGTCGATGAGACATTGAGATATTGATAAGACAAATAAGATTGTCTCATCGACACTCTTCAAGTAATGATCAAAAGCATACACTGCTAGACCACCGGGAGGGTGAGCAACATATGTGGTAGAGCAGTATACACCACAACCCCATAGCAAGAAGCCTTGAGCAAGGCAGTAGTGCAGTAAACAACTGAAGAGAAGGGAAAAACACCGTCATACCACAAGGATAATCATGAGTCTCCCTGACATGGCAAAGTTACACTGATATATAAAGGAATACTGCCAAAATAAAATATCGATGAGACAGTGGCATATCGGCAAGAGATATTAACTTGTCTCATTGACACCAGAAACCAACATCAAAGGAACATAAGATCTAATGTCGATGAGATATTGAGATATCGGTAAGACAAAGAAGATTGTCTCATCGACACTCTTCAAGTAATGATCAAAAGCATAGACCGTTATACCATCGAGAAGGTGAGCAACATATGTGATAGAGCGGTATACACTGCAACCCCACAGCAAGAAGCCTTGAGCAAGGTGGTAGTGTGGTAAATAGCAGAAGGGAAGGGAAAAACACTGCCATACCACAACAATAATCACAAGTCTCCCCGACATGGCAGAGTTACATCGATATATAAAGCAATGTCATTGAAGGAAAATATCGATGAGACAGTGGCATATCAGCAAGAGATATTAACTTGTCTCATCGACACCGACAACCAACATCAAAGGAACATAAGATCTAATGTCGATGAGACATTGAGATATCGGTAAGACAAAGAAGATTATCTCATCGACACTCTTCAGGTAATGATAAAAATCATACACTGCTATATCATCGGGAAGGTGAGCAACATATGCAGTAGAGTGGTATACACCACAACCCCACAGCAAGAATCCTTGAGCAAGGTGGTAGTGCGGTAAACAACAAAAGAGAAGGGAAAAACGCCGCCATACCATAGAGGGTATGATAAGAGACGGAGATAGTACGATAATTGTGGTAGCAAATCATGCCAATCACAATCCATTTGAATAAATCATTTAAGGAATCAAGAATATAGCCTGCCAAAATACTCTAAAACTCTTATAAACATACTCTAAAAAATTCGTCGAAATCTTATTTTCAAGCGTAGCCCACCAGAATGGAGTTTTCATTTTAATAAACATACAATAAAACCTTTGTTGAAACCTTATTTTCAGGCATAGCCCACCAAAATGGAGAAGTTTTTTAGTAAAGAATGAAAGAGAATGGTAAGGAGATGTGCATGATAGGAGGCATAGGATTCATTTTTGTTTATCAATTCTAGCTCTAATCAACAAGGGTTACAATGTTCGCACTATTGTTTGTAATCTAGGTATTTAATTGACATATGTTTACATAATCTCAAATTCCTTCATATGCTTTTGAAGTATCAATGTATCCTCTATAGGGTTTAGAATGACTTCTTTTAATTTAAAAAAATAAATTAGATGCTTTTGAAGTATCGATGTGTCCTATATAGGGTTTAGAATAATTTCTTTTAATTTGAAAAAAAATGATGTATTTTCTTGTGATTAGATAATGTGGAGATCTCCTAAATCTGCCCTAGCACACTATCCTCTTTCATGTTGTGTTCATTACTCCAACTGCTCTTTAATATCTTCATGATAGTGGCTTTTAAATAGATCTTAGTCTTTTCTTTAATCTTTATCATGGTAACCCTTGAGTTCCCCAATCCACCTTCAATCTCTTCTAAGAACGTTGTCTTAAGCTAGACTGCATAGTATGCATATAAAGCAAGTCCTTCATACCTGCCATTGTTCCAAACCACCACTCACCACCTTGCTTAAAATGTTGCCTCCATAAGCACAATACCATGTTTTAAAATCATGGTTTCCAGTGATTGACCATTAAGGTCACTACTTTAATCAAGATACAATGAGATTTTTGTCTTCAAACTTAAGGCATTATGCAAGATAACATTGTGAATTGTTTGTTGCATACAATTTGATTTTCTTGCACATTTATTGCTTTGCTAACTACCTTTAAGAATGGGTATTGCACCATCAGCTGCAATCTCAAACAACTCACTCACTTTCACTTGAAGATTCCTTTCATGAGCATCCTTGTATAAAATCAAACTATGCCCTATAGACTACCTACTTACTTACTAATATAGGGGACTCATTGTTTCATGGTATTTTGAGTTTAATTTAGAAGGGGTTAACATGTGGCATTTTTATGTGTAGGAAGAATAGATTGTGATGCAACGTTCGGGTATGGACGGTTTAGGTAAATTTGGATTGCTATCAGTGGCATAACCAGGTTGGATTGTACCTTAAGCCGGTGTGAAACACTTTCGGGTGTTCTCTTTAATCTTGCTCTTTTCGCCTTGGTATGGTTTAAAGGATGGTTTGGATGATCATCCCATCCAAATCTTAATATCCCAGTTGGATCTTGGGTATTAGTATGTGTTTCATCAAAATCTTCTACCTATCAACAAACGCAAGCATTATTTAATGTTTGGAAACAATTGGAATGGACCTATCTTTTTAAGTTTCTATGTTATATTAATTATGCTCTAGTTAAGAAACGATGTAAATTTTGTGAATGGACCTGAAGCTTGTTGCTTCCCATACAAATAGGGAAACCAAGGTCTGATTTTGATCATCATATCATCATCATTTCAATCCATTAGAATAGATACTAGATTATCCCATCCACTTATTCATATCAAAAGAACTCATGTTATGCATGTTTATATTTTGAACAATATAATGGATCACATACATTATAACCCGTAATCCATCTTCAGTGTTCAATTGTTGTATCAATTTTCATGCTTATTTATTGCTTTGTTGTCTCCAAAGTGGTCTTTTCAAGTTGTTTAAATCTGCAAGATTTATCAGGGCACATTTGTTGTTGTTGTTTGGTCCAATTTGAGGTGCAATTGTAAGGATTTGTCTTTTTAATTATACTTTCTAACATTTGTCTTGATACAAATTGTTACTTTAGAATTATGGTATTTCTTTTCTTCTAATGTTTTCAACCCTCATTTTAGGGAAGAGCTCTAAAGATGGTTCCTTCAGATGGAGACTACACTTTTCTGATATAGGTTCCATCTAGAACCACCAGAAGCTCAGGTACTGTCATACTCAAGTATAATAGAGTTTGAGGTTACCTTGTTCTCCTTGATGCAAAATTTTATCCTTCAATCCCTCTTTATAAGCAACATTCACTATTATGGACTTCATCATCGTACCTTTCATGCATTTGATTTAATTTGTTATGTGGAAACATGTTATCTCTATCTTTTCAAGTGATGACTATTGTGTAAGCTTTTAATCTACATGACTTCCCCTCATGTTCAATTCTTGTGACTGTTATGATGCTTGGGGCTGCTTACTTTTAACCAGAATATTAATGAAAACTATCTTGGAATCCTTGATGATCAATTTTGTCAGAATCATGGCTATGTTGATAACTTTCTTGTTTTCCTGGACATCTATGGTATGCAAGTTATTTTAATGCACATGATGATTAAATTATATGTTTATAGATGTATGCACATATTTTGACTTGTGATCCTTCATTGCTCTAACAACACTCTTCTCACTCAAATGTAGGAAACCTAGGAGCAGTAAGGAAGACATCAACTTGGAGGCTTAGACAATCAGGAAGACTGAAGATGATGCAGAACAAAGCAATTGAGATTCGTCATTGAGGAAATGACGAGTCCTCTTTCTCTTTATGCACATTTTTCTCTTTTGTATCTATAAATGTATAGTCTTTCAATTATATGCATTCAAATAGTCAGTTCCATGGCTTGTGTGGAACAACATACATTTACATTATCAATAAAGACTACATTTTTGAAAGGATTGTGCAATCTTTCCTATATTATATGCATCTGCATAAGTGCAATCTAGTAATGTAATCGTCTGATTTTGTTTATGCACATGAATGTAATGTAGAAGAAATTAAAATGTACCTTACTCTTCATTTGAAAATCATAAAAGCTCTACCTAATTGAGCTATTAAATTTTGTGTCTTCACAAACATATGTTGATACAAAATGAATGGAAGAAGCATCCAAGTAATCCTAATTTTTTTTGCCAACAATTCATCCAAGTAATCCAAGCAATAATAAAAGGAGGAATTGATGCTTGGAATTTGTACGGTGTGATTAGGAAAAGTATTGTCTATGCAAGCAACACATTCCACCATTAATTGATTTGACTGTATTTATTAATTAATTGAAAATAAAAAGTGAATGCACTTTTTATTTTCAATTAATTAATAAATACAGTCAAATCAAAAATCTGTTGCCTACATAGACATTGTCGAAGTAGATACCCTATTGAAATGGGCTCTATCTTTTGCAAAGGTGGAGGAAATAAGAATAGAATATTTTAGTGGAATTCCTATGGAGGAAATTTGTCCATTGTAATTAATGCGGGAAGGAGTTAACACTAGCAAGTAAAGGAATTTGTTTTAAATTCCCAAAGGACTTGAAGCATTGATGAAGGTATTGTTGGTGGTTTTGGACGCATGTTTGGCATTAATGGTGAGGGTTGACAATAGGATATGTTTTAAAGACACACAAGGAATTTCGTCTGATGCTTCTCAATTTGCGGTGGCAAAGAATGTAACAGGTTTGCGGTGTGAGGAAGTTTGGAAGCTAGCATACCATAGAAGAAATGGAGGCCAATTTCACTCTACGTTTGAGGAGAAAATTGGACCCTTTTGTTTGCAAAGCAACTATGAAGAGCCTAAGAGGATTGTTCCTCTCCAACGATGTGAAGATGGTGCGTTCTATGCAAAAAATCTTGGGTATTGGCTTTGAAGATTTGACACATGGATATCGTACTAATATGGATATTTACTCACTGATCGTGGCATGGAGGTTGTACTTAGGAGAGACGGTGGAGGAAGTGAGGAAAGTAATGAAGGCATTGGTACACAAGGATTTCTTAGTGAATATGGAAAGTATCCTAGAATGGGCTATACCAGGAGAAGGCTTTGATGTGAGCGAAGGCATGGAAGATCATGTGGACCCTGAAGTAGCAGAGATAAATCGCCCCTTCATTAGGTGGCCAAAAGGAATCACCAAAGCTATGTGGAGAGGAGGAGCAGAGCTAGGATGGAAAGCCCTGAAACTTTGTGTAGAAATAATGGAGGTCGACACATTCATTGAGGGACTCAAAGATGTCGCCAGAGAGGAGCTGCGAGAGAATAAAGGTTTGCGCCCAAGGAAGAAGATGAAGCCAATCAAGGAAATATGCCCAATGCAACTAGGTAGCATGTCGGGCACTTCCACATAAACTGAAGCTCAATATTGGTTAAAATACATTTTATATCTTAGTTTTTGTTGTACATTTTTTGGGGTTAAGCCCTATTTTTTATTTGAAAATGTAAACAGTATGGGGTATGTGTAATAGTAGATAGGGTTGTTTACAGGCGGATTCAGTAGTTTTTTTCTGGTTTTTTGGGAACTGTGGTGGTTAAACAGACATATTTTAGAAGTTGTTGGATGGACTTAATTTTTGAAGTTGATATAAATTTTGCATTATTATTAATAAAATCAAATATTATCACCGGTCAAAACAAAACACAGTAGGTTGCATGTTAAATTTCAAACATTTTCTTTGCACTTTTTTATATATATTATTTTCTCAATGCATCATTATGTAACAACAATTTCACTTCTAAGATATACAGAAAAATAAATGAAAGCACATGTTTTCTTTGTCAAGGGAAATGTATGGTGAATACCCTATGTCTTTCAGATAAGTGTGCAAGCGAAATAAGACATAACTGATTGAATCTGATTTTCTACTGTACAATTTTTTTTTATGTGATTTTTACTTTTTGCATGTGACTTACCCTCAAAAAGAGACTACTTATCTTTTCTTAAATGAAGCCTTTACATTTCCTGTCTACGAAAAGAATTTACTGCTTGACAATAGGTTGGTGAACTTCATACAAATTAAGATTGGTGTAAAAGACCATCCCTGCAAATGTTGTTTAGTCCATAATTATAATGGAAAATAAAAAATCTTGCTAGGAGAATAAAACAAATTTTCAATTGTCCAAGTACAACATAATATTACTGAAGCATTTCAAATTTTAGGCCATAAGAATCATCCTTTTTTAAACATGGATTGCAAATGTTTTTGAAAATTTAGAATTCTTGGTCATTAAAATTATTGTCTACTACAATGTCCACCCACTTTCCTCTCAACGATTTAGTATTTCTACATCATCTCCTCTCTCCATGGCCTCCTCTGTGAATAAAAAGTCTACCACAGAAGCTTTCACCGCACTACCATCGAGAAGAAAGAAACAACTTGTGAGGACCGCGGTAAACACCGCTCTACCGCACTGAAATGATGAAGGAGTCGTGGGATAGCGGTGGTCGCCGCACTACCACACGCCATTGGTAGAAGACTTGTGGGAGTCACCACAACACCACCAGGAATATAAGGAAGACTCGCGTTCCACCACAAAATTCTGATGCATGGAGGAAGTCCGGTGAGGAGAGTACGCAAGTATTTGAATTTTCTCATAAGATTATATCAAATTTATTAAACGATATTTAAATTTTATTTGTGCATAATTAAATTGAATTAGTATATGTTTCAGGACAAGGCTTCCAAGGCTAGGCTTGAGAAACTTCGTGCCACACATCGCAGTGGCCAGAAAGGTTTACAGGGCTTGATCTGTACATTTGTAAGTATATTTAATATTTCTAAATGATATATATTTTTTATTTCCTTGGAAAAAGTAAATGATTGAATATTAATCAGTTTAACTAGTCCATGCTTCGACTTCTAATTCATCCCATGTTTTACCTTCCTCCTCTTCAAAATCTTCTTCTTCATCATCCTCCTCTGGTTCCACAAGAGATTCATCTTCTGAACCTTCCTCATCTGATTTTGATTCCTCTTCTACATCAAAGGGTTTGTATCCTTGATCCGACTCTTTTGAATTATCAGAATTAGAATCACTAGCTTCCATATTCAAAAATTCCCAACCACCATCTTCAACAAATTTATCTGGATCATCAGTAATAGTCTTCAAAATTGGCCACCAGTTCAAGTTCATTTTTCTTTCATAATAATTTATATCCACGGAGTTCAGCCATTCCTTGATGCCATCAAGCAAAGATTGAGGAATGGCTTACATTCAGAGTACATCTCGCTTGAAGTCTTTGAAAATAATAGCCATATCAAATGCCTTTTACCCAACTCCTACTCTCTCAAGGTTAACAATTCTCAATCTCACTAATAGTGATTACTAAGAAAGGTAATTCCACCAACTCTACCAAACATTTTACCGTAGGAAGAATAAAAGCAAAGGCTTTGAAAGGAACTCCATGAAAAACAAGCTCTCTAAATGGTATATCAAACTCTAGTTCAAAATATTTTAGATGAGGTTGCTCCCATAGCTCTCTTACTCGCTTGACAAATCCTTAAGGAGGAGGAGCAGCAAGAGGATGAGGATACGTTTATGCCTTAGTATTTCATGGATTTGATGGAATTGTGATTGATTTTCATTGCAGCAGATCGGTAGAGGTTCAATTTTTTTTGAAAAATGGATTTCTATGCTTCAAAACAAGGTCTGTGGTGCTCATCTTGGTTCACAATTTACTTTTGTTTTTTATTTTCTTTTGTATTATATTGCAATGCCCGTTGTTTCTTTGTGGAAAGTATTTAGTGTAGAGACTAGTCTATTTAAGCCTTGAAAGTCCTTGCATGTATATGTTTTAAATTGATGCTCCTTTTTAAGAAGGCTTTAGTAACAGTTGGGGTTTCAATGAAAGCATTTATTTTTAATTTGCCATTAAGCTTGCGAGGATCTGTTAAAGAAAGAAAAAATGTGAGACAAGGTAGTGAAAATGAAATAAGCTCCACGAGTCTTGATCTCTTGACCTCTGGACACAAATATGTGGTCGAATACTTTTGTTCTAGAAGCTTCAATTTAATGTGATTCTTTTTTTCTTTTTCTTCTTGGGTTTTAGAGGAGCCTGATCTTAATTCTGGTGTTTGAGTATTTTGTGTTTTTATTGGGTTTGTTTTTTGGGGTTTTGAATTTATATCCATTTTGACTGTTGAGAATTTGGGGTTTTTTCTGTGAAGGATTCATGTTTTTTGTGATTGTAATGGAAGGAGGAGGAGGGGGTTGTAGAAACAAGAAACCTCGACTAATTGTAATGAATATGATTTTTTTTTTGCAAGAGCAGCTTGAGGTGAGACTGGTGGTCATATAAATGAAGAGAGGGAGGGAGGAGAGATACATGGGGGGTGCTCAAGTGAAGCGCCCTTCTACATCTAGAGGTGAATCATAAGTATTTGTCCTTATCCTTGTTAATCAAAGCTAATTGCTTTATCATCGTATGTTTTTGAGAAAATTGTTAAAGGAATTTAATCCATGGTTACTATGTATGCTTGTATTTTAGTGGGGAGACTATATCTCTATTTATTTTTTAATGCCTTAAAATGAGTGTGTGCATTATGGATAGCATGATCTTATTTGCGGGATATAATCAGTCTGCAATTTTAGCATCTTTCCTTTTTTACATGTTTTGTGTTTATGTAGTCCATGATTATGTAATCTAATATTTTAGATGAGGCTGCTCCCATAGCTCTCTTACATGTTTTGTGTTTTTTTAGTCATGTCCCTCTCTTTTTGTTCCTCCTCAATTTCATCAGGATCATACATTAACCTTCTTGCCCCTCCTAAAGTTTGGACCACATCCATTACCTCCACATAAAACTAGACATCCTTGGTCTTCTTGGTTCCCATACCATGATATGGCTATGCAAATGAAAATGAAGCAAAGAAAATCATCTCCTCCGTTGGCTGGAAGAATGCATGCTTAATGTTTTGATATGTGATATCAGCTCTCTCTTCTGTTCTCATGGTTGAATACCGAAATCCATTATGGTGGGCCTCCAAATTTCTAGTCATCTTTCTTCCTCTTCCACCAAATGTTGGCTTGATCCACATGTCTACCAGCCTAATTGGCTTTGTTTTTTAAAGCTAAAGTTTCTCTTGACTCACCAGTGTAGCTCTCTCTGCCTTTTCAGACTCTTTCATTGCTACAAATCATCTCTGGGATTTAATCATTTGTATCATGTGGTTGATGTGCTTTGAATCCTTGCATCTAAAGGAAATTTCCTTAACATAAATACTGCTAGGGAATTTCAATGTCGCCATTGTAGTTGGCATTAAAGTCGGTACCTGCAACATTGAAAATTATCCTTATATAAGAATTCCCTCCATCTTGTTGGCTTGTAACACTCTTGATGGGTTGGCTACATGAAATCTGATTCTAATTCCTCTTCTACATCAGAGGGTTCATATCCTTGATCTGACTCTTCTGAATTATCAGAATCAGAATCACTAGCTTCCATATTCAAAAATTCCCAACCACCATCTTCAATAAATTTATCTAGATCATCAGTAATAGTCTTCAAAATTGGCCACCAGTTCAAGTTCATTATGCTTTCATAATACTTTATATCCATGGAGTTCAGCCATTCCTTGATGCCATCAAGCGAAGATTGAGGAATGGCATACATTCAGAGTACATCTCACTTGAAGTCTTTGAAAACAATAGCCATATCAAATGCCTTTTACCCAAGTCCTACTCTCTCAAGGTTAACAATTCTCACTCTCACTAATAGCGATTACTAAGAAAGGTAATTCCACCAACTCTACCAAAAAGTTTACCGTAGGAATAATAAAATCATAGGCTTTGAAAGGAACTACATGAAAACCAAGCTCTCTAAATGGTATATCAAACTCTAGTTCAAAATATTTTAGATGAGGTTGCTCCCATAGCTCTCTTACTCGCTTGACAAATCCTTAAGGAGGAGGAGCAACAGGAGGATGAGGATATGTTTATGCCTTATTATTTCATGGATTTGATGGAATTGTGATTGATTTTCATTGTAGCGGATCGACGGAGGTTTAAATTTTTTTGAATGGATTTATGTGCTTCAAAACAAGGTCTGTGGTGCTCATCTTGGTTCACAATTTACTTTTGTTTTTTATTTTCTTTTGTATTATATTGCAATGCCCTCTATTTGTTTGTGGAAAGTGTTTAGTGTAGAGGCTAGTCTATTTAAGCCCTGAAAGGCCTTGCATGTATATGTTTTAAATTGATGCTTATTTTTAAGAAGGCTTTAGTAATAGTTGGGGTTTCAATGAAAGCATTTATTTTTAATCTGCCATTAAGCTTGCAAGGATATTTTAAAGAAAGAAAAAAATGCGAGACAAGGTAGTGAAAATGAAATAAGCTTCGCGAGTCTCGATCTCTTGACCTCTAGACATAAATATGTGGTCGAATAATTTTATTCTAGAAGCTTCAATTTTATGTGATTCCTTTTTTATTTTTCTTCTTGGGTTTTAGAGGAGCCTGATCTTAATTTTGGCATTTGAGTATTTTGTGTTTTTATTGGGTTTGTTTTTTTGGGTTTTGAATTTATATCCATTTTGACTGTTGAGAATTTGGGGTTTTGTCTGTGAAGGATTCATGATTTTTGTGATTGTAAGGGAAGGAGGAGGAGGGAGTTGTAGAAACAAGAAACCTAGACTAATTGTAATGAATATGATATTTTTATTTTTTTTCCAAGAGCGGCTTGAGGTGAGACTGGTGGTCATATAAATGAAGAGAGGAAGGGAGGAAAGCTACATGGGGGGTGCTCAAGTGAAGCACCCTTCTACATCTAGAGGCAATCGTAAGTTCTTGTCCTTATCCTTGTTAATTCAAAGCTAATTATTTTATCATCGTATGTTTTTGATAACTCCATGAAAACCAAGCTCTCTAAATGGTATATCAAACTCTAGTTCAAAATATTTTAGATGAGGTTGCTCCCATAGCTCTCTTACTTGCTTGACAAATCCTTAAGGAGGAGGAGTAGCAGGAGGACGAGGATATGTTAGTGCCTTATTATTTCATAGATATGATGGAATCATGATTTATTTTCATTGCAATGGATCGGCAGAGGTTCAAATTTTTTTGAGCAACGGATTTATGGGCTTCAAAACAAGGTCTGTGGTGCTCATCTTGGTTCACAATTTATTTTTGTTTTTTATTTTCTTTTGTATTATATTGCAATGCCCTCTATTTGTTTGTGGAAAGTATTTAGTGTAGAGGCTAGTCTATTTAAGCCCTGAAAGGCCTTGCATGTATATGTTTTAAATTGATACTTCTTTTTAAGAAGGCTTTAGTAATAGTTGGGGTTTCAATGAAAGCATTTATTTTTAATCTGCCATTAAGCTTGCAAGGATATGTTAAAGAAAGAAAAAAATGCAAGACAAGGTAGTGAAAATGAAATAAGCTTCGCGAGTCTCGATCTCTTGACCTCTAGACATAAATATGTCGTCGAATACTTTTATTCTAGAAGCTTCAATTTTATGTGATTCTTTTTTTATTTTTCTTCTTGGGTTTTAGAGGAGCCTGATCTTAATTTTGGTGTTTGAGTATTTTGTGTTTTTATTGGGTTTGTTTTTTGGGGTTTTGAATTTATATCCATTTTGACTATTGAGAATTTGGGGTTTTGTCTATGAAGGATTCATGATTTTTGTGATTGTAAGGGAAGGAGGAGGAGGGAGTTGTAGAAACAAGAAACCTAGATTAATTGTAATGAATATGCTATATATTTATTTTTTTGCAAGAGCAGCTTGAGGTAAGACTAGTGGTCATATAAATGAAGAGAGGAAGGGAGGAAAGCTACATGGGGGGTGCTCAAGTGAAGCACCCTTCTACATATAGAGGCAATCGTAAGTTCTTTTCCTTATCCTTGTTAATTCAAAGCTAATTTTTTTATCATCGTATGTTTTTGAGAAAACTGTTAAAGGAATTTAATCCCTGGTTACTATGTATGCTTGTATTTTAGTGGGGAGACTATATCTCTATTTTGTTTTTTGAATGCCTTAAAATGAGTGTGTGCATTATGGATAGCATGATCTTATTTATGGGATATAATCAGTTTGCAGTTTTAGCATCTTTCTTTTTTACATGTTTTGTGTTTCTGCAGTCCATGATAATGTAATCTAATATTTTAGATGAGGCTACTCCCATAGCTCTATTACATGTTTTGTGTTTCTGCAGCCCTGTCCCTCTCTTGTTGTTCTTCCTCAATTTTATCAGGATCATACATTGACCTTCTTGCCCCTCCTAAAGTTTGGACCACATCCATTACCTCCACATAAAACTAGATATCCTTGGTCTTCTTGGTTCCCATGCCATGATATGGTTATGCAAATGAAAATGAAGTAAAGTAATCATCTCCTTCTCCGCTGGCTGGAAGAATGCATGCTTAATGTTTTGATACATGATATCAGCTCTCTCTTCTGCTCTCATGGTTGAATACCAAAATCCACTATGGCGGGCCTCCAGAGTTCTAGTCATCTTTCTTCCTCTTCCACCAAATGTTGGCCTAATCCAGACGTTTGTCAACCTAATTGGCTTTGTTTTTTAAAGCTGAAGTTTCTCCTGACTCACCAGTATTATCTATAACTTTTTTAAAATTTTATTATGGTATGTGCACTTTGATATGATGTAATATGATTATGGTTTCATCTCATATGTTGTAATATTAGATATATAACAAAAAAATAAATTATTGCATGAAATAAATAAAAAAATTTCATTTTAAATGTTTTGCTTTTTGTAGAACACAGGTCTTCCAGAAGATCAAGATGATCATCAACATGATATAGATCCACAAAATATTGGTTTTGTTGGTATAGATCACATGGCAGAGGATGATGATGACACAGATACAGAAGACACATAGGTCGATGACAATGATGATGATGAGACAGTTGGTGATAGTAACCAGTGACATTCATGATCATATAGACTACATCATGGATCATTGTTGATATATCGTTATGATGACTCTTTTCATGGTTACTATCATATGTATCATTTTCATGGCCTACAGTACTATATTTTTGAGTTGTATCATATTGGCATGTATCATTTTCACTATATCATTTGGACATGTATCATCTTGACTTGTATCAATTTGAGTTACATAATTTATCAATTTTATTTATATCATTTGTACATGTATCATTTTCACTTATGTCGACTGTTGGACATGTATCATTTTGACATGTTTTTGATGTACTAGCATATTTGAATTTCACTTGTTTTAGTTATATATGATGATGATCTTATCAGTATTGACTTGTCAATTTATATATATTAAAAGTGGTCGATGATTTTTGGATGGATATTTATTAAGTATGATGATTTTAATTTACCGCTCAGGATGGATGTCGTCAAATTCAATTAAATTATAAATATTTGAGTCACTTGTTTTAATTATAGATGATGATCATGTTACAATAATTATATTTTTATTTAATCATATGAGTTAAATAATTAAATTACTTAATCTATAATCATATGAGTTATTTAAGAGGCATGATATATTTAACTAATCAAATTGAAATAAAACATATTAGATTAATAAATGGAAGCAACAATGGAAGCCAAAATAGAAGCAATCTTGAAAGAAAAATTGGAAGCAAAATCGGAAGCAAATCTCAAAGCAAAACTGGAAGCAAAATTGGAAGCAAAACTGGAAGCAAACCTAGAAGCAAACTTGGAAGAAAAACCAGAAGCAAACATGGAAGCAAAATCGGAAGCAAAATTGGAAGCAAAACCGAAAGCAAACTTGGAAGCAAAACTAGAAGCAAAACTGGAAGCAAACTTGGAAGCAAACCCAGAAGAGAAACTAGAAGCAAACTTGGAAGCAAACTTGGAAGAAAAACTGGAAGCAAAACCGGAAGGAAAACCGGAAGCAAAATTGGAAGCAAACCTGGAGGAAAAACTGGAAACAAAATTGGAAGCAAACCTAGAGGCAAAACTAGAAGCAACACTGGATGTCAAATTGGAAGCAAAACTAGAAGCAAAAATGGGAGTAGACATGGAAGTAAAACTGGAAGCCAAATTGGGCGGCCATTTCGGTGCAATTTTAGGTGCCAACATAGGCGCTATGATGTCCTAGCGCTAAATCCAACACCAAACTAGGTGCAAAATCTGACGTCGAGCTGACCATGCCTATTTGCGCCAAGTTGGGCGCCAGCCAAATTATTCAATTCATGCACTCAAATACACTAAATTTCGGCACAAAAGTCGGTGCTAATTTCTTGTTGTGTTGTTGTGCTTCTAGACTTACTACCAACACTTATGTAGCAGGTGCTTCTATAGAGATGGATGTTATTGTGACAATTGGGGTAGTATATGTCATGATAGCCCTAGTAGACTGGAAACCAAGCGGATCTTTCAAAGACTCCTTCATGAATCTATTAAACTCTCCTTGAGAAGTGATGTCATATGACGGAGAAGAAAGACTCGGCATGGATGATGGAGAACCTAAAGAAACATCAACAGTTTACAAGGTGGAACTAATGAGAGGGGTAGAAAGAACTGATGATCTTGATGGAGGGATTGAAACCTTCACTAAATTCAAGGTTGATGTAGGAGGTGAGGTAGGAAGAGGAGGTGGAGGAGTAGTAGGATTGGGAGGAGTGCAAGGAATACTGGAAGTAACAGGCGATGACGTTAGGGGAAGATCCTCAATAATGTTATCATGAGGAGACAATTGTTGTTCATCATCATGCCTTTGTTCCTCCTCTTTATCTTCTTCTTTTCCTTCTTCTTCAATATACTTTTCATCTACAGAATCTTTATCTATAGAATCTTCATCTCTAGAAGATTCTTTTGTTTCTTCATTTTCATTATCTTCCTCTTCATCAAAGGATTGCTCTTTAGATGCAAGATCTTTTCCCTATGTAGATGGTTGTTCTGATTCGGTGGCTTCCTCATCTTCAACTATTTATGTAGTACTTTTTCCAACATTAAATTTGATCTTGGGACCTTTTCGAGAAGAAGAAGAAGGAGTAGCTGCATGCTTCTGTTTAGTATGAAATTCCTGCTGCTGACTAGTTTCTACTCCTGGTATTTCTCCTTTTGATTGTCCTAAAATATTTCATTTGGAATCCATGTTTATGCAACCATTATGTTGTGTTGTGTAAGATGGGAGAAAGCCTTTCTTTGATGGAGACACTTTCCTTTTTAGACCATTTTATTAGAGGTAAGGGCCTCCTAGCAATTTCATCTTCTTCATAAGCAGAGTTTAAGATGTCACCAAGATCTTTGAAATCCTTTGGTAGATCAGCTACACCAAGATCTCTAATCTTCTCTATCGTCAGTCTACAAAAATCCATTGTACGAATGTCTTCTTCATCTCTCCATTCGCCCATATGTCTTCAAAACGGTAGACATGTTGATGATCTTTCTTCAATTTCCTATTCGCATCCTAGTAGTCAAAGTCAAATCTATATTTATATGTTCTTATAGTCATGATTTGCATTTCTGCGGCAACTAACTTTGCTTTTTGTACACTATGAATGGTATATCTCCCAATTGTCAGTGGGAACTTGAAACATGGTTTGTGAATTCTTTGACATTCCTTGTGAACTGAGAACAACTATCTATATGTCTCCATTAGTATCCACTTATTTGAGGGATATTTGGGAAACGTGTATGGACACCCAATATAGTAACTGACTCTCATATAGGTGAAAGTTAGAAACTACAAAAAGATACATCCAACCTTACTAACCACTTTGTAAGCTTCATTTGATACTCTTTTCTTTTCAAGAGTTGAATGAAAAGTGAACAGACGGGAGTGCAAAGAAGGCATTTGTGACTCTTCTGAAATGATGAATACTTTCTCTCAAGTTTAGTTGATAATAGAACTCATGCATAGGTACAACATATATGTTTCCTTTGGTAGACAAACTTGGAAATTCCCTCCTTACTGCAGTAGCATATACCAAATAGGAAGTCATGTAAAATTTCAAAGTAGTAGGCACATTGATCAATTGTTCATGGATTTCATCACTTATCTGGGTTCCCCAATCAATATGTTCTTTCGTTCTCCTGGTGATGCAGATGTACTCATACATCCAATCTTGAAAATTACATGAAACAGGAAACCCTTTAACCCTGCTCAGAAGAGTTATCATATCCCTAACATCCCCTTTGAAAAAACTTTGAGGAAGCCCCTTAGGCCATATTTAGATAGTAGGCCTTGTATTTTTCAACCATTAAGTGTTAATCAATGTTTTAGCTTTATTGGTATCTTTATCATAAACCTCCTTTGCTTGTTGAATTGAGATATTTTTATATTGTTCGATGTGGGGAACACCGAAAACAATGTCAAAGATCTCAGGATCCAATCTCATCATCACCTGTCTTGAGGAATCCCTCACACTTTTGTCATCTCGGATGTAATGAGATGCAACTTGGAGAACAAACTATGTTATGAGCAACAATTAGGAATGTAGACACCAAGTGCAAGTTGCTATGAGCAATAGATCTCAAATTTTCTTCTAATAGTTTGATCTTAGTTCTTTTTAAAAAATCCTCCAAGTCTTGATGACCAACTTCGGTGCCTTTAATTTCATCCACCTTCGAGAGCACAACAGTAGGCAGGAAGACACCCTGGTATTTATACTTCATCTTGCCTTCATTTTTAGGAGGTGACGAAGGATTTTCTGATCTCATTTTAGAGTGCCAAGGCCAAGGAATGGCACCTTCAAAGATCACCTGATGAGAACTTGACAAGAACTGCAAGAATAATTAATCAACAGATGTTAGGAGGAAATATAGTATTGGAAAGCATGAAGCAAGCAAGCAATTTGGAGCAACTGCAAATGAGCTATTTTGCACAAAAAATGGAGCATGGGCAAAGAAATGGGGTTCAAAGCGCAAGTGGAGAAGTTTTAGAGCGTTTAGAGAAGAAAACTTATTTTTATGTAGGAGCGCTGAAAAATAGCGCTCCTACATCTTGAGATAGTAATTTTCATGTAGGGGCGCTGAAAAATAGTGCTAGTGCATTTGTGGGAAGGATTAAGTTTATGCTTGGGTGCTAAATTTTAGCGCTTCAACATGTTCATCCTTTGTTTGGGTCATATGTCATAGCAGACTTTTTCACCTCTCTTGCAAGTGAGGGGAAGTTCAATTATTTGTTCAAGCAACAAAACAGCTCGCTCGAGCATATGGAGTTGGCAAAAGAAATCATTTGATAGGGTGGTGAAATCTCCTGCTTCGACATGTGGGAAACTCAAATAAAAATCTTAGAAACACTAGTGAGAATAGATATCGGGTGGCGAAATAAAACAATACACTATCAATAAAGCAAGGCGCAGAGGTAAAGACTAGGGCATGTTCATAAAAACCAACAAACCCTAATAGAGAAAACACAAAGAGCGAGGTTCATTAAAAATAGAAAAAAGTAGACTAAAATCAACAAAACCTAAATAAAGAAGATTCAAATAAAAGTATTTAAAATTTGATGAGAAACAGATAGCATAAATAAAATGACGAAGAGGAAGAAAAACAAGGTGCACCTAAAAATAACTTTGAACCCTAGCTCGAATGTTTTGAAAAATCTCTAGACACCGATCGACCTGAGGTTGGATAGAGACCAGCACGTAGAAGAAGAGTGAATGGTGGATCATGGAATGAGGAATATTAGCTTAGAGAACACTTATTAAGTCATTTAGAAGGATCATTAATGCAACTCAAGGTTAACATTAATTATGGTGGACATAGTGGAGAAATAGATGCACTAGCAGTGAAAATCACCGCTTGTACATGTAAAAGACTTGATAGAGAAAAAGTGCACTAGCGGTGATTTTCACTGCTTGTGCATCTTAAGGTTGGGTGCAAAGTGTAGGAGCATTGATTTTCAACACTCCAACATGAGTCAAAAATTGACTAGCTCCCAAGGCTTGGGAATTAACAAAGATACTTATTTTAAAGCTCTTCAAAATACAAACGTGGGGGAACACTCAAATGGACTTTTTGAGGTTTGGGACTACGCATCAAGGTGAATTATAATTTCCCTCATTTTGTGTGCTTGAAGTACATAGAATGGACAAGTTTCGTAGGGGGTTACCCCGTGAATCTGGTGCAGCTAGATTCGAGGATAATAGCTAGCTCTAGCTGGGGAGCTTCCTTCAGTCATTCTTAGAAATGATTGAGGGGATAAGAACTCCATAACCAAGTGCCTTTATTCGTCCATTGGGCATAGAGTCAGGTGATGAAAATAAAAACTCAAAAAGACTAAAGCAAAAAGACATAAATACTAACATATTTACATTGAAAACCTATTACCCCACTATGTAAAGAGCTTCATATGTTTCCCACTATGAGGAAGAGAAAATGGTGTTCCATCCTCATATGCCAAGAGGAAATTTCTTTCACCATGCAGCTAATGAACTTTGAATGGTCCTATCCACAATGAATCAAACTTCTCATGCATACCTTTCGGTTCTCTTCACTTGTCTCATAAGAGAACGAGGTCACCAATTTGAAAATCACGAGACTTGGCCTTCTTATTCAAAATATTCTTGACTTGTTCTTGATGCTCCATGATATGGTTAGCCACTTGAACTTTTTTCTCTTCCAATTCAGAGAGATACATTATCTGCTTATCAATTGAATTATCAAAAGTCTCATCCTCAATGGGCTTAGCCAATTTGAGGGTTGGAAGTTCTAATGTTATGGGAATTTTTGTGTTCAATCTATACAAGAGTTGGAATGGAGACATTCCAATCACCTGCTTTGGAGTTATCATGTCTGCCCATAAAGCATCATACAAAGCTTTGTGCCACAAACACTGATTTTCATCCACAAGCTTACGGATTATGGTCACCAAGTTTTTATTGCTTGATTCAGCCTAACCATTACCTTGTGGGTAATAGTCAGATAAATGAGATAATTTCATGCCATGTTCAAAATTAAACTCAGTTATCTCACTTGACAAGAAAGCAGAAGCATTATCAGCAACAATTTTGTTCGGCACATCGAACCTGGAAATGATATTTTCTTTCAGGAAACTACATACTACTTCAAAAGCAGCATGCTTAGCTAGAATTTCCTCCACCCACTTGGTGAAGTAGTCAGTTGCAGTTAGGACATAGGTGTGTCCCACACTTGAAGGTGGATTTACTGCATCGATGAAATCAATTCCCCACTGCTGAAAGGGCTCTTCAATAACAATTGGTTTTAAAGGAAAAGCTGCCAACTTTAGCTTTCCTACGAACTATTGACATAGTTCGCATTTACACAACCAAGAGTACGCATCTTGAAAGAGTGTAGACCATTAGTAATTTTCTCTCAGGATCTTGTGAGTGGTAACTGGCATTGAAAAGTGTCCTCCACATGCTAAGTCGTGATATGACTTCAGCAATTTTTCTTGATGTTCATTATCAACACATCGTAAGAAAGTTCCATCCAATGCACGTTTGTACAAACCATTGTCCCACAAGGAAAATTTTCCTAACCTTAGTTTGATGGTCCTTTTCTCTTTTGAAGTCAAATGATCAGGACATTTCCCATAAGTGATAAAATGGGCAATGTTGGAATACCACTCATCAGTACCACTGATGAATAACACCATTGGAAGTTCACTTGGATCTACCTCCCCAACAGGGAAAACTTTAGTGGTGAATCTTCACCAATTGGCGAATAATTGAAATCGAGACCTCCAGAAATGGCAAATAGTACAAGCTAAAAATGATGCTGAATCACCACGTTTTTACAAAAAAAAAATGTCTCGATTAATTCGCCTATGTATTATATTTTAAACGATACGTCATTGGAACTGATTCGCCAGCTATTAATACTATAATCACAAATATCGATTATATTCGCCAGTAATATTATATTCATACCATTAATTTTGGGGAAATATCACCACAATAATAAATTACCATTTAATTCCACTAATATTTTAGCCTTCAATGAGGCTTTTATTTATTGTCATCAAATCATCACTTAGCTTTTCAATCGGACGGTTACAGGTTGATTCTGCGGCCTAATACGCACATGCCTTTTAAAAGGCTTGTTGAGGCTCAGAATTTATTTTAGGCCACATGATTTGACCTAGTTCTAATGATGTGGGTGACACTGATGACGAGGATGAGCAACTGAGATTAAACAAGGTTGATCGGACAACATACTAAGCTAGTGGAAGATTGACGTATGTCATGAACTATTGGAAATAGTGAATGGTGGAGATCAAACAGAGCTTTGATCAGACGTCTTTCTGGGAGCTTTGTGCGAATATTGTAGATTCCCTTCTTGATTCTCCAGAATTACACAAGTGGTGTACCTGTGCCTTGGTGGATCTCTCACCACAACAAGTGTTGACATGAATGATGACAGTGTAAACATGAGGATGACAAGGTGAGTGTGAACCCCAGGTGGAGTATGAAAGCCTTATCAGTGTGAGTGAACATCATCGGTAGGACACTTAGGGATGTCCCTTGATACAACGATTCAAATATGGGGGAACTGTGCCGACCAACTATGCAAATTTTTAAAGGAGAGATTCGCCATTGTAATTAATATTTTTAGTGAATATTCACTAGGATTCTCCACTGTGATTATTATTTTTTACCAATTATTCATTAAGATTCGCTAGGATTTTACAAAAAAATTTAATAATGTGCATAGATTCGCCAAAAAAATTAATATTTTTTTTCAAATAAAAGGAAAGATTCGCCAGGATTTTAGACCTTCGGCGGGAGGGGGTTTCTTAAAGTTATCCTTGCTCCCCAATCTCTGAAACTTCTCCACCTGGATTATTTTCAGCAATGAGTTGACATAAACATTTCCCATGTATTAGCTTAGTAGGATTTATGTCTAAGTCATATTCTTGAATCTTGGCAATCCAATTGCCTCTTTTCATTCCAAACTCATGTTGTGTCAAGATAGACTTAACGGTTGAATTTGGAACCAAGACCTTGACATGGCTATTAAGAATGTAGAACCATAAATGTTTAACAGCCTTGACCACAACAAAAGAATGTTTTTTCTATTTGTGAATATTTTAATTCATAATTCTTTAGAGGACAGCTCATGAATGCAATCGGGGATTCAAAACCCTCACTATTTTCTTGCACTAGAATTGTTGAAAGTGTATGCTCAGAAGCATAACTATACATGATGAATTCCTTCATGTAGTCTAGACAAACTAACATTGGTGCATGAGCAATAGGCTCTTTGATATCATCGAACGTAGATTTTCCTTATTTCGTTCAATGAAAAGTGGTAGTACCTTTCATCATATTAACAATATGATGCGTCTTTTCTGCAAAATCTGGAAGAAATCTTCACAGAAAATTTACCTTGCCAAAGAAAGAATGAACAACCTTCTTAATTGATGGTAGAGTGAGTGATTTGATACTTTTAACTCTTTCCAATTCAATCTTGATACCTTCTATGGACACCACATGACCAAGAAGCTTACTTTTTGTAACCCCAAAATTTGACTTCTTGGGATTCAAGGAAATACCATGTTATCAGCATCTCTCCAAGATTTGCCTTCGATGATAAAAAATTTCATGAGGTTTTTTAGAAAAAATTGTAAGATCATCAAGATATACTATAATGAACTTACCTAGCACATCACAAAAAGCCAGGTCCATAGCACGTTGGAACATGGCACAAGAATTTATGAGACCAAAAGGCATCCTGCGGTATGCAAAGGTACCCCATGGCATTGTAAAGGTCATCTTGTGTTGATCACTTGAATTGACTTCAATCTAGTTGTAACCCAAAAAACCATCTAGCATGGAGAGCATTTCAGACCTAGTCACGGTTTGAAGAACCTGATCCATTACTGGGAGAGGATAATTATCTTTGAGCGACAGTTGATTCATATTTCAGAAATCCACATAGATACGGATCTCACCATTCTTCTTATGAACGAGAACAATATTTTCTATCCATGTTGAATGATGGATAGGGAATATAATTCGGGCATTCAAAAACCTTTGAACCTCTGCAAGAATTATTCCAGAAATCTTAGGGTTATATTTCATTTCTTTTTCTTATAAGGCAATGCTCCAATCTTAAGTGGAATGTCATGTTGCACCTTTTTTGGTTGAAAATATTTTAGATCTTCATATGAATACGCCAAGACATCCATATATTCTTATGACAACTTAGAAAACTGCTTTCTTTCCTCAATTGTGCAACACTTACCAATGTTTACCATCTTAGGATCCGCTTCAGTTCCTAAGTTAATTTGTTCAAATTCATTAGTTGAATCAGAGTTTGAGAGTTGTTTCTTGACATAGCGATCATGCTTATCAAAATTTTCTCAATGGATACCAACCCTTTAGGAATTTTATTCCCTTTTAGTTCTAGGAACTCTTTGCCTGAAACTGGATCCATATCAAGAATAGATTCTCAATGTGGAGAATCACTTCCTTTAAAGTACAACTCATCAAAAAAAAATCTTTCTCCAAAAAGGCAACAATTTGATTATCGTCGTTGAAAATCTGCCAGTTTTTTGAATTGCCAGGAACACTTGGGCGAAAGACCAACTCAATAGTATAGGTGGAACCATGGAAATATTAATGTGGTATCAAGAGTGTGGCTAAGATTGCTAAAGAATTAGCTTTGTCATTATATCCCCTTGGAACTACAGATATATAAAAAGCATTAAATTCTTCAATGCAATCCCAAACAAGATTGTGATAATGGCGACGTCTGTCATTCTTTGTCTAGTACAAATTCCTTACCTCATAAAATATCAACTCAACATCAAATTTTGCATGAAGATTTTGATACCTTTCTTGCGTGCAACTTGCATTCCTAATAATAAAGCTTCATATTCAACAGTGTTATTAGTGTTGTCAAACTATAATTTGAAAGAGAAAGGGGAAGATTTTTCCTTTGGGGGAAATAAAAACCATTCCTACTCCAGAACCAGTGAAAGAACAACTACCATCAAACTCAAGTAGCCAAACACCATTTGGGTCACCAAGATCGACAGTATTAAAATTTTTAGCTTCATCATTTGACGAAGCTTCATGATATGAGATTGACAAATTATCTGATGATAACTCATTTGTTGTTGAAAAATACTCAACACTCTCCAACTCATGCCTTGTCAAAGATTCGTCAACTTCTTTTGTTTGCAAATAATAAGTTCCTACGCCCAAAGACTAATACAATTTGAGCCCTTGGATCATCGGATTGTGTCACTGATAATTTTGAATCCCTTTCAGGAATCAATTTTTGCATTACACCTTTCGCGGGTATCCTAGCTTAAGACATGTCCATGTTCAGTTCACCACCAACATCTTTACAAAAGTTATGTCCAAGGAGAATTCCTTAAGATGTTGGCATGTCAGCTACTAGAACCGTCATTTTGATCTTCTTTTCAAGATATGCGGAAAATGCATATTGTGCATCTTTGATCTGTCCAATCAAAGGTACTTGTTTGTTTTCCATAGAAAAACAACGACTAAAAGTTTTGGTTAGATTCTGGTGCAAGGGCACCATGGTCATTTTGGTTTTATTAATGCATTTAGGTGTCTAGGTAGAGAATTTGGGTGTTTTTTCACTTAATGGATGTAATAAGGTTGACTCAAGACCATTTTTGCACGTTTGATGTCATGTAGGGTCATTTTTTAGGCGTTGGGTAAAAGTTGTTAGAAGAATGTAAAAGTTGCTTGGCAACTTGGCAAAATTGCATGTAGGAGGAATTGGAACAGTCACTTGAGTGTTTTCTTGTTTGTAACTAATGAGTGGCAGTTGCATGGTATTATTTTAGCCTCACAAACTTTGAGGCACGATCATTGTACTGTTTGGAGGACAAAGGAATAGAAGGAACTTTGTTTTTCTGCAATTTGAGTCTATTTTATGTGTTTTCTAGCTTTGTACATCCCTGTATTGTAGTGTCATGAGCTGAGACTAGTGTAAAAGGTCGCTACAAAGTTTGAAATTTCATTTGAACTCAGTGTGGTGGAATTTCATTAGAGAATAAGCTAGTTTCAAGCATTTTGTCTTAGACCACATAGAAACCCTCTTTTTCAAGGGTTTGGGAATGCAAATGTAATTATCAAGCCATTCCACCATTGTACTTTAGCCAAACTCAATGGAATGGTGGTCTTAGGTGTGTTTTTACTTTTCTTATAGTCTTTTGGAGTAGGGTATGGAGTTTGTAGGAGTTTTGTCAAAGCCCTAGCCTAACATCCTCGTGTGTTAGGCTAGGTAGGATAGTGAAAGTGTGGGACAACAACTTGTGAGAGTTGTTTGTGGTTAAAACCTTGTGATTGGAACCCTATGTGACTAGTTTAAGACATTGATGAATATTTTAGGTGTTTGAGTGAATACTTAGTAGGTGCTTTGTAAAAGTGGCCTAATTAACCTTGTTTCAGGCATAGCAGACCAGATTAGAGAGTCTTGTTCCAAAAAACCCTATGACCCAAGGAAGATATGTCAGAGTAGGGCCTAATGGGTATCTAAAAAGATCTTGGTTTCATGGTGAGATGGCCTTCTCTAGAAGATATGCCTTTAAACACCATTTTGGAGACCTAGTTGGAAAGACTAGTGAGTTAGTGAAAATCAACATTGCAAGGGTTTTGAGGCTTAAGTAGTGATTGAATTATGCTAAATTGTGTTAGGACAAGCTATTTCACCCCTACTCTGCATCATATCCAAACCCAAGGCAGTAGCTACCTGGCTAGCATCACATTGTCTAATGCACCAGAATCTATGACACAATTTCTTAACTTAAAGTCATTAACAAGTAATGAAATGAAGAATGGATCAATATGTCTGAAAGCAACTAGAGGGGTAGAAACAATATTATTTTGTGTCATCTTAGGATTTGGGGCCATAGGGACATCAAGAGTTGAATCTTTACTTGGAGCAATTCCTTTATCTGTTACGAACTTGACAAGCCTATCAAATTGGTCAAGATTTGCTTTAAGGTATTCAGCTTCAAACATTTGGACTTTTGTTTTCTTGGCATGATCAATAATGTCAAAAGCCTAGAAATAATTTTGTAAATTGGATGTAGTAACTTCTACAATAGGCTTAACAAAAGGTACATTGGTCTAAGGAACTAGGGGATTGGCTTTTGTAACAGCAGGAATTGACAAGGGAGGACGGGGGACACTTACTTGTTTGTTTGTTGTATTTTTTGGTTGTCAAGGCAAGGGGGATCCTCCTTTTGCAATGGTAACTAGTGGCTTATCCTTTGTTGGTGGAGTGGCAGCTTGAGGTTGATCAAGCTAATTTTGTTGTTGTCACGTAAAGACAGCATATGCATCTATCACTAAGTCCTCATCCTCAGGTTCATTTACCATTTGCAAATAGCCAATATTGGAGTCGCTAGCTAATTCTATTTCTTCATCTTGAAAGAGATCAGAACTTTCTTCCATGGGATAATTTGGCCATGCATATTGATCTTGTTCAGCCTCATAGTATCCTGCAACAGTGTTAGTAGGTGGAGCTTCAAGTGGGAGTCTTCCTTGTGGTCCCACAAGATGATTTTGATTTATGTTTCCAGCATAGTTAGGAAAATTATTTCTTGCAACATCCTTATAAGTGTTGTTGGAAACTTACTTTTTCAAAGCCAAAATTTTGTTTTCTAACCTTTGAACCATGGGATCAGAAAAATTAGAGTTATCATCAGATTCGTTAGCATTAGAAGTAGAAGATCCTGACGCTTGCACCTTCTTGTTGTTGGTATTCATCCTTATTTCTCTAACAAGGATCATGTCATCTTCGAGACTTGTAGCCAATTGTTGAGTTGCTTCAACATTGGTGAGAACTTCCCTACGCAAGAAAAACTTACTTTGGGGAGTTGCGTGTTGATTAAGAAACATTTTAAGTTATGATTCGTCAGTCTTTCCACCGTTGGGATCCTTGTCACCAACTTGTTGAACTTAGCCACAAACTCTCGCATGGGTTTATGAGCCTCTTTCTGCATAGTTGTAAGTTGCACTAGTAGGGCATGTGCATCTTCAGTCGATTTGAACCTTTCTTCAAACTTAATGTGAAGAGTGTTCCAATTAGTGATTGAAGCAGTTGGAAGGGTATAAAACCATTCAATAGCAACTCCTTGTAGAGATTTCATGAACAACCTCACAGCAACATCTTCATGTTCTATGCCAAGAACACCACAAATAATGTAAAAGGCAGCAATGTGTTCATCGAGATGGTTTCCATCACCTAGAAACTTTAGAATATGCTTTCTCAAAACATGTGGACATTCATGCAAAGGTGCGGCCAAACGGAGGGGACTAAAAGCATTTCCCCAAGGTCCTGTAGGTGGTGCAGCCATGATATGTTGCACAACAAGTGCTTGAACTAGAACTCTGTGGAAAATAGAGGATTCACTCGAAAGAGGAGATCTTAGTCTTCGTGGAGGATAACTTGCGGTGTGTTGCAACAGTGACATTACTCACAGAGGAATAGGTGGAGTATTATGTTGCAACAAGTCTTTAAAAAGTGAATCCACTAATCCTTGAGCCCTCAAACCTTGTGTATAGCTTCTAACCACCAAAATGTAGATGGAAACAAGAGAGATATTAAAAAATAACTATACATAAGATCACAATAAGATACTGGAAAACTTATTCACTTCAATCAAAAGTGTGAGGCTTTAATTGTGTGTGTCACTCCCCAATGGAGTCGCCAAAAAACTATTGGGTGAAAATTACGTAATCCCTTATAACAGACTAAAAAACCTAATTTCAGCCATAGCTATGTGAGATACAATCTCTCCTCTCAGAAAGGGGAGGCGCCCTTCTTGCTGCTTATTGAAGCTAAGTAAAACTAATTAAGTATTCACAATAATATACAATATGATTAAGAGATGGGGGTGTGTCACACCAATAATTCTCTCTTTTTTCAAATAATATGTTTTACAATGCTTCACAGTTTTAAGTTCCTGATTCAATACAACTTCAAACTAAAAACAAAAGCAATAATTCCAATATTCTTATCTTGTCAAAGCAAAGCTTAGGAATACCAACATGATAATGATAAATGATAAAACAAGAAAACTCACGGAGGCACAAAGTTGTTTCGTAGTTTTCACCAATGAGTATTTTAAGATATGTAACTAGCATTGTATTAGAAGCACAAAGTATTCCAAATACTCCATGATAGATCCACGAACAACATGGATAAATACAAGCACAAAGTCTTGTAGAGAATTCACCAATAGTATTCAATCAATATCATAAATTCGAATAAAAGAGTGCAACTCAAAGTTTACATGGATTTACTCAAAGCCCTTTAGATCTCAATAACTAATCATTACCAATTCGATCAAATCCAAAAGATAATCAATTCCAACACAAAACTTGGCATGCAACTCACTTCTTTATTGATCAAATTCATATTCACAAAATTGAACACAAAGTTTCAATGTTTGCTTCACAAATGGGCAGCACTTCGTTGCAAAAGCTAAAAGATAAAAGATTACAATAGAATCCTCTCTTATTTATAGATGGGAGAGGAGAGAAAATTTAGAAAAATTAAAAGAGTGAATCTAGGAGAAAATCTAGGAAAATTTGACCTAACTAACTAGTTGACTTATTCAAAAATGTCATCCATGATTATAGGAAAACATCTTTGTTTTACATGTAATTACATTTCTTAAAATGACATGTAAAATGTCGAAGACTATTTACATAAAGCATGAAAAACACCAAAACTATCTAACACTGGAGACATTTGAAGTCTTTATGGTTCCTTGCATTTGACACAGAAGTCTTTATATTTCTTCATTGTCTCCTGCAAGAATTTTTCATCCGGACCAACTGTAAAATCAGCAATGGTGTGAACTCTTGTGATTGATCTTCTCGCAGATGAGCAAATATTCTTTCATATGTCTAGATTTGACTTGAGATTGTCCAGAGCAAGTTGTACATCACATATGGCATTCATTGAAGCTTTTGAAAATTTCTCATCTTCCACCAGTTCCATGATAGCTTTCTTGAAAATTTTGGTAATCTCACTGGTTGGGAGGAAAGTATTATCATCATTAGGGAGTTTACCTGGTAATTCCTCAATTCTATTTATCATGACAACATGATGTCCTTCAACATCTTCTTGTACTTGTTGGATTTCCTCGATGAGAGATTTGATCACTTGTATGCAGTGTGTGAGAGATTATTCTATTTCCACATACTTTTCCTTGTCTGGAATTAACCCAACTTTTATTAATTTACTCAGCTTTGATTCTTTCATCCGGGACCAAAATGAAATACACATTTCCATTTCTTTTTTCTCTTGGGAAAGTACATTTTATTCCTTCTCAAGCTCTAATTTCAACCTGGCTATTTGAGAGGTCTTTTCATTTGAAATAGTTATAAGTTGTGAGCCATGTTCTATTATTTCATCAATGAAATCATTAAACACTTTACCTTTGGAAATAAACTTCTCCACCTATTTTACTATTGGTTCTTCAAAGTTGACCATGGCCATCTGTTGTACATTCTCTGAGGAGCCCACTATCTTTCTCAAAACTGATGCATATTTCTTCGCTTTATCTTTGTACATATTTCTGGCCTACTCCATTTTATCGAGTCTACCTGATAATGCATTCAAAAATAATTGTGCATCTTCTTTAGCACTAGAATTTGTTAGATTTCCAAGCTTGACTCTTGTTAATGTATAGTCTTCCATGCTCACATCACCTGATTCCTGTGGAGGTAAGCCAATGTCTACATAGTTTTGACTTGACTTGTCAATATGAAGTATGGAATGAACTTTGGCCTTTTTCTTCCCCTTGACTTTTGGAGGAACCATCTCTTCATGGTCAAGCTCATGTGGGGAGATCATTTTCTTTTTGCGCTTTGACACTTGTGAGATTAGCCAAGGAGGTAAAAAAATTATTTTTCCTTCTTGACTTATTGCCAACGCTTGTGTAGCATGTGCTTCTATAGATATGGATGATATTGGGACAATTGGGGTAGTATTTGTCATGATAGCCCCAATATACTACAAACCAAGTGGATCTTGCAAATACTCATTCATGAATCTATTGAACACTCCTTAAGAAGTGATTTCATATGATGGAGAAGAAAGACTCGAGATGGATGACGAAGAACCTAAAGAAACATCAATAGTTTGCAAGGTGGAACTCATGAGAGGGGTAGAAAGAATTGATTATCTTGATGGAGGGACGAAAAAGCTTCACTAAATGCAAGGTTGATGTAGGAGGAGGTGAGGTAGGAAGAAGAGGTAGAGGAGGTAGAGGAGTAGTAGGATTGGGAGGAGTGCAAGGAATACTGGAAGTAATGAGCGATGTACTCATACATCCAATCTTGAAAATTACATGAAACAAGCAGCCCTTTAACCCTACTCAAACAAGTGATCATATCCCTAACATCCTCTTTAAAATCACTTCAAGGAAGCCCATTAGGCCATCTTTAGATAGTAGGCCTTGGATTTTTCAACCATTGAGTGTTAATCAATGTTTTATCTTTATTGGGATCTTTATCATAGACCTCTTGTGCTTGTTGAATTGAGATATTTGTATATTGTTCCATGTGGGGAACACTGAAAACAATGTCAAAGAACTCAAGATCCAATCTCATCATCACCTATCCCAAGGAATCCCTCACACTTCTATCATCTCGGATGTAATGAGATGCAACTTGGAGAATAAACTTTGTGTTATGAGTAGAAGTTGGGAATGTAGACACCAAATGCAAGTTGCTACGAACAATGGATCTCAAATTTTATTATAATGGTTTTATCTTAGTTATTTTTAAAAAATCCTCCAATTCTTGATGACAAAATTCGATGTCTTTAATTTCATCCACCTTTGAGAGCACAACAGTAGGCAGGAAGACACCCTGGTATTTATACTTCATCTTGCCTTCCTTTTTAGCAGGTGACAGAGGATTTTCTAATGTCATCTGAGAGTGCCAAGGTGATGCAGTTCTATCTTCCAAATCAAAAAAATTCAGGGGTTCTTAAAACCCAAAACTCAACTTGAGAAGGTTAGCACACAATTCATCAAAATCTCAATTGATCTTTCATCAAAACTCTTCATTTTCACTTGATTCCTCAAGGCTAAAAGGCACTAAAATACCAAATCTTGCTTCAAAAATTTCTTCAGACCCTAAATCACCTTTTAACATTACTATTTGACTGAATCAAATCAATAACACTTTCCTACAACACTGGTTCTTCAGTTCTTTCATAACTCGTACCCAAAAGGCTAAATTGCTTGAAAGAGCCCAAAAGACAAATTCGGGAGTATCTTTTAAACCAAATTGAATCTCTAAAAATAGAATACATTTTCAAGAACCCATTATTTATTACTTAAACATATAAAAAAATAATATAGTTTTTTTTTGTAACATAAGGGTCAAAAATTGACTGTCCCGTTTTTGGAATTAGGCCTAATGGTGCAGAAAATTGACTAAAAATGGGCATAATTTTTCATGAATATGTGATCTCCAAAATATAAGCACATATTTGAGTACCCATTTATGTATTATTTAACATATCCCAAACTTAGGTATGGTTGTTTTGTAACACAGTGATAAAAAATCTACTGCTACGCTTGCATAAAGGCCTATTTTTCAGAACCAGTTTTAGAAAAATGACTATAAAATCCACAAATCTTGATGAAATCTTATGAGACAAAATAAAAAATGAGGCTAATTAATTCCTTTACCAATCCCAATTCTTAAGATTTCACTTTTATTCTGTACCAGGCCGTACCAAATGTTGTCCCAGCAAGTTTCAATGCAAAAATGTAGGAAAACGGGATTCTTTATTGATTTTTCAACAAAATACAACTCTCCCCCCCTTCGGCTCACCTTCACAAGGTCAATTTAAACATATTATATCAGTTTCTTAACTTCCCCTTGAGTTTCCAATGACCAACAACCTTTCCTAATCAACATAACTCTTCAAATTCCTGATTTTTGCAATCTTGCAACTTTTGCATTTTGCAACAAATGACAACGTTTGTTTGCATTTTGACTCTTTTAACCTCCTAGAGACCTATTAAAGACTCAAATACAATTGAATGGGCCTTCACATGGCCATTTACAATGATTTTCAATGATAGAAATTCAAATTTTGAAATATTGCCTATTGGAGGCATACAATGTTCAAGGTGCTCTGCACCACAAGGCCAAGGAATGTCACCTTCAAAGATCACCTGATGAGAAATTGAGAAGAACTGAAAGAATAATGAATCAACAGATGTTAGGAGGAAATTCGATATTAAAAATTGTGAAGCGAGCAGGTAATTTGGAGCAACTGCAAAGAGTGGGGCTCATTAAAAATAGAAAAAAGTAAACTAAAATCGACAAAACTTAAACAAAGAAGATTCAAATATAAGTATTAAAAACTGGGCAAGAAAAAAATAGCATAAATAAAATGACAAAGAGGAAGAAAAACAAGGATCACCTGAAAATAATGTTGAACCCTAGCTTGAATGTTTTGAAAAATCTCCAAACACCGATCGACCTGAGGTTGGATGGAGACCAACACACAGAAGAAGAGTGAATGGCGGATGGAATGAGGAAGATTAGCTTAGAAAACACTTATTAAGTCATTTAGAAGGATCATTAATGCAACTCAAGGTTCACATTAATTATGGCAGACATAGTGGCGAAATAGATGTACTAGTGGTGAAAATCACCGCATGTGCATGTAAAAGACTCGATAGAGAAAAAGTGCACTAGCGGTGATTTTCATCGCTTGTGCATCTTAAGGTTGGGTGCAAAGTGTAGGAGCGCTGATTTTCAGTGCTCCAACTCTTAGAGTTGAATTTTGACTAACTTAAGGCTCATGTAGGAGCGTTGAAAATCAATGCTCCGACATGAGTCAAAAATTGACTAACTCCCAAGGCTTGGGAATTAATGAAGATACTCATTTTGAAGCTCTTCAAAAGACAAACGTGGGGGAACACTCAAATGGATTGTTTAAGGTTTGAGACTATGCATTGAGGTGAATTGGAATTTTCCTCATTTTGCATGCTTGAAGTACACAAAAATATGAAATGGACAAGTTTTGTAGGGGGTTATCCTATGAATCTAACGCAGTTGGATTCAAGGATAACACCATCCTTGTCTTCCAAAATGCATTATTTGATCTAGCAAATATAGGAACATTTTTCTTGTGTGTCATCCCAGATATACCTTAAGCGATTAAGCTTTCTTTCAAGGAACCTTGCTCTAATACTAATTGTTGAATGCATAAGACAACTAAGAGGGGGGTGAATTATTTGTACCTTAAAACTTCAAAACCCTCACAAATATTTAGATCTACATTAATCCAATTAACCCTTAATCTATTAGAATGATTGATCATGAAAGAAAATAACCAAAATAGAACCAAATCAACACCATACACAAAGGAACACTAAATTTATGTGGAAAACCCAAGATGGGAAAAACCACAATGAGCATTGACTCACAATATAAAGTAGTAACAACATTGAATACAATAGGGATCATTGTCAGAGGGCTCACTGCCCAAAGAAAGAATGAATCACTACCAAAATAGAAAAGAAGATAAAGAAGAGTGTTACAATGAGAAATCCATCTCAAATAAATATAAAAATCAACCACAACATCACCAACACCTTCATAGTATTTCTCAAGAATTGTAGACACCTTTTTCTCACTACATTTAGTAGTCTAACACATGAAATCTTGCACTGCACTTCTCAAATTCACACCCTACAACTCTTAAATTCACATCATACTTATCTATCTTCACATCCCTCGAGAACTCGACACTTATTTATATCATCTTCAACCTTGTAAACATTCTCCAAGGTCGGCTATGCACCTCAACTATGCAAATCTAAATTAGGTCATCACCAAAACATTCTTGTAGTGGAAAGGAATGAAGGTAGACCACAACACACCTTAGCTAGGAACTAAATCCATTCATACACACTATGCCACGCTTCCACAAACATCAAAGCATCTTTGTAAGTAGTGTAAACACCCAAGTTTAGTTGAACATGGTTAACACCATTAACATTTAAGCACATACTTCCTCAAATCCAAAGACAACTCACAAACACCACATAACACTTGAACACGATCTATAATATTCCACAAACACCTTAAAAACCAAAAATTTCATTCACAACAACTTTCACTTGAAGAATGTATACACCTAGTACATTCAAACAGCTCTGGCATATACTACAACTCAAGAAACTAACTTCCAAAGCACCAAACCATGAAAAAATCCATTTGAAGAAAGATACACACACTATCATCGCCCTTTCAAATCTGCAAGACCTAAAACCACTCTGCAAATAAATGTGGAGCGAGAACATGTCTCCCAGACACCTCTACAATATGTGTAGTTCACACACTGGTGAACACAACTTCCTCTGCACAATGATCCAACACACCAAATATTTTATACAACACCTTTGATCACATATTCAAACCATACAATTTGATCTTCAACCTAGAAGAATTACATAGCAGAACTAGAACACTACTCTTCAACACATAACACATTGCAAAACACTATTTCCTCTTTTTTATTTAATTTTCTCAAAAGCACTTAGAAACCAAGCACCAGAAACATATCATCAACATCTTCAGTACTTCCTCATCACCACCAAGACAACTACAACATAACAACTCAACCATAAATCCATAGACAAAATCTTATCAAAGCAACACTAGAGATTGGTACCAGTAGCTTACTAATGACAACATAATGCAACCAATCAAAGCATCATTAGAGAAAACACCACCTCAATACCAACTACACATCCTTGCAACAAAATCCTCCTACAGTTGACACTAATGAAAACACCAAATATTATTGACATCAATGACAACACCAACTGCACATACTTGCAACAGAGTCAACCCAGAATGCTACTCTGCACCACTACAACACAAAGTTTCCTCTTTTTATTCAATTTTCTCAAAAGCACTTGGAAACCAAGCCCCAAAAATATATACTCAAAATCTTCAATACTTCATCACCACCAAGCCAACTACAACATAGTAATGCAACCACACATCCATAGACAAAAGCTTATCAAATCACAACTAGAGATTGACACCAGTAGCTTGCTAATGACAACATAATGCAACTAATCAAAGCATCATCAGAGACAACATCAACTCAATACCAACTACTCACATTCTTGCAAAAATCTCTTACTCATACAATTGACATTAATGACAACACCAAAACTTTGTTGACATCAATGACAACACCAACTACTCATACTTGCAACACTTTTTATTATAATTGTATGTCATGATTTGTAGAGGATTTTTTATGAGAGATTCATCTTCTTACTGGATGTTTTATCTTTAGCTTCCTCATAAAAAGTACTTATGCTCATATCTTCTTTCAAAATTGTGGCTCGCATTAAGTCTTTGTGTGTCATCCATTTTATTAAAATAAAAAAAACTTGATCTATCAATGTCAACTATGTTATTTCATTTGCCAATAGAATTGGCTCACTTACTTCTAAATTAATCAAACACCACTAAAGAAGTTCATTATTTTTCCAACCACTCTTATAATTAATATGTATATGTATATGCATGTGTACATGTACATGTATATGTATGTGTACATGTACATGTATATGTATGTGTACACATGTATATGTATGTGTACACATGTATATGTATGTGTACATGTGTACATGTGTACACATACATATACATGTGTACATGTATATGTGTACACATACATATATATGTACACATATATATGTGCATGTATATGTATGTGTACACATATACATGTACATGTGTACACATACATATACATATACATATACATATGCATATACATACATACATACATACACACACACACACATATATATATTATAAGAGTGGTTGGACAAATAATGAACTTCTTTAGTGATGTTTGAGTGAGCCAATTCTATTGGAAAATTTAATAACATAGTTGACATTGATAGATAAGGTTTTTCTCATTTTAATAAAATGGATGACATAGAAATACTTAATGTGAGCCACAATTTTGAAAGAAGATATGAGCATAAGTATAAATGTTTTTATGAGGAAGTTGAAGATGAAACATCTAGTAAGAAGATGGAGCTCTCATAAAAATTTGTCTACAAATCATGGCATACAATTATCATAAAATAATATAATAAGTTTTAGAAGAATTAAAAATACATGGTCAAGCATGGTAATAAGTTGAAGAGCATATTAGTAGCAAGACTTCTATCTAGACATAGTTTCAAATCTACGCATAGAATTTATTCTCTAAGTTGGAACAAGAACTTCAAAAATCAATAAGGTCTATGTAGTCCAAATATTCCATGATTCAACAACGACTATGCAATGTGTGTAATGAAGTGATGAAAATGGAACCAATTGATATCTTGAGTGCAAGCATCACTTATACTCTTTATCAGATGGAAATTTGGGTTAAATGCTCAAATCCTAAACAACAACCACACAACTATTAGATTCAAGCAAAATATCCAATCCTTCAATGAAGAACAAATGTGACATAAGAAATCAAAGAAATGAAAACAAAGCAAGACCTTCTTACGTCAAGATTGAATCACCTTCATTGCTCTTATCCTTATCAATTTTTTGAAGCTTTGGAATTTATCTCTTCAGATTTTTTGTGCATAATTCAATAAGCTTATGGTGATAATGATGGTGAGAATTCAAAGAATATGATAGAAATGTGAAGAAACGAAGGTCAGATTAATAAGATAGGTTGGCATGATCAACGGATGAGATTCGATAGACGATCGACAATCAAGATTGAATGAGAGAATGTACAAAGGAAAGTTTCTTATTTGAAAATGGCAGAATGGAAGAATTAAGTGAAAAAGAAAATAAAATAGGTGGAGAGAAAAATAGAAATTAGTAAGAATTATGTGGAGAAAAAGGTGGAGAGCGGAAGAGTTCAATGGAGAGATTGGGGGGAATGAAAGAGTTGAGTGGAGAAAATTGAGGGAAATGAAAGAGTTGAGTGGAGAATAAAATAGGATAAGTTTAATTAAAATAAATAAATAGAATTTATTTATTTTCCACCTCATGTGAATAATTAATTAAATAGAATAATTTAATTATACCATAGAAGAACTTAGGGTTAGGATGATTAGATAAATAAGAATATTTATTTAATTGAAGATGAGATTAAGTTAGAGATTAAATAATTAAAAATAATTATTTAATCGAGAGAGGTCAAATTAATTAAATAATTAAGAATCATTTAATTAATGAAGAAATTATGAGAAAGAGCTAGAAGAAAGTTAGGGTAATTAAATAATAATTTAATTATAAGGACGAGAAGAAGAATAAAATTAGGGTTAGATGATGGTAATGCTACTACAGGCTCAGCACATTTTTTAGTGTCTACATTTTGCCCTCTTTGAGACAATATGATTTTTAGCATTGTATCAAAGAAAAATTTACTTCAAGCTCTACCCCAGCGTGCTCTAGCAATAGCAGGATAATATGGTGCCCCCTTGAGAAATTTGACAAGAAATCTAAGAATTGAGTCGAATTTATCAACAAGCCAAAAGAAAAGGTTAGTAAGCAGTGAAGAATGGTTAGCTCGATTGATATCAGATGTAGATAAGCTTGATTGATCAGGATAGAATAGAAAGCATGAGATTGAGTGGAATAGATCAAGATTGGAAATGGATTGATAAGATGGACCTCAAGCTTTCATTAGTGCACAAATGTCATCTTATAGTGCTTTTATTTTGTAAATGGATGACATCCACCAAGATATGGGAAGACCAAGGTACAAAATATTATCCCTTTGCATAAATAGACACATTGCAGACAAGGAGTGTCATGACTCATACTAGTGACAATAGAACCCTATCAAAATATGTGAGAGAGTTACCAAAAATCATGTTGATCCTGATGCAAGAAAGTGCTAGATGACCTTTAACTTGCATAGAATTTTTTGATTATGCCAAATGGAACCCTAATCACACACAAGGAACTTAGTTGCCAATATTATTAAGACAAACTACAAATAAAAATCCAAAATAAAAATCATGATCCATCCTCGGTTCTCTAATCACTTGTGGATATCCTTGAGTAGCATAGGAACATGAGAAAAACAAATCAAGTAAAGGATAAGACTCATTAGACCAAACAAGTCAACAACCATTTAGATATTCTTGCCAAAGATGAGTGTTTGTTGATCAGATTGTAAGGATGGTGTCTAGTTTCAAGAATGAAGCATCTCAAATAAGATTTCTAGTCTAGTTTTGATGATGCAACAACCTGTATAAGACAAATGATAGATGATGTTGATTAGATAGTGATTATTAGACAATTGATCGGTTAGGATTCAAGGCTAGTTTGATAGTTCTTCTATTTTTTTGTGATCTGTTGGGCTTAGTGTTTGAAAGATGTTTTGTTTGTGTTTGATCAAGTGTTGGCCTTAGCAAGAGAAAATTTATTATGGAAGGTGGATAATAATGAGTGTGAAGCTTGTTATGAATTGTGGATAACTTATTATGGAAGGTGAATGGTGATGGGCGATTGTGATGGTGGAATGAATGTTATAATGTGTCCTCTAATTTTATGTCAAATATCCATTTGAAAAATCTAGGTCACTAATTTCCCCCAGGCAGGTATAGGACCAAGTATTATGAAAGGAATCAATTGGATGGAATTTATTACAGATGATTATGGAAAGCGAGTGACTCTAAACACCAACTAATCTCAAGCCATGAGAAGTGTGACAAGCTTTATTATGGGTGCATGGAGGTAAGTGGATATTTGTTGTCAAGGATGATATGGAGTGAAAAACTAGATAGAATGATGGTAGATGGAAGAGCAACAACCTACTACGCATGTCACCTATTTTCCAGGTTTTCACCATGTCACTTACCCAAAGCTCCATCGAAGTGGTTTTCACTAGAGGGTGGATTATTTCTCTTTACTATTTTTATTTTTTCTATTATTTTAGTTTTTTATTTTAAAAAAAAATTGATGTCACAAAAGACGCTTGTTTTCCAAGTTTTCATCAAGGTGATTATTTTTTGCTTTTTGCTTTTTTTCACTTTTTCTAATTTTTTTGTATTTCACTTTCTTTCTTTTTTTGTATGTTTTGGATTTTTTATATTTGTACCCTAATGATATTGTGATCATCATGGATGCTCTTTAATAGCTGGATGACCATGTTGGATGGAAGGATATGGATGGCATGATATGGATGATGGAGGATGATTTATGCAGTGAATGGAGGGAGCTAAGGTATGATTCCTAATGTGCACACTACATGGGCCATCATGCTTCACATGAAAAGGAGTTTGGGAAACCATTGGATTAAAGCACATGAAAGGGTCGCCATCAAAGGTCCATTGAGAGACATCACCAAGGGAGTGGAGTGATATGGTGGGAGTATAGATATTGGTGGATTCTAGTAGAGTGTATGGGTTGTGTGAAGATGATGAGGGTAAAGACTTAGGACCAACAAGCTCATTTCTTGATATTTTTCTTGTTGCAAGTATGAAGGTGTTATCATTGATGTCAACTATGTGTTAAGGAATTTTTTTGCATGATGAAGATGTCGAGGATATTGAGAAAATTATAGAAAAAGAGGAAAATAGGTTGTTGCAAGTTGTGCATGTGTAGTTGAGATATTGAGGAAGTGTTATGAGTACATGGATCTATCTTTATGTTGCAGTGTATGGAGATGTGTGGAATGAAGTAATGTGTTGAGATGATGTCTCTAGTACTTGGTTTCCAAGTGCTTTTGAGAAAATTTGATAAACAGAGAAAATAGTGTTGTGCAAGTGTTTAGAACATGCTTCGGGATGTGCTTTTTGTTTCTTCTATGTTGATGTTATGTTTGTGCAGATCTGATATGTTGTTCAAGGTCGTTAGAGGTTTCTATATTCATAATTTGGGTTTTTGGATTGTTGTACAGAGTGAGATATTTTCACCAATGTGTGAACTAGTTTTTCAATGATGTTTTCTATGGTCTGGGAGAAATGTATTTTCTCTACGTTTCTCCACAATTTGGCTTCAAGTTGTGCGGATTTGTGAAGTTTCTTATAATATTTTTCTTTCAAAATTCAAGGTTTTACTTGATTTGGTACAATACAGTGTGTGTTTCATGCATTAGTGCGTGAATAAGGTTTGCAAGATGTTCTGGCTTGAATTATTTCTATGTTACGAGCTTGGGTGAAGTTTGTTGGATCTTAGGTGGTTTGAGGATTATTCTAGATCATGTTCAAGTGATTTTTGTTGTCCAAAAGTTTTAGATTGATTTAAGGAAGCGTGTATTTAATGTTCTATGGTGTTTAGCACAGGTATTGGCCAAACTTGTGTTAGCACTACATGTGAAGGTTATGAAAGCATGTTGAGGCGTGTTAGGATTAATTTGGGTCATAATTAAGGATTTATATGGGTCACCTTCATTCATATCCATCGCAGGAATGTTTAGGTGCCGACCTCATTTGAAATTTTAAATGTAATGAATAGTTTTCGACATTGTAAAAGGTATTCAAGGTTGAGGTTGATATAAATAAGAGTAATGTTGTTGTAAGATGCAATAGAGAGGAAAGATAGAGCGAGATCGATGTGAGTGAAGAGTGTGATGCGAATTATAGAAGTATAGATGTGAATTTGAGTAGAGCAGTGTAAATTTCAAAGTGTTGGATTCCTTAAGACAGTGAGCTAAAGGTGTTTGAATTATTTCATGCAATATGTGAAAGTTCCAAAGCATTTTTATTGGATTCCTTGTTTCACTGAGAAGTTGTTCTTTGTGTAAAATTTCTCTTTTATCTTCTTTGTTTCTTTTTGTTGTAGTGAGCCTTGATTGTGAGCCTTTTTGGATAGTGTGTCCTATTATGGCAATGAGCCCTTGTACCGGTTTTACAATTACTTATATTGTGAGCTAATCCTCACCGTGGTTTTTACCTCATTGGGTTTTCCATGAAAATTTGGTGTTCTCTTGTATATGGTGTTGTTATTTTAGTTTTTGTTATCTTCATTTCATGATTAATCACTTTGACAGAATAAGGGTTTAATAAATGCATGTGGATCTGATTACTATTGAGGGTTTTGTTGTTTTAATTTGTTACAATTGATTCACCCCCCTCTCAGTTGTCTGTTCATTCAACATTGCTTGGATAGATGCCCCAGTTATTTTAAATGGTGGGGCATGATTGAAGATCAATTTTTGCTTGCTTTTACTTTTGACTTTTATTTTTTATTTATCTAATAGCTTTTTATTTTTATTTTGACTAGAGGATTTTTGTTTTTCTTTTCTTTATTTTATTTAATTTTGGATCTCCTTTTGATAAAGGCATTTTGATTTTTAACTTTTGATTGATAGCCTTGTTATTTTGGGATGATTCTTATTGATCCATGTCTAGGAGGTGGATGGATGTGGATGCATTGGATGTAGATGAAGTGGATAAGTTGGACGGGGTGGATGAGTTGGATGAGATGGTAAGGATATATGATTCATGGAAAAGGTTGGTGATGCACTTAATGGATTCTTTGTGATTATCCTTTTCGGTATTGTTAATGTCAAAAGAGGCTTGCACATCCTTAATGAGTTGGCAAGAAGGCATAGTAGAGGTAGTATTAGGAGATACATACCCTAAACTAGGATGGTTTAAATGGAAGGATGATAGCTCATGAGATGGAGTAGAAAGGATATGAACTTAGATGTCCTTAATGGGATTATGATTAAAATTGGATTATCATAGATATCATGATCAAACATAGGATTATCATGGACATCAAAAGATTGGGATAAAGTGGAAATGGTAAGGAATGAAGGATCTTCAAGGTCCCAAGAGGTTTCCATCCAATCTTGGTCATAAATATGTTTATTCTCATGAGGATCTGAGTCTGAATTAGCACCATCCTTAGGAGTCTCCACATCATAAAAAACATTAAAATCTTCACTTGAAAGCAACTTAGTATCAGGAGTGTCCAATCTCAATGGTTGATACCCAAGACCTTTATTTTTATGTAGACATTTAGGTTGAATAGGTATTGTGATTCCCTACTTCTATGCTCGCAAACCACGATGACCATCATAGCCTTTCTAATTTATAATGGAAAATCCTTTACCATATTGTTTGACAGGAAATTGAACATGTTTTGCATCTTCTTCATCCTAATATATTCAAGTAGAGATATCCTCATCAATAAATTCCTTGTCAAGTTCTCCACACTTATTGAAAGTAGTGGGAGGCTTATATTGAATGATGGAATTAGAGTCCTTTTGAATAGGGCATGGCTTGTCATATGATCTAGGAGAAGCGAGCAACTTACCAATACAAAATGAGTCTTCCATATTTTACTCATCACATCCTTTATCTTGTATCTAGACCTTGTGCTTAGGAAAGGATATAGATGGATTGAGATATTTGAATAGCAAGGTAGGATCAATGTAGCGAGATGATATGGAGGATGAAGCTTCTCTATTGATGGCCACTTGGTATTCAGAATTTCCTTTCAAATTGTTGTAGTATTGGAAAGGATTAGGATTCTTGATATAGTGATTTCCACTCCATTGTAAGGGAATTGCAAGCATGATGAGAAATAAATAGGTTCAATACCGATTTTTGGGAAATTCAATCTTTATCCAAATATGACTTCAAAGGATGAGATACAAGGCTTGGACTACAACAACATGGAATCTAAAACTTATATGCAAATATGAAAAAATAATTTGCCTTAATATGGAAATAGCATGATTAGATCCATCTTCTTTATGATGCCAAAAAATAACCAACATAACATTCTTATTATCACTAACTTATGTGAACTTATAACAGCAATAAATAAAGAATATCATCAACATAAGATAGTAGCAATGAGGCACAAATCAACAACACAAGATTATGACACATGATTTACATGGAGAAACCCTTACGGGAGAAAACTCCACCAAGAAGAGAGGCCAAGTCTGCATTATCATAAAATAAATGAGATTACAATACAACCACTTTCATTCTTATGTTTTCCTCCAACATGGAAGCACCTATGTACTTGTGAACAACCTCCTTATGCCTACACATGTCCTTGTTCCTGCAAAGTAACAATACATTCAACTATTCCTCCTTAATTCTACATCCAAGAGGTTGATTTTATTTATGTGTGAAAGCATCTAATGCACCAAACAAGGTGCCCAAATATGACCCTTCATTCCAAATGTCACAAACTTTTGGATTACCTCCTCGACATTTGAAAACACACCAGTTTTTGGCTCCAATACTTTTCTTCCAACTTGGGCACCCAAACTTGAGAAGATAAACATTACATTAAATGTAATAAATGATTAAAAATCAAGTGAAACCGGTTGCCTCTTTCCAAGCACTCACTTGGAGAATCCCAACAATCACTTATTTATCATTTTGTTTATCTTTTATTATCTCATTTTAGGCATCCATATGTGGAGAAAACAATATTAAAAATATTTATGTCCACAACCCACCTTTACTGTTGCTAGTGGACCTATCACCCCTTATGAGTATATTACAAACAATGGTGAGAATTAATATTACAATATATTTTCCCAATACACCCTAAGTGCCTAAAGACACTTTCCAAGGATGTTGGAACAATGACCTAGGATTTACAAGGTGGATGACACCTGAAACAAAGAAAAAGAGGTTCACCCCAAATGGATTACCAAATGGATGAACCTAATTTTTCTTAGTGCTTCACTCAATTATGAGGGCTATAATGCATCAATAACAATAAAAAAAATCCTAACTATTATAAGAGAAAATAGGAAGGTTTTAAGATGCAGAAACAATATGTACCTTGTTGAAAAAGTGTTGTTTCAGGCCTCACTAAGGACTCATTTGCCCAGTGCCAAATGGGTCCCTACTAGGGTTCTAGAAAAGTGATTCTAGGTTATGTTCTTCAATGTCTGCACTCCCAACTCCTAGGTGTACAGCTCTCGAAAGTCAGAAATAAATTTTGTAGAGCACTTTCCATGATCTTGCAACAAAGATAAAAACTTTTGCAACTTTACAATCTTGACAACTTTGCAACTTTTGTTCTCCACTTGATCTTGAATTTAAAACTTGCAATCAGACATCAAGAGATAATAAAAATGGTTGTTTGTTAGGGAATAGGGGTTTGGATTGGTCAAACCCCATTTAGGTAATTAAACCTTGAATTGAAATAAAGCATAAAAGGAAAGATGAATGAAAAAAAATGTGTAGCAACTCACCAATCCTCAATTGAACCTTGGAATGCAAATCTAAAACTTAGTATGAAGTGACCATAATGTATGTAGTTATTGATATTGGATTTTCATGTGAAACAATGCTTGAATTGGATATTCAATACTACATCAACACATTAGCTCAACAACATGAAAGGCTTTGACATGATGAAATATATCCTTGATTGTTGCAATAAAACCTTGATAATTTTCCCTTGAATTCCTTTGAAAATGCTCTTGAATTCTCTCTTGATAATAAACTTGCTATAATGTTTGAATACTTGAAGTTGCTAGGTGAAACTATGTGAATTAACCTTATATTTATACTTAACTTAAGATTTAATCTCGAAATTCAAATAACACAAGCTGACATCAAATCTAGGATTTGAAATCACCAAAATCCCACCAAGAATATGTTTAAAAAGGGGTGTCCTAGGTTAAGAAGGCCCCATTCGCCATAGGGTGAATGGGTCCTAGCATAGTCAACTAGGACAAGTCTCTGGGACATGAAATAATATGTAAAAAGGGGGTCCTAGGACCTAGGAACGACCCATTCGCCAATCCTAGGTCACTAGCCTCAAACTCAAACCTTTCCAAATTAAGTGTTGTGAAACATTATTAATGAGTGTTAGGATTTATCCCTCAAAAAATGCAATAAATAATGCTTGGATTTGAATTTAAGGGGCCAATAAAGGCAAAGCTAACCTCAATTAATTAATAAATCCCTAGATTAGTGTGAAAGTGTAAAGAAACACTTTACAACGTCCTAAATAAGGCACAATTAAGTCCATTTTATTAAAAAGGGCCCTAGACTCAATGTGAATGTGTAAAACATATTACAACACTAAGTCAAGGCAACATTAAGCTCATTTATTGTTGATTATTCTCGAATTAAGGAAAAAGGGATAATTTTTCTATTACTACATTTTGCCCCCACTTTAGTGAGATTTTAGCCCCATGACAAACTCACACTAAAGTATACATTCAAGACACTTATGTATGCAACAATGAAAAAGATACACAATCATACCCTATCAAATACCAAGAAAAAAAAAGGATCAAGCATCAATTGTTCCAACACAATGTGGAACATGATTGTTCATCCACGAAAAAGGATCAAGCTTTAACAATCTGTCCAACACAATGTGGACCAGGTCTAGGTTATTTGTCCATAACATGCATGCTCACTCTCTGGTAGTGGAACCTTAGTCCATCCACTAGGTGAGTATCCCAACAAGGTGGAAAAAGAGAGAATCATATTAGCCTCCCATACCATACCGAAGTTATCCTCCTAACAACTTCAATAAGGCACCACAATGCTAAATGATTTTAAATGTTATGTCAATAGGTTTTTGTTCAAAGGGATTTTGTTGTATGTAAGGTCTTCTTCTCAGGGAACATCATGCCTAATGTCTCCAAGAGAGGATAAGTCAAGAATATAAGATTGCCACTTATGGGATGCCTCGTTTCATATCATGCCACTAAGGGAAATTGTACGCTTAGAAATATCACATTCTTGGAGGACATCGAACCCAGTGACACCACCAAGAAAAGGACATGTCACAAGAAACTAAAAATCACACCATGAAATATGCAAAATGTCGAAAGATTTCATTGATGTATGCCCCCACTTTAAAGCGGTTGCTAAAACCATTACTATGAGAAACTACTTTAAAGTAGCCAATGTTTTCTCCTAAGACATGAGAGTTTTCCTTGGAAAACCCTATGCCAAGTCATATGTTTCCAAAATAAAGCTACCTTGTGAACAAGGAGGGAGGGGTTGCCCCCAAGAATACATAAGGGATCTATGGATTTAGGGTTAGTATGTCTTTGCTATAATGTTTTCATAGAGCTTAGAATTGTCATCATTCCCTAAATACTCATAGAACTGGAAGAATGGTGTACATAAAGAGCGAAAACAAAGAAAAATCCTTTCGAATCAACATGGAAGAGACCTAAATGTCTCAACGCCTTACGTCATCCCTAAAAGGAAAACACAAGACAACGAAAAGATAAAGGAAAATCTTTTGGGTCAACATGGAAGAGACCTAAATGTCTCAATGCCTTGCATCATCCTCAAAAGGAAAACACAAGAAAAATGAAAAAGATAAAATGTTTATGACATATAGAAGAATGTAGGTAAATATAGAGGAATGCACAAAAAGAGAGAGATACATCAAACAAAACAACACGGGGGATCACATTATGCACATGAAATCACATAAAGAAACATGAAAAATCAAACAAAGGAAAAGAATACTAAGGCACATGTGAATCAACTTATAGCAGGTCGTTCGCATCTCAAGCTTTCTCTTATATATACATGGAAGGCAGTCAACTATCCAAAAGAGACAACAACAAGTGCCATGTGAGGACAAAGCTATCTAACCCCTTGCCCTCAACTTAGTGCAAGACAAGGATGAGTCAAGAATGGATGATGATATGATGCTCCTTGCAAAAAGGAAATGATTTGTAATAAATGTAAAACATGCAATAGCTATGATCTTACAACTATTACATGAAAAGGAGCATCAACTAATGTTATTGATTATAATGAGTAGACAAAGTATCAACTTGATGCTTATCTAATGAAATATTCCCACATGTAGTATCTATCAGTTCAGAATGCATCAAATTTAATGTTGTCTTGAAAGAATATTTTGTAAGAGTGTTGATGTTAAGTGAAGGCCTTTTTGATGCTTTTGTTTCTTTTGAAGGACAATAACCAGGACCACTAGTTGTTTCTTGTGTATTAGGCTCTATAGGGACATAGATACCTTGTTCTCTAGCACCGCATCCTTTTCCACTATAACCAAGTTGTTTCATAAGTTTGTAACCTCTTCCATAAAGCTTTTTCATTTCTTTTGGATTTGGTGGTTGCTCATAATCAACTTCATCAAATTTTGTTGTGTATGTTTTATTTTCTTGTAAAGTGGTTGAGGTGGGTGCTTTTAAATTTTGTGTTGACATTACCACTTTTTCTTTTCCCTTGTTAGACTCTTTGTTTATGATTTTGTCTTCTCCCATGAATGCTGGTGTGAAATCTAAGGAACCCCAATCATCTTCTAATAACTTAGTGACTTGATCAATGTTCTTCTTGTATTCTTCTTTCTTGAATTCAACTTTTGTAGTTGGATACAATGCTTCCAAAGGATCTCATCCTTCTTTCTCAGCAATCAAACAAATTTCAAGTTGAGGATCAGCCTTAAGTGTGTAAACTTTATTGTCATAGACGTACTTCATTTTACAATGAAGGGTAGAAGGCACCCCATTAATCTCATGAATCCATGGTATGTCTAAGAGGAGATTATATGAAATATCATGAGGCATAACATGGACCAGAGTTTGCAAGGCAACCTTTCTAAATTTAATAGGTAATATGATGACTCCATGCAGTTGTTTTCCTATGTTATCAAACCCATGAATAAATAAAGAATCAGGTTGAATTTGTATTTTGTCTGCTTCAATCTTATCAAGAATGTTTATGATACATGCACTAAGGGCTGAGACACTATCAACAAGAGTTATCTTTATCGCTATTTGATTAACGCTAACTATTATCATGAAATCCTCAATTTTTTTTGCTCTTCTAATGAAGGTAACTCATCTTGATGAAAAAGTAATGTCTAAGTTGATCAGAGTTATAGCTTGAATTTTGGCTATCACATCATTTGATTGCACATTAGGATGGGTAGGAACTTGTTGTAAAGCACTTTGAAGCATGTTATGGTAACTAGGTGATGCTCTAATAAGGTCCCATAAGGATATCTTAGTAGAATTATTCTTAATTTGTTCAACAAGATCATATTCATTTCCACTTTATAAAGGAAAACGAAGAGCACTAGGCAAGATAGGGTTAGGAAATGGGAGGGATGTTTGAGCTGTTTGTCTTGGTTGTGGATTGCTCTGAGTTGTATATGTATGAGAAATGGTATTGTGACTCGATTGCTGCAAAACATTATCATTATCAAGTTGCCTTTTAGGTGGTTCTAAGATAAGCACGAGTTTTTTTTGAACTTACAATTGATGTTAGGGTGGGTAGATGGTAAGAAGTGGCTCAGGAGATCACTTCAAGGGATATCTAATGTTCATAACCTCAAAATTCTTGTCCTTATTTTCATGATCTCTTAGCAAAGGGGAGTCTAATTTCACTTCATCATCTTAATCTAAGGGATTATTATTGTCAATGTTTTCATTTTCTTGCACCACGATATCTTTCCTAGTAGGAGATTTTTTAGGAGAGCTATAAATTGGATTTTCATGGCATTCAAAGGTTGGTTCTTCTAAAATAACTTCATCACAAGTAGGGGACTCATCAATGGTTGGGTTTTCTTGTTTATCAATGATGGTATCCTCTTGCTTGATAATGTTTTCCCTAGGGAAATAGAGAAAAATAGGATTCTCATGACTCTCATTGGTTTGATCTTCTAACACCAAAATATCTTCTTTACAAATAGGGGAGATATTGGGAGAAGACCAAATTTGATTTTCATTATTATCCACCATTGTATTCTCTTTCACTAAAGTATTCTCATAAGGGGGGGAGTTGAACTTTTTCTTGGCATGCTTAGAAAGATATGATACTAACATTGTGTGACCAAAAATGAAAAGTACTTCTAACCATCTTATGCAATGCTTGAAGAATGTAAACAATGTATATCCAAAGATGAAAAGTACTTTTATCCAATTTATGAAAAACTTCAAGAATGAAAAAAATGTGTATCCAAAAATGAAAAGCACTTTTATCAAACTTATGCCAAGCTTCATGAATGTAAACATTATGTATTCAAAATTGAAAAGTAATTTTATCCATAATATGCAAAGTTTTAGAAATGTAAAAAATTTCAAATCTAATGATTTTTGGTACTGAAATGATTTTGGAATGATTCAAAAATGAATACACTAAATAGATGATTTTGACCTAGATGCGTAAAATAGAAGTTCCCAAAACTTTCTAGATTGATAATATAGGTTACCAGCAAGCCTAGGAAGTACAAAAAATCACCGAAAAGCTCAAAAAAGTTGGTTTTTGTAGGCCTCCAAGGACTCATTTGCCTAGTGGCAAATGGATCCCGGTACGCTTTTTTGAGAAAATTTGAATCTGATATTGAAGCTTATAAACTATGAAAACTTGTTGCCCTGGTATCCCTAACAGGGACTCATTCGCCCTTTGGCGAATGAGTCCTGGTACAGGTTTTTTAAGATTGAAAAGTGCAATTTCTAAGTGATTAGATATGTTTTTTGCTTCAGATCTATAACAACCAATTCTATAATAGATTTTCTAGATTTTAGGCTTCTAAATGCAATGTTGACTAAGGTTGAATGATGAACAATGTGACTAAATTTAATGTGCAATATGAATGTAAATGGTTGAATGATGATTTCAATGTTAACACTATGCAAAACAAACTTAGATCTAATACAATTTTTCTATTTTCTAGTGAATGCAAACATGCAAATTTACCCTAAATGCAATGTTCACTAATGCAAGATGAAAGAACCCTAAATTTAATTCAAATCTAATGCAAAACTAAGATCTAGGGTTTTAATTAACACCAAGTAAGAAATTAGAATGTTCATCACATCAGGTTCACCAAAATGAAACATAGAAAAAGAGATGCACCACAAATGGGATTAACCAAATGGGTACGCCTAATTTTTCTTAGTGTTTCACTCAATTATGAGGGCTATAATGAATCAATAACAATCAAAAATCAATCCTAACTATTATAACATAAAATAAGAAGGTTTTAAGATGTGGAAACAATATGTACCTTGCTGAAAATGTGTTGTTTTGGGCCTCACTTATGACTCATTCGTCCAGTGGTGAATGGGTCCCTGCTAGGGTTCTGGAAAAGTGATTTTTGGGTTTTATCCTTCAATGCCTACACTCCCAACTCCTGAAAGTCGAAAATAAATTATGTAGAGCACTTTTCGTGATCTTGCAATAAAGATGACAACTTTTGCAACTTTACAATCTTGACAACTTTGCAACTTTTGTTCTCCACTTGATCTTCAATCTAAAACCTGCAATCACACATCAAGAGAGAAGAAAAATAGTTGTTCGTTAGGGAATAGGGGTTTGGCTTGGTCAAACCTCATTTAGATAATTAAACCTTGAATCGAAATAATGCATAAAAGGAAAGATGAATGAACAACAATGTGTAGCAACTCACCAATCCTCAATTGAACCTTGGACTGTAAATCTAAAACTTAGCATGAAGTGGTCATAATGTATGTAGATCTTGATCTTGGATTTGGATGTGAAACAATGCTTGAATTGGATCTTAAATACTACATCAACACATTATCTCAACAACATGCAAGGCTTTGACATGATGAAAGATATCCTCAATTGTTGCAATAAAACCTTGATAATCTGCCCTTGAATGCCTTTGAAAATGCTCTTGAATGCTCTCTTGATAATAAAATTTCTATAATGTTTGACTAATTGAATTTGCTAGGTGAAGTGAATTAACCTTATATTTATACTTAAGATTTAATCTCAAAATTCAAATAACACAAGCTGACATAAAATATAGGATTTGAAATCACCAAAATCCCACCAAGAATATGTTCAAAAAGGGGTATCCTAGGTTAAGGAGGACCCATTCGCCATAGGGCAAATGGGTCCTAGCACAGTCAACTAGGACAAGTTTCGGGGACATCAAATAATATGTAAAAAGGGGTCCTAGGACCTAGGAAGGACTCATTTTCCAGGTGGTGAATGGGTCCTAGGTAACTAGCCTAGGACTCAAACCTTGCCAAATTTAAGTGTTGTGAAAAATTATTAACGAGTGTCAAAATATGTCCCTCAAAAAATACAATAAATAAGGCTTGGATTTGAATTTTAAGGAGCCAATTAAGGAAAATTCAACCTCAGTTAATTAATAAAGCCCTGGATTAGTGTGAAAGTGTAAAGAAACACTTTACAACACCCTAAATAAGGCACAATTAAGTCCATTTTATTAAAAAGGGACCTAGACTCAATGTGAATGTGTAAAACACATTACAACACTAAATCAAGGCAACATTAAACTTATTTATTGTTAATTATTTCCAAATTAAGGAAAAAGGGATACTTTTTTTGTTACTAAAACACCTAATCCTAAGATTCTCCCACTTGACATCAACACTATAAATACACCCCTAGGAATCACAAATAAGGGAAAAAATCCCTTAGACAAACATGTACCATCTGAATCTTCACCATGCTCTCAAGATCCAACAAGATACCTACAAAAGCAACAATGATAACCACCATCAAGCAAGAAAATCCTTCACATCCTCTAACATGCCACCTAGGGAAGAAAAATAGGAACATGCCAAGGTGAAACATATCAACTCTCACTAAAAGCTCCAACAATCTTTACATGAACACAAGCATCAAATTCAAATGATAACAAAGGCTTTGAGTAGTTTCCTTACTCATAGCACCTAGAATAGTGACCACAACAAATTTCAACTCATCCAAGCTAACCATACCTCAAACCAAGGTATACCAATCATAGATGAACTTAATTTCATCAACATACCAACCCAAAATAAACAATCAAGTCTTTGTATATCCATCCTCCTATATCAATGTAGCATACCAATGAATAAATGACCACGAACAAGACCAATGTACAAGTCTACATAAACACTGAAATAATCTCGTAGATATAGATAATCCACATCTGAGTCATCCCACTACAATAAAGTGGGTAGCTAATCCACAACCTACATAACTCATAGATCCAAATCTAATGAAACATGTAAACTCATCATCACATCAGTAACCAACAAACTAAGATATCATAGAGGATAATCAAATATATATCTAGAAACTCTCATTGCACAAGTAATGTCAAATCTGAAAGTAGATCAAGGCATATCGATTCTACCTATAGTACATCACATAGAGGATGTGGATAAATCCTCTATTACATAGTGTCAAAGAAACATACAATGATATGCAAATCTTGCAAAAAAAATATGTTGCAATACCTCTCTCACCATTAATCTCCATATCTCTCCCAAGTTCTTCACACTCAACCATGTGAAATCAAACATCTAGGAAGAATACCATGACCAAAGAGAGAACCTACAAATCAAACCATATCCTTGTTCCACACTAACATGTACCAAGATATGTAATGTAATATCCCCTTCACCATTCCCAAACTAAAAGGATATCAACATCTAACATTCAAATAAAATGAAAACATAGCAACAATAGATGTACAACTCTCATACTAAAGTTAGATCAAACCAACCAATCATTCCCACAATAAAGGTAATATTCCCAAAGCCACAAACCATTTCTTTTACCTCTCCAAATAAGTCCTCATAACTAGATCCATAGCTCAAGACCAAAACAAGGAGAATAATAGAAATCTATAAACAATGCATCTTCTTCTTAGCAAGTCTCCAAAATGCTTATATTCAAGACTAACTCATATATGAGTACAAGATCAAAAATAAGAATGCATTTGATAATCAAGCGAGCAATACCTCTCAGATCATTCACCTTTCGAGTAGACCAAGAGTGGGATACAAGATTGTCTTTTGCATACAACACCAAGAAATCACAATCTTCTCTTCAAGTCCACAATGAATTCACATCCATAATTAGGTGTAGGCTCCTCAGTATTTTTTCTAAAATCCCCATCAAAGAATAACCATCTCAACATATTATCCCATAAATAAGATATCTCTTAGCCTCACCCATATGCAATTTTCTAAGATCTACACATATGAAACATTAGACAATTTTCTAAGATCTACACATATGCAACATCTCAAAGGAGAAATACATAATCAGTGCTCCAATCTCAAATAACTGAAAAATAGATTCAACTTTGCATTAGTATCATGAAAAATAGAGATAATTGGGTATAACATGTGGATTTCCAAGACTCAAACACCAAAATCAATGCTAGACCTGATTTTCCAAACAAACCCACATAGGAGTAACCATAGATCAATAAGAACCCTCCAAGAAGTCATACAAACTTGTAATTGTCTTCATTTTGAACACCTTGGATACAATCTCATCATAGATCTACATACCACACATTTTAGTTAAAATGTAAAATATTCAAAACCATCTATGTAAATCTGAAATCTATATAACCATCTAGAAATTCACACCAAACATGTCATATGAATAATGGAATAAGCACAAATCTACAAACCCACAACTGAAAACAAGATTAAACTGCAACCCAAAAGGAAAAAACCAAGTTGTCTAGGAGCTTATAAAATATGAAACATATCAGCTCCATAACTCATAAAGAGGTTAGTGGCTTATCTTCTAGCACTTTCATGTAACCGAGGGCTAAAACCATGAATCCAACATAAGCACTCCATTTTGTAGTTCAAATCAAGATTGTCTCTACCCATCCAACATGAACACCTTCTCACTACACATGACCAAAAGGAACAAAACCACCAAACAAGAGGATATACACACATTATAAAACAAGAGCTCCAAGTTACCAAAGTATAACCAACTCCATAAAGATCCATAATTATGAGCTTACAATGCTCAACATAGATCACATTGACAATATCTATGGATTATAATCTCATTAATTTGTAAAACAAAGTTAACTCACATAACATTCATTGTTGCCCCAAAAGACTTCCAACAACATCCAATTCCTTCTAACAAATTCCCACAAGCTTTCCAAGCTAAGAAATAAAAAAGAAGGATTACCCAAAGCCTAATTAAAGTTCAACTCTGATACCAAATGATGAGAAAGAAACAGGTTCAATACTAATTGTTGGGAAATTCAATCTCTATCCAAATATGACTTCAAAGGATGAGATACAAGGCTTGGACTACAACAACATGAAAATCTGAAACTTATATACAAATTTGAAAAATTAAGTTTCCTTAATATGGAAATACCATGATTAGATCCATCTTCTTTATGATGCCAAAAAAAATATCAACATAACATGCTTATTATCACTACCCTATGTGAACTTATAACAACAATAAATAAAGAATACCATAAAAATAAGTTAGCAGCAATGAGGCACAAATAATCAACACAAGATCATCACATAACATAGGATTTACGTGGAGAAACCCTTGCAGGAAAAAACTCCATCAAGAAGAGAGGCCAAGTATGCATTATCATCAAATAAATGAGATTACGATACAACCACTTCCATTCTCCTTTTTGCCTCCAATGTGGCAGCACTTATGTACCTATGAAAAACCTCCTTATGCCTCCACATGTCCTTGTTCCTACAAAGTAACACTACATTCAACTATCCCTCCTTAATTCTACATCCAAGAGGCTAATTTTATAGATGTGTGAAGGCATCTAATGCACCAAACAAGGTGCCCAAAGATGACCCTTCATTCCAAACGTCCTTTACCTTTGGATTACCTCCTTGGCATTCAAAAAGACATTATTTTTTTCTCCAATACTTTCCCTCCAACTTGAGTGCCCAAACTTGAGAAGATAAACATTACATTAAATGTAAAAAATGATGGAAAGCCAAGTGACACATGTTGCCTCCTTCCAAGCACTCACTTGGAGAATCCCAACAGTCACTTATTTATCATTTTCTTTACCTTTTATTATCCCATTTTAAGCGTTCATTTGTGGGGAAAACAATATTAAATATTTATGTCCACAACCCACCTTTACTACTGCTAGTGAACCCATCACCCCTTATGAGTATATTACAAAAATGGTGAGAATTAATATTACAATATATTTTCCCAATACGCCCTAAGTACCTAGAGACACTTTCAAAGTATGATGGAACCATGACATAGGATTTACAGGGTGGATGAAACCTAATCTTAACAAAGCATTGGTGATACGTGGAGGGAATGACCTTCATGGCATGAACCCATAGATGATCGAGGAGAATATTGTATGAAAGGTCCATATCCAAAACTTGGCACATTGTATCTTCAATAGTTGGACCAACTTTGATAGGAAGAGTGATAACACCATTAGAAGAGCGCTTTGCATCATCATAGGCTTTTATGATAATCCTTTGTGATGTGTCGATGCATGCTTTAGAGAATCCCAGTATTGTGACCAATTTCAAAGTATAGATATTTAGGCTTGCTTTGTCATCTACCAAAACTCATCTAATTTTATGTTTATTGAAAAAGATTCAAGATGGAGAGCATTGTTGTGTTGTGATTATTTCGAAGGGACATCATGATCTATAAAGGTAACATGGTGGGTAGTGGCAAGATATCCTATAATAGATAAAATTGGTTAACATCTAGATCTTTGGGGATAGATGAATCTTGTAATGCTTTATCTAGGATAGCCCTGTGTGTAGGTGATATGCACAGTAGCTCAAGAATAGATATATGGGTAAGTATTTTTCCTGGGTGATTCAAAGGTTATATTGATTAGGTGGTTGGGATCTAGAAGTGACTCCTTGTATAATCACTTTGGATCTATGGGTTGTATGTACACACCCGAGACTCTTGCCCTTGATATTTATGGTTAAGACATTATTATCTACCTATTGGATATGGTTAATTGTATAATCATAGGTTACATTAGTATAATTGGCATTACCCTTGGACCCTAAATTGGAGGCTTCCCCTTGACCATGATTTTACAAAGGGTCTTTGATTATAGTGTGATCTGTGTTAGAGGATCCAATGGGGTTATCAATCACTATATATCCATGCTCTATAAAATCTTGAATGATGTTCTTTAGTATAAAGCATGAAAATAAATTATATTCCTTGTTCCTGTGATATTCATAGAAGTCATTGTCATTCCACCAAGCTAGCTTGAAAGGCCCTGGATCATTATGTCTTATTTCTAGAAGTTGGATAACATTGGACTATAAAAGCTTCTTGAGAATTGATTCAATTGGTTTCCCTAAGGGTGTGTATTGTCATCTTGGAGCTAGGTTAGCTCTAGGGGACCACGTGATGAATTGTTTTGGATGGTATTGGTAGGTTGTGGAGGATTTTACAATGGGCTATCGTTGGTTACTTGCATCCTAGATGTAGTGGGTCCTTTGATAATAAGAATAGGATGAGCTTTATTTATCATTTTTGTGTCCACAACACCATCATTTGTCACATTTTTATTTTGGGCCCAAAAATTTGATTTGTCATTTGATGTTCATGGGTTATTGTTGGTTTCTTTGAAATTTTTCATGAGTCCTTTTATGACAAGGGCCTTCTCAATAGTGATACCCTTTTGAATAACTTCATCAAATGTATTGGAACGATGGACTCGAAGGTGAAACATCAATTTTGAATTCAAGTTGTTTACAAATATTTGCACTATTTATTTCTTAGGTGTGTGGCAAGGACATTTGTTTGCCATATTTCTCCATCTTTATGTTTAGTGTTGCATAAGTTTATTGTGGTTACCTCATGATCAACATTATAGGAGAAATGTGTGATACACTTTTTAGCTAATTTGTTCCATGCCATAAATGGTGATAGGAAAATGTGAAAACCATTCCATAGCTTGTCCTCTGAGATTGCATGGGAAAATATGCATCAGGTATGTTTGCTCGTGTTGGAGGTTTATACAAGCCACACAAAATTCTTTGAAATGGTCTATTAGATTTACTTTCCCTTTATACTTATTGAATTTGGGTATCTCGAGATTTGGAGGGGAAGGTGGCATATATAAATTCCTATCAAAGGGATAAGGACATATGTCCCCCATTATATGTCTTTTTATCTTGAGAAGATTGCATATTGGCCATCTATTATTGCAAGGCTTGCATTTGTTGGGCCAATATCTTTGTCGATGGCAGTTTGCATTGGAGTTTGAACATGGTAGTTTAAGTTTTGCATGGGACCCATGGTCGGGTTTATATTTTGATAATTTAATGTTTGATGGATAGATGAGTTATTTTGATTAAACATGTTTTCATATTAATGTTATGTCATGGTTTCTATGGATATTGGGTTCAATTTTGATGTGATTATATGTGTAGATCATTTATTAGGTGTCATGCATTGTCCAAAAAGGTACCTGCTTATAGAAGAGGTACTTCGTTGTTGCAAGGAAATATTCAAATTTTGTTTTTTTCGGGTAGGTGTATGAGTATGAGTTGATGGTATGTGAGTGTTTTAATTTTGGTTGCTAGTTGTGACGTTTTGTGGAAGTGAAATGTTGGAATATGTATTGATATTTGGATTCGTGTGTTGTGAAGGATTGGTTATGTTTGTTTGTGGCATAGATTGTGGGACATTTGGTAATTGATTTTGACTTGTAGTATTTTGTTGCACAAATGTCACATTGCTTGTTTGTGTTGGTTCTTGAGGATGCAATGCTATATTATAAAGTAGAATAATGAATTATTGTTTGAATGTAGAAGATGTAGGTATGTGCAACCTTGTCATATTATGGGATGTCCTGCCATGTGGCATATTCGTGTTTAGTTGTTGTGAGGTAGGATTGTTTGATGGAGGTACTATATCAATGAAACCTATGTTTTGGGTTGTCACCTCAAGTTTTGGTTTCGTTATGGTAGAAATATCAAAACCCACTGGAATTTTAGCCCCCTTTTGTACAAGTTTCAAGAGATATCTAGTGGAGTCTTCTTTCATGATTGCATCCATTAGGTCCAACAACTTATGATCTTGTGAGGCCTCATCAAGGTCATCTTGGGAAAAACTTGGTTCAACTTGAGTTGGAATAAAATCATCATCCATAGGAGGTAAGGTAGGTTCAATTTTGAGTATGGGTTGCGAACTTGTGGAGATCTCAAAATTGCATTGTGCATGTGGAATCAAAGATAGGGTCTATTGTAGGATCCATTTTCTTTATCTCTTTGTGACCTTGTAATGACCATATAAGATCGAGTGTGTTAAAGACTATGTTTTTGGGATTTTTATAATCTTTCAATTTTTCTTGGATTTTTTATTTTTATTTTATTTTTGGATTTTTGGGATTTTTCAAAAAAATTATATTTTTAGGATTTTTCAATTTTTTTTGGATTTTTTGGACTTTTATTTTTTAAAGGATGCAAAATGATAAATGGTGGATGATCATAGACTTTTAATTTTGAGGATGGTGATGATAAATGATGTATGGTTATGGATTTTGGATTTTTAACCTAGTAAGATAGTGATAAACCGAGGTAATCAAAAGGAATGCCTAGATCTTTGAAGGATTAAATTTATGATGATGGTTGATAGGAGTCAAACCTAAACTAGACTTATGAGAACAAGTTGGGTGTTGCCACAATAGTGTGTCTCACTTTTGGAACATCTTGATTTTTGCTTGAAATCGCTTATTTTTAGAAAAAACTAATGATTTAAGCCTTGAGAGGTTCCATCTAAAGGTTTTTAATTGAAGAGGGTTAGATAAGATCCCCTTAGATCAAACCCCCTTGGATAGAACCCCTCTAGTATTAAATCATACCCACAATGGAGTCTCCTTCACACCTATCAAAATGCTGGCAAAAAAACACTTCTTCCTTACTTTTTGAGGGATTAAATAAAGTCATTTAGAAATTATATTCTTCAAGATTGTATCCCTCGAAACAATATTTCCAACAAGTATAGTTTTGATATGTTTTCATTTATCATAGTTTTGAAATTATATTGAACATATTTTTTTCACCAAACATCAAGTTCTTCATTCTACAAAGGTGAAAAAATAGTAAACCATTGTAAGAAAAATTCAAAAAATATCTTTGCCCTAAGTATTGATGTCCTTGTTTCACCAAAAAAAATGGATTTTGATATATACACAATAATTTATGTTTGACGACATACGCCTATGTTCAAATAATAGTTATAGTGACATCAAAAATTAATTAAAAAAACATGTAACAAAAAATTATGAAAAAATATCCTTGCCATAGATATTGTTTTTTTTATTAGTTTAGCAGGGAAGGGCCTTGATCCCATGGTTACAACCAAAAGACAAAAAGGAACCAGACAAAGGTGAGAGAAAACACCACCAGAACGAAACAAGAAACAACATGCAGAGTGACACGCAGGCGATCATTTAACATAGCAACCATAGTCCAACCACTATTAATAAAAAAATAACCAGTTTCTACTAGCAAGCTTAAAACTATGTAAACCATTATTCAGATCAACAGTGTCCCAAGTTATATTAAACCAAAATAGAGCTATAATAAAATAGCAATCCGAGAAATAGAACCAAAAAGACAAAAAAACATAAAGCAGTCATTAAAAGCAGCAACAAGAAGCCATTACTTGGCTTTCTTCAACAAATCACCATATTCTCCTATGAGGGAGATGTATTCCCTCCATTCAGGTTCCTCGATCTCATCCAACATCTTTAACACGTCCATCTTCCCCTATTTTTTTAGATTCCTGGAAATTCTAGTTTTTGCAAAAACAACTCCCAACATCGCCCTCCTCATCAATCTGTTAGTCACTTTCATACAAGTAACAAGCGCTTTCTCCATGTCATCAAATTAAACCTACAAAAAGGTCAATCTATTCTTCAGAAAGTCAGTGCTAGAGTCATCAACATTAGTCTCCATTCCCAACATCCTACACATTCTCATTGTCATTCTTAAGATCCTCTACTTTCTCAATTTGGTCCTCCTCTTCCTCATCCTTTTCAACATCCATGTCCTCTTCCCCCATGTCATAAGTAGTCTTCAAAATCCATATCCTCTGAATCATCTTCCTCTTGGGCTTCAAATTCTTTGAATTCTAGATCTTCCTCTTCACAACCAATTTTTTTTGTTTGCCTTTCTTATCCATAGAGGCAATTTTTGCCAGGTGAGCAGACCTTCTACTGCTGCTTCCACCACTCCCCTGCCCCTGCAAAGTCACCTTCACCTCCTCATTATGCCCACCTTCTTTAGAAATATTAATGATCTCATTTGGGCTGATATCTTTTTTTTTTATTTTCTTCGCCTTGGGAAGGTCAACTAGTAAAGGAGCGTGTTTTCTCTTCTTAGACGTGGCCATAGATATTGTTGTTAAGAATCTATATTTTAAAAATTAAAATGTTATTCTTTCTATAAAAAAAGTTATGTTTGATGACATAAATGTTACTTTCTGAAAAATGTTGTTTACTGTTTAAAACTAGTTATTAAAGGAGATGTTGAAAGATTCATGATTTATTATAGAAAAAAAATTAAAAATATATATTTAGAATCTATACACAAATTGCCACAAATCACTAGTTTTCACCATATTCAAATTCTTAACGGTTTGGCTGCTATAGCTCTCAGAAGGTGAAGATTTGGTTAAAAATGTTGATATAAATGTCCATCTTGGCCAAAAAGTGAGACATGGTATTGTGATTTTTGGGTACGTTAAAGACTATGTTTTTGGTATTTTTATAATCTTTCAATTTTTCATGGATTTTTTAATTTTTCATTTTTTTTGGATTTTTGTTTTTTAAAGGATGCAAAATGATAAATAGTGGATGATCATAGAATTTTGATTTTTGAGGATGGTGATGGTAAATGATGTATGGTTATGGATTTTGGATTTTTAACCTAGTAATATAGTGATAAACCACTTGTAATCAAAAGGAATGCCTAGATATTTGAAGGATGGAAGTTATGATGATGATTGATAGGAGTTAAACCTAAATTAGACTTATGATTTTAGGATCAACAATTTATAAGATTATGGAAGGATAAGGGATCAAAACATCCTAAGGATAACTATTATTGGATCGAGATCTAACTAGGATAAGATCATGGGAAATGAATGATGAATGATGATATGGTGTAAATGATGATAGACCCAAGTAATCACAAGAATAGTCTAAAACCTCAAAGCATGAAGGGAGGAATAAGAGTAAAACCTAAACTAGACTTATGATTTTAGGCTAACCGTTAATAAGATGATAAAAGGATATGATATTCAAGACACTCAAGAGATAACTAGGGTCTAATCAAGATTGATTGATTTTCTAGTTTGAAATGTAAGGGTGGATGATTATTACATTGGGTGATAAACTTTAATCTAGGGATGCACTTGAGATTTGAAATGCAAAGGTGGTTGATTATGGCATTGGGTCAGAAACCTTAATCCAGGGATACACGTGAGATTTGAAGTGAAAAGGTGGTTGATTATGATGTTGGGTGAAAAACCTTAATCTAGAGATGCAATTTAGATAATAAAAAAGGAAAATATAGGAAGTTGGATGCTAAATCAAATAATTTTAATAGGTCTTAGGTCTTTAGGTCAATTAAGTTTAAAATCTGGATTCAAAGGATAGACCCTAACTTGTCTCAATGTAAACTATGGTTGGATTTCCTAGGAATTGAGTGATTAAAGGTGTTATTTGTGTGAGGTTTTTTAATTTTATGGTAGCATACACTCAGAATACATTTGAAAGAAAAAATAGTTGTTTGACTCTAGACTTTAGGAAATAAGGCTTAAGGCCAAAAATGCTAATGGCTTCATGGGTTTAACATGAATTAAAGACACTTAGAAGACAAGCACAACTTAATTATTCAAGTAGGATTGTTAACTCGGTGTAGGTCCACCCACTGAAGTGCCAATACACCAAGATCAATGTGAAACACTTTTGAAACTCTTTATAGAGCAGATAGTTATTGGTCTAGTGGCACAGGCCCAATACAGTAACAGGCTCACCTTTCCTCTCTCTTTGGGAGGCTAAATAAGCCAAACCTAAGAATTTCTATCTCTACTCAAGGACATACATGGTGAGTAGCTTCAAACATAATATTGTACCATGCACTAAACTAAGCAAAAATTGATGGCTCATAGGCTTATAAAAATAAGGTTTTTACTAGGGGACTAACATGAACAAAGGGCTCATCTATAATAGCCCGAGAACTAGGAGGCCCACTCCTTCTCATCACCAAAGCAAGTATTAGCAGACTGAGGGCCCCATGACTCAACTTCAAACAATGATTTCCACTCCTTGGGTACAACTTTAACTCTCCCCCTTTATATACCCTATCGGAAATGTGGTTGAGGTCAAACCCTAGAGTGATGAAATCCCTAGGTAGGCCTCCTACTAAAAAAAAAGGAGACTAGTGTGTGTTTCTCATACACCCAAGTTCGCATAAGTGTGCGAGGTGAGAGGATACACACACAATAGCTTGGGATTACACAAGTGCAAGTGCACAAAACATGAAAAATAGTTGTTCTTTTTAACCCAAAAGTTAAATGTTATCTAACTAAAAAATAAAGATACACCAATTTTGCTGATTTAAATCTTCGGATATCATCCTACAACAAAAAAATAAGTAATTCTCAGATTAGATCTCTTTCAACATCATACAACAAAGAATGCTAGTAGTTTTCAAATAATACCTTTGTCAACATCCCACAACAACCAAAGTTAGTAGTTTGAAATAATATATTCTTCCAGATGTGTGCTACACAATTGTAAACAAAAACCAGTAATAGAAAACCAAAACATATGTTATAATTGTGAAAAACTTGAGACATGAGATCAAACAACGAACAAAGACACCTTCCATGCAAGAGAGTTTCAAACAATAATAAGAAAAATTCCTCAACAAGAAAAAGCTACATAATGAACCTCAAGAATATTCAAGGAAAGCAAGAGTCCTCAAAGGTTGAGAGTTATATTAAAGGCATCAAAGGGAATTCAAAAGGTATATTAATACAATGAGGGTTGAGTGTTATATAGGAGCAACCCTAAATGATAAATAAATTAGATCATGACAAGTGTCAACATCTCATGCAATGAGACAAAATGATCTAATAATAACTCTCTAGTTAACATAGAAAATCACTCCTAAGTTTAACTTAAGTGAATGATAATAAATTAGACTAATAATTAATTCAATATTAATTAATTATTATCTAATGCATGATTACTCTAACACCCCCCTTAAGATGAACTTAGGGAGTAGCTAAAAACTCTAAAGAGAGAATGCATGATGGGTCTTGGCAAAAATAAGACCTAGTGAGGTACCCATGTATAGACAAAAGATCTCTAAAAATTGGAGGAAAGAAGAAAACCACATGGGAAAAAACTCCTCTCCAAAAGAGAGAAAATGTGAATGAAGGACTGAAAAAGCCTTCAAACCAAGGTGAAGAACTAAGAAGCCTCTTTTAGACACCTAAATTTGATCCTTTACACAAGGTCAAATTTATCCCTTTCATTAATCCACTTCATCCCCTTCATCAAACATTAATTAAATTATTTATTCAATTAATGTCTCCCTTTTCCTAATGTCCCTAAGGTATTTAATTTAATCAATTAAATACTTTATACTCAAGCCCACTTCCTCTCTAAATTTAATAAATACAATCAATTTATTTAATTTAGTCAATTATCCTCTTCAATTTTAAAATTCATTATTTCTCTCTCCTTGTCCCATCCTCCATAACCTTTTCATTAATCTGGGTTAATTTAATTAATCCTTCATTAAGATGTGCATATCCTTAATTTGGATTAATGTCACATCCTCCAAATCTAGCCACTTTCCTCTAATCATAATTAATTAATCTAATCACTTGTTTGCACAATCCTAATCCTAATCACTTACCCCTTTTGACATGTCCTTAAATCAACCTTCTTGGTACTTACTTGCTTTGGGTTGACCTCTTCCCCATGCAAATTAAAAATTCACACTTATTCCCCCATGCATTTGTCTTCCCCATGACATCTCACATGTCACATCGTACCCAAAGGACAAAGACCTCTTTTAGAGGAATCTTACTTTACCCTTTGGTCTCTTCCAAAAAGTGAATTAAAAATTCACTTTTATTCCTCCAAGGCCATCTCCAATCTCCATGTTGACAAGGGTGGACTTTCTAAAAGTCCTCACTTGTCACTTTCAGTCCCACTTAGGGACAAGAGATTACTTTTTGTGGAGATTCTCTCCCATCCCAAGGTACTTGCAAGTACCTTGGGACCACATGGCCCTCTCCATGTCATTTCTACCCTTGCCATCTCACCTTGTCCTTTGGACACTTCACCCACCACATGACAAGATGTGAGGGCTTGTGAGTCCTCAACTCACCATAGCCCTCCATCTTGGCCATGGTGGCTCAATCTTGACCGTTGAATTCTCCAGAGAATTCAACTTTTCCTAAAATACCCTCCACGTACCTTCATTAAAGGATCCTAGATCTTAGAATTTTATGAGCATTTTGCATTTAGAACACTTAGCCATTTGCACCCTTATGCTACCAAATTTCCCACTCAACTTGCAAGCATTATCCTAGCCATTTAACCAAGTTATTTAGCCATAAGCACTTGCATTTATTACATTGCTCAACTTGCATACACTAGTTTCATAGTCATCCAAAGAGCATACAAGCATATAACACCAAAAGGGCCAACCAAGGGATTTCAATTGCAAAGAAGGTATAATCATTTGTTATCTTTGTTATCTTATTTCTTTGTGCTATCATTCCTTAGGCTAATCTTGAGGTGTATCTTTGTGTTTTTCCCTCATTTGCATAATAGTTGTTTTGCATCTTTAGAATAGGGTAAACGTCAAAGCTTCACATTTCTGGCATGCCTAGTGGGACCCACATCATGGGTCTTGTATTTAACGTTTTATGTTGTTTTAGAATTTTGCAGATTCTGACACAGAAGAGCAACTACACTCAACGGGTGGCCACGCCCAACACAGAAGACTGACTACGCCCGAACAACAGACTGTTCTGCTACTGTTTTATTATCATTTTTTGACCTCTGGTTTTTTGCATATTCTGACATAGAAGATCGACTACGCCCAAGGGGCGGCCACACCCAATGCAGAAGACCGACTACACCCAAGGGGTGGCCATGCCCAAACAACAAACTGTTTTGCTACCTTTTTTTAGTATTTGTTGACTTATGATTTCTTGCAGGTTTGCAAAAGACCAACTATGCCCAAGGGGCGGCCACGCCCAACGCAGAAGATTGACTATGCCCAAGGGGCGACCATGCCCAAATAACAGACTATTCTGCTATTATTTTTAGTGTTTTTTTTACCACTAATTTATTGCAGGTTCACAAAAGACTGACTACACCCAAGGGGTGACCACGCCCAATGCAAAAGACTGACTACGCCCAAGGGGTGGCCATGCCCAAACAACAAAATATTATGCTACTATTTTTAGTGTTTTTTCAACTCTAATTTCTTGCAGGTTCATAGAAGATCGACTATGCCCAAGGGGCAGCCACACCCAACCTAGAAGATCGACTACGCCCAAGGGGCGGCCATGCCCAAACAATAGACTATTCTACTGCTATTTTTAGTGTTTTTTGACCTCTAATTTCTTGCAGGTTCGCAGAAGACCGACTATGCCCAAGGGGCGCCCATGCCCAATGTAGAAGACCAACTACACCCAAGGAGTGGCCATGCCCAAAATACAAAGGCAGCCACACCCAGAAACAAAATTCGCTCGTCAAAGACACAAAAAAAACTACTAATCTTTTTCTTTCAGGGCATAAGGACTTTTAATTGGATGTTTGCTTTCATTCATTTTACACTAATTAGGCACATAGATTAAGTAGGAAGGGTAAATAAATTTTTTGATTTGTATAAAAGTAAGCTATTGATGTATCTAATCCCCTTGCACCATTTGGTGGTCCTGGGTGACGAGAAATCGTAGCTTACTTTGTTCTTTGTGTTACCCAAGGGGGTGGAAATCGTTCAAGCTTTCCCCTTGCACTTCATGTGAGCCTGGGGAGTAGCTGAAAATGATTAACACTCTCTTTTTAGTGGGACCTGCTTGGGGATTTCATCACCCCAAGGGACGATCTCGACCATGTGTACCGACGGGGTATAAAAAGGGGGGAGAACAAAAGTTGTACCCCAATCCAGTTGCATCGTAATTGGTGGAGCGTCAAAGCTAGGGTGATGCCTAGATAGACATGAAGAGTTGTTTTGAGCCTTTCAGTATCTCACTAGGGTTCCCGACTCATGCTTGTGACAGAATGGTGTTCACGGTTTGGGCCTCACATACCGTGCGTATATCGAGGACTCCCTAGATCACCTTGTTTATCCTAGTTAGAGAACTGTGTTGGCCATACCCCTCTTACTAATCTTAGGATTGTGCTTCTTGAATTGTCTTTTTTGTGTAAAACCAGTGCATATCTTACGAGTCAAGTTAGTTTTACCACTTTTCTTGTTGATTTCAACTATTTTCAGTCCTTTTCCATAGCTATTTTTCACCTAAGACAAGTTCTAAACCATTAGGGACCTAAACCTTGTATTTTTCCGTGATCTAAACACGTTCATCCTCGTCCATCCACCCATAATTCATCCTTTAGTTTTCTTGCATTTTCCAAAGGTCATCATCCACATCATAAAGGTACTCTTAGAACATCTCTAGATAACACCATCCATCATTGCTTTATCAATCCAAATCCTCTGAACTTTGTTCGAAGTCATTATCTGAATCGACCTAGGTGATTGAACCTTATCGCCATCCTTGAACATCCACTTGGGATCACTATTCATCCTAAGTTGATCATCATCCTCAGACCTATCAATCCCCTTCCATCTCAAGGCGGATTCAATGTGTTGATTATCAGTTCATCCCTTAATCTGATCAATCAACACCTTAAGTCATCAATGGTGATCTCTGAACCTAGTTTAGAAACCCTTTCAACCATCCAATCAATTGATCTCCAATTTGATTTCATCCAACCCTATCAATCATTTTGTTGATCAAATCTAATCAAATCCAATCCTTATCCAATCATCAAATTAATTGATACATCATCAATTGATCCATCATCCTATCAACCAATCCAACATCCAATCCAATCGTACAATCTTAATCCAATCCAAATCATCACCTAGATCATCATTTAGAAGCTTAGTTGCATCTCAAATCACTTAGTTGTTTTGCACGTTCATACCCGTTCAGACCCATTCACAAATGAAAAATAAAATGGCAGACCAACAAACCCAAGGTTCCCAACCAAATATCCCTCAAGATCCCAATAACGTTCCAAGCAATCCGTATGATCCCCATAATGGTGCCTCATCCCAATCGAACACCGACATCCATAATACCATGCCACCAGGTGACAAGAACATGGTTAATCAACCTGAAGTCACTATGGATGAATACCTCAGTAATCCTACCAATGTCTAAATGATTGATCGCCTCCTCAATGAACATGGGGATAAGATCCTTGCCACCCTACTCATAAAGGGATTCAAACCACCATCTGACTTTGATGCATCACCATATGCCCTTCCAACATCTGTTGGTCTGCAAACTTTGCAAAACGCTCCAAGAAATTCCTATATCCTCGAGAGTGCACCCATGGATAATTGGTATCACCCTGAGTTTGGAAATTTTGTCATCCATCAAGTCCAATATTATCCTCATCTTCCAGCCGCAACATCTACTATCCCACCACCCGACCCTAATGACCCCTATGCCTATGGAATGCCATCATACATCCCATCTGCCCCACCACTTCCTCCCCCATATCCTAATACTGGGGGCACACCTATACTTACCAATTTGTCACCTTCTACATTTCAACAACCTCTAGTTAATCCACACCAATCTACCACATTGCAAGCACCACCATCACATACTGTTGTCGTGGTTGCCTCATCTCATCCCTCACATCAACAACGCACTATCACTATCCCACAACAAAACATTATGATCCCTCAACAACACATTACCATCCCTACACAACAATCACATCCTATAGTGCAAACTACCTCACATCCACAACAACCACCGCATGGTACTTCCATAGCCGTTCCCTAGCAACAAAACATTTCATCTCACCCATCTCACCAACAATAGCCACAACAGCAGCAACATGCACATATCCCTACACAAACACATAGTAATTCACTTACAAAATACCTATATCATCCCTCTAGCACATACACTGTTCCATCCCACCTCAATGCGAATCCTCATCAAAATGCTACAAACCAAACGCGGACCCAGCCACCACCTTACACCAATCCTCCACAGTCACATAATCATTCCCACCAACAGCCATCAAATCCACCCCCATACGTCACACAACAACCCATCATTGCACAACAATACCAACCTTACCTATCCTACCTTCAGCAACAACATACTTACCAGCAAGGTGAACTTTCCATCCCCTATTACCAACAACCATCATCATCACATCAACAAGGAGGTCCTACCTCCCTGTATTACCAAAATTCTACACAACAGTAGGGCTCGTCCCGGGCTTCTTACTATCAACAACAACCACCTTACCAACAAGTGTCTCCAACTCATCATAACCTATCATCATCCACTTATAATTAGCAAACACACTCGTATCTAGCTCAACCCACCTATGATCCATCCGCGATAAGGCCATCCTCATCATACCCGCAATACTATCCATACAATCAACCCACTCCGACTCCCGCAACACTTGTCAATAAGGACTTGGAAGAATTAAAAGCAACATTGAAGGATCTACAGGCCGGAACGGGCAAACAAACATTCAAGTTTGAGGGCATTTGTCCTTATCCTTTTGATCCATCCATCTCCTTGGTTCCCTTCCCCAAGCACTTTGAGATACTAAAATTCGACAAATATAAGGGAACTAGGGACCCCAAAGCCCACCTACAAGAATTTTATGCCCATTGCCAAGAGGTCATGCATAACAAAAATTATCTTATCTGGCTTTTCCCTGAGAGTCTACAAGAGTTGACCTTAACTGGTTTATGGGCCTCGAAAAGGGATCTATCAAAACTTTTGCACAACTATCTAAACAATTTGTCTCCCACTTCTCCTTCAATCTGGAGAAGGACATTGACACGCTTGATCTCCTAAAGGAAAAACAAGTCCCCACTATCAGAAAAGGACATGGTCACATTGTTCATCAAAAATTCTCATCCAGACATGGCTCATAATTTCCGCCTCCACTGCATCACAACTTTTGCGGCACTTGTGGAGAAGGGTCCCATCCTAGAATGAGCCCTTGTTGCTAAAGGGCAAGTCAAGCTTTTCAATCCCGATAAAGAGAAATCCTTTGGGGATAAGCCTCGATATTGGAATAAAAATAAAAATGTTGTCAATGATGGTGTCATAGACACCAAACATGTTCAGGCAGCCACAACGTCACAAAAATATCCTCCTCAACAACAATAGCAACCAATATCGAACACCATATTCATGCCCTAAGGAGTACCTCGACAACAGTCAAACCAAAACAATTAAGGGGGGAATAAACGATAATTTACTCAGTTGGGAGAACCCCTTAGCATTGTGTTTAACAAGCTTTTGCAAGCCAAATACCCCATTACTTATCCTGTCACCAAGCCCCTCGATGATTCCAAGCCCAAGCCAGCTTGGTTCAAAGAGAACGAATACTATGAATTCCACAAGATCAAAGGGCACACATTAGATAAGTGTCAAGGACTAAAGACTTACATTCAAGGTCTAATAGATCGGGGTGAGATCCATGTAGATGCTAATTTGACATCTTTGTCCAATGCTCAGCTCCAAATATACCAGAATGCCTTTCCCAATCATAATCAGGGTCTTAGTACCTCCAACTCTAATTCTGGACCTAACAACAATAATAACCAAAATAACAACACCAATAACATCAACTATAAAAATGTGCCATACAATTACCAAGGTGTGGTCACATATGTTGAACAAGTAGAGCCATTTGTATCCATGATACACGTCAAGGGAAAGCATCCATAATGTGTTGCTACCACTCATTGAACCTACATCACGGTCCCAATAGCTCCTACATCTACCCAACTACCATCCGTCAGTTCACAATATAACATCCTTGACCACCTAGGCAAGACTGCAGCTCAAATATGCATCCTAGATCTGCTTAAGTCATCTCCCATGTATCAAGACATCTTGACTAAGGCCTTACAAATCACACAAGTGCCCGATGATATTGACCCCACCCAATTCCAAGCATTGGTGGGAAATCTCTCATCGACCTATCAATTAGCCTTAAGCCAAAAGGACATTCCATGCCTTGACTCAAGCCATAACCGCCCCCTCCATCTCGAGGTTGGTGTAAACTATCATAAAGTAAAAAGGGTACTGGTGGATAATGGTTCGACTCTAAATATTTGTACATTAAAATTCATACAACAGGTTGGATATACCCAGGCTGACCTAAATAACCAAGTTATTACCATCAAAGCATATGACAATGCAGAGTGAGATTCTGAAGGCACTATTTGTCTTCCAGTTCAAGTGGGTCCTATTGTCCAGTATACCATGTGTCATGTTCTAGACTTGGAACTCCCATATAACATCCTTCTTGGCCGACCATGGATTCACTCTATGCAGGTCATCCCATCTACCTACCATCAGTGTCTGAAATTCCCCTTTCAATGAATGGAAGTGACTATACAAGCTGATCCTCAGCCATTTGAATATTGTTGTGCCTTGGAGGCTTCCTTTCCACATTCTCATTACTACCCAGGGGTAGAAATGGGGGCATCTCAGATACTCGATTCACCTCCATTCACCAACACATTGAGCACCGCTTCATCCACACCTAATTCTACCACCACTAAGGTTCAGATCATTGAAAAAGGGTGTGGTGATTATGAAATGCGTACAACATTGAATGTGGCCACCTTCCCACCCTCACCATGTACATATGGTCAACCCACTTACTCTATCCCCAAAGAAGAATAAAAGATGCTCATACTCACTTCCAAGAACATGGGATCGACAACATTCAGAGACCTGGGTTCCCTTCAAGATCAAATGGAAGAAGATATCAGTCAATGGGTTTACAGAGAAGAACTTGAGCCACCACGTCCTCTCCTAGAATACTTCCAACAAGTCTATCTGTGTGCATCTAAGTTTTCTGAAAAGTGTAACTACCAAGGTGGAGGCCTTGGTATCGAAGAACAAGGAAAATGACAACCCATTGAGGCAACCATGCGTCCAAAGAAAATAGGCTTGGGCTATGACCAGAAACAAAAAGGCCCTGTAGCATCCACTAGTATTTCTAACAACGTTAGTGTAGATGATGGTATCCTTGAAGACATTCTTGAGGAGGAATCCATCATACACAACTATGATGATTTGGATCGCGTTGACCTCCCTGCCATGTTTGAATGCCTATCTGTTTGCACTATCACTTTGTCCCTCAAACATCCTGAACTTATAGATCATTACCTAGAAGGTAGCGCACCCATCGACACATTACCCTCAGTGGATACCTATGTACATCTAATGGGATTGGGGGAAGATGAACGCCCTAACCGCAAAAGCAAAAAGAAGCAAAAACAGAATAGTTCATCAAGTGAAAACCTCCCTAAGGCACTTTTTGACTGGGAAAAAGTAAAAACAAAGGGTGTATCTAATAGTGAAAACCTCAATGAGGCATTGGAGGATGGGGACGTTCATCTTCCCCTTATGGGAACACAAATGTTCGAGCAGTCTTCTATTCACATTAAAGAGACATGTGAGATAAATTTGGGGACAAAAGAAAATCCAAGAATCACTTATGTAGCCAAATCTTTATCAGAAGAAGAGTATTCCACCATTGTCAAAATTCTCAGAGAAGGTGTTATCAATTTCACATGGGCTTATTTAGATATGCCTGGCCTTGATCCTGATCTTGTTGTACATCATTTGGATGTTCGTCCAGATGCCAAACTTGTCAAGAAAAAACTATGCAAAATGCATCCTCAGGTAGCCCTATTAGTCAAGAAAGAATTGGGGAAACTACTAGAAGTCGGATTCATTCGACCCATTGAATATTCAGATTGGATCTCCAATATAGTACATGTCACTAAGCCATATGGATGCATCAAGATTTCTACGGATTTCCAAGATCTCAATAAGGCTTGTCCTAAGGACGACTTTCCTCTACCAAACATTGATATGTTGGTCAACCTCACTATAGGACATGAGATGTTATCCCTCATGGATGGCTTCTTTGGTTATAATCAGATCAAGATTGCTATTGAAGATCAACACAAGACTACCTTCACAACGCCTTGGGGAACATTTTGCTATAATTTCATGCCTTTCGACCTCAAGAATGCGGGGGCAACCTACTAGCATGCCATGAAAGTCATCTTCCATGACCTCATTCATATCATAATGAAAGATTATGTTGATGATTTGTTAGGAAATTCAAAACAAGGGAAGAACATCCTGCAATCCTGAAGAAAATCTTTAACGGTTAGAGCATTATAAGTTGCATCTAAATCCAAAAAAGTGTCTTTGGGGTCACGTCCAAAAAATTACTAGGCTTCATTGTTTCCAAAAGAGGCATAGAAGTAGATCTAGCTGAGGTCAAGGCAATACTGGAAATGCATCCATCATGCACTCTAAAGTAGTTACAAAGTCTTCAAGGAAAGTTGTAGTCCATCCGTAGATTTATAGCCCAGTTAGCTGATAAGTGTCAATCCTTCTCCCACTTGCTAAGAAAGGATATCACCTTCAAGTGGAATCCAGAATGTCAACTGGGTTTCGATCAGATCAAAGAATACTTGCCTCATCCACCTGTTCTCATGCCTATGATCCTCAGAAATCCACTCCTGTTGTATATTTCAGCTACTTCAGTTGCACTAAGGGCATTGTTAGCCCAACATGATGAGTCATTCAAAGAACGTGCCATCTATTACATCAGTCGAACATTAGTGGGCTACGAGCTTAACTATTCTTCGATGGAAAAGGCATGCTTAGCTGTAGTCTTTTGTTCAGAAAAATTACGTCATTATATGCTCAACCATCCAGTAAAGTTGATATCAAAGGTCGATCCCCTCAAGTACCTGTTGTCTAAGACAACTCTAACTGGCTGCATGGCTAAGTGGATAATTGTTCTGAGTGAGTTTGATATAGAATATGTGGAAAAAAAGCTATTAAAGGACAAGTGATAGCAGACCAATTGGCATATGCTCCTTTAGAGGATGCTTATCCTTTGACTACAAAAGTCCCTGATGAAGAAGTCTTTACAATCACAGAAACCACTACCTGGACACTCTACTTTGACGACTCATACACTCATAATGGATTTGGGGTGGGAATTTTGTTGGTCACACCACAAGCTGATTATATTCCAAGTCATTCAGGTTGGCATTCCCATGCACTAACAACATAGTGAAGCATGAGGCTCTCATCACAGGTCTTCGAGTCGCCGCCCAATGGAATATCACTCATCTGCGAGTTTTTGGCGACTCTCAATTGGTCATTAAACAAGTCAATGACGAATTTCAAACCAAATATGACAAGTTATTGCCTTACAAATGCATGGTGGATGACTTCAAGAAATATTTCACCTTCATCCAATTGGATGACTTCAGAACAAGGCAGCAGACATATGGCTACTATTGGGTCCCTAATTGATATACCCAAAGATCGCACGGATTGTCAGTTCCTAGTCGAACAACTCTTAATCCCAGCGTATGATCTCCCTGAGAGTGAAATGGTGTGTGATATTGTAGGCCCTGCCTTGGTACCAAGAAATCTACACCTATATTTGTAACAACACCCTACTGTCTGACCTCACAAGAAACCAACAAAAGTCTTTTATCCAATACACAACCCACTACACCATCATAGGTGATACACTTTATCAATGTGGGTATGATGGAACCCTCCTCAAGTGTTTGAATGAGACTGAAGCCCACACTTCATTGGTAGAAGTACATAGTGGTATATGTGGGGCCCATTCTAATGGCATGGCCCTAGCCAAGAGGATCCTCCGAGAAGGATATTACTGGATTACCATGGAACACGATTCTTGTGAATTCGTCAAAAAGTGTCTTCCCTGTCAGTAACATGTAGATTTGATTCATGCCCTCACATAAGAGTTACAACCAATCACAACACCATGGTCCTTTTCACAATGGGGTTTTGACTTGGTCGACAAGATCTACCCTCCATCCTCCTACAGTCACACCTTCATCATCACAGCCACTGAATACTTCACTAAGTGGGTGGAAGCCATACCTCTCACCCAAATTATAGGTATTCAAATATCTAAATTCATTCTCTACCATATCCTTTGTAGGTATGGAATCCCCTCCACCATCATCTCTGATAACAGAAAGCCATTAAAAAACAAGTGTATGAAATTAATCTACAAGACTTACCATATCCAACACCGTTGGTCTACCCCCAGGGTAATGGTCCAGTAGAGGCCACCAACAAAACCTTGATCAAAATCATTAAGAAAATAGTTAATAACACTGGTTGAGATTGGCATCTCCACCTTCATCCCACCCTTTGGGCCTATCGCACTTCCATCTGCACCCCCACTGGCTCTACTCCCTACTCACTAGTCTACGATGTCGAAGTGATCTTGCCGATCGAAGTTGAAATCCCATCACTTTCAATATCGTTGAAGAATCTGATCATTGACGAAGACACCCAGGTTGCACGACTAGCTCAATTAGAATTACTAGATGAAAAGTGGGTCAAGGCCTACAACCATCTTTGAGCCTATCAGCATCGACTCAAGAGAAGTTACAATAAGAAAATTTGTCCTCACCAATTCAATGTTGGCGACTTAGTCCTCAAAGAAAATCAGTGGCATCACCAAGATAGAGAAAAGAAAGGCAAGTTTGAAGCTAATTGGCTGGGTCCTTACGTTATCACCACTAAATATGGTTCTGGAGAATACAGGTTGCCTACACCTGAAGGAGAGCCCCTGGAAGAACCCATCAACATCATGCACCTAAAGAGGTTCTACACCTAGGTCAACAGGGATATCCTTCCTGTAAAATCTCAAAAAAAGAAGTAAAAAATGGTCAAAATACAAAAAAATAAAAAATAGTAAAGAGAAATAATTCGTCCTATGGTGAAAACCACCCCTGCATGGCACCTTGGATACGTACGATTGGTGAAAACCTGGCAATAGGCGCCTCTCGTATAGATTTTAATCATTATCTACCTCGAGTCCTGGTTACTTTATGATTTATTCACCTCCTCGATCATACTCTCTCATCCTCTTGCATCACCCGATCGCTTGGTATATTTCTAGTTGAGCATTGGATGAACATCATCTGCTATTTGACATCCTGAGCTTTTATCCTAATCTAAGCTTGTGTCATCTCGTTGTTTTGGTCGTCTCCATCTAGATTCATCCATCGTGTCGGTCTCCATCTAGATCTCATCCTGTCTCTCTTGAACTACGTCGCCCTTGTGCTTTCATATACACAAGGCCAATCATTTGATCTGCCCCTGAGGTTTTGTTCCGTGTCTGTCATCTCTTATTATTTGTCCTTATCTTTGGTGAACTATGTTGCCCCTATGCTTTCACATAGGTAAGATCGATCACTTGATCTATCCCCGAGGCATTTTGTCCTCCATCATCCATCACCATTTGTCCACTTTCTGATCTTAACCATCATCGGTCTTTCATCCTTTTCAAACTACACTGCCCCTACACTTGCAAGTAGGCAAGGCTGATCATTTGATTTTTCCCCAAGGATATTCTTCATTTTTCTTTTTATGGTCAATATTTTTGATCATTATCCTCCATCATCTGTCTTCATTGGCCTCTTTTCGCTTTTATCATGGTCTTTTCCTGAACTATGAGGGCTCTGCTCTTTCACGTAGGCAAGGCTAATATTTGATCAACCCCCAAGCCCCTAGGTCTTTAGGGTGAGTTAGTCTTCTATCTTGTCATCATGTATGCTCTTATCTAGCCGGTCCTTCACAAACAAGATCCACTTGTATCATCAGATCCAATCAGTTTCCGAATATCCTGCGTCATTAATCAATCTTTTAGTTTCACATTCATCATTGGTCTCAACAGGATGTATCCTTCCTAATAGATCACATCAACCCCATTCATCATCTTGATCCTATGGCAAAGGATGTTTTAAAATTGGTTGCAATATTTTCATGCTCTTGGTTTTTATTTATCATTTGAGCTCCCTATCATCACTCATCAAAGCCATCATAATCTCTCATATTATGATGGGTTTTGACTAGTTTACATAGGGGCGTATCTTGATTTTTTTCTTTTGCTTGTTATTTTCTTGCTTGTCCTGCATAGTACCCACCAAGATCCCTGAGGTCTTGTGTTATGCTAGGACATCATTCTGTGCTTGTGGTTATCCCAATACCTGGCCCAATCGAAGTCATCGTGACTTTGGGGTATTGGGATAGCCTTCTTGTTTGTTATGTATGTTTATGCACTCGAAACTAATCTGCCTTGGTTCATATACCATGGTAACAAGTGTCTTGTGCTATAGCAAAAACCAGTGCTCTAAAGATGGCAATTTGCATTAGGATTGCATTTCATTCTCTCCTCCATTGCATTCTTTCCTCCTGACTTAGGATTTTTGGATTGTGCAAATAGTGATTCCCTCCACCTTTCCCTTTCTTCTCAGGAATCCTATGGTTCTTGACAGGTGCAATTGCATACCCATCATTTTCTTCGCCCACACCATTAATCATCCCCTTATTGGCATTGTAGATCATATTGTATTTTAGGTTCATTAGATTGCATCATCATATTAGTTATCCTCGCACTCATTCACATATTCAGTTTAATTCATACACGTTAACTATCATTAGGTTCGTTATCACATCCATCATGCAAATTAAACATCATATGACATCATGCATATCACATCACCTCCTGCATCATAGAAATTAGACAACATACATAGAAATAATCATAAAAATTACATCCTACATCATAAACGTTAGGTCACAACACGATCATTATGCATCATAATAATATATCCATCTAGACATAAACATACATCCATAAAGGCATTTCATACATCATTCATCATAAAATCATAAACATACACATATGCATATATAAATCATCCATCACAAAAGCATCATATAGTGTCAATAAGGGGTTTCACATATCATATCAAAAAATCCAAAATCATACAATATCCATCATGACATCCATAATTATATCCATCATAATCCAAGATACATATATATATCATTTGTTATCAAAAATAAAGTACCGGTATACAGCTATGGATCTGCTCTGATCTCTACTACTCTGTATTGTGTCTCATCCTGCACCTGTCAATGGCTGAGATCCTACCCATTTGGCCTGAACCATGAGCTTCCCACATCTGATCTCTATGGTGACTCAGGTACCGGTCCTCTGCGAGGGGGAGTCATTTGGGAACCCATGAATCCTTAAGTCCATGTCCCCAGTGTCTAGGATGGTGTAGGCATCTGAGGTTCCCGTCACTCAAAGTGAAATGTATGCTGCGACGGATCTAGAACTGCCTACTGATAAGCTATAATACAAAAAGATGCATCCCTCATGTACTCATCTCTCTTTGCCGCATGACCCAAGAGAATGTTTCACTCTTGTCTATATCTGTCTTGATCACGGATAAGGACTCTCCTCTCCTCTGCCCATGACCCTTGTGTCTACCCCTGCGCTGCACCCCTCTCCATAACCTGTCTCTACACCACTGTTGCATCCCTCTCCTCCCACAGTGCCTGCATCTATGACCACAGGGCCTCCCTCTCTGCCTCCATCCCCTGCATTTGCATTCTCATGGTCTCCTCGTTCTCCTACATTTGTGACTGCAGGGCCTCCCTCTTTGTCTCCATCGCCTCTACACAATCCCTCATGCTCTCCTCTCTCTCCTGCATCAATCCCATATCCCCCACTGTCTCCTATGCCACCTCCACTCTTGCCCGAATCTCATTTCGCTCCTGTCTCAGCTCCCTTAGCTCTCTCAACAGTTCCTTTACCTGCCTCCTCAAGTCCTCCATATCTCTCTTTGCCTCTGCCACCACCTCTGTTAGAATTTGCTTTGACCCTCCTTCAGCCTCTCGCTGACCCCTTGCCTGCAGTATCGCTATGATAGCCTCTAGTTAGTCCCTCTCCCATCTTGTTGAATCTTCAGCCTCTCGCTCCCTCGCCACCTCTCCCTCCAAATGGGTCACCTCTACTTGTACTTTGTCTTGATCCCCAATCATCCTGTCTACCTCACCCCGTACATCTCTCTCTATCAATATCCTGTACCAGTGTGGTCAAATGGTCCACAATAAAGCCATACTCCCTTTGTCTTATAGCCTCTAATCTGATCACCTCTCCTTGCAGCCTCCTCCCCTCGACCCCTAGTCTAACAGCCTCTGCCTCCAATCTCCTCCACGCTACCTCTAAGTCTCTCAACCTCTGCTCAGCGATATGTAATCTCGCCTCTACTCCTCTTAATTGCGTGACCAAATCCTCTCTCTGGTGGCATCATCGTCAAGGGAGGAATATCATGTATCTATGTGTCCATCACCTCTACTCCCCCATCATACCCTATATCCATCGCCTCTACTCCCCCCTCATCCCTCTCCATCATCTCAACATCCTATCTCTCCTCCTCAAGCTAGCCCCAAGCCCTCCATCCCCTCCTCCTCCTACCCGATCTCCGCTGACCTCTCGCCAGATCCTCCCCCTGTCCCCCTGCTCTGTCTGCCTTTGGTGCCCCCTACTATCCACTTGATTTGTCTACCTCTGACGCCCCCTGTTGTCCACCTAGCCTGGCTACCTTCGGTGCTCTCCCATGTTGTCCACTTTCCCTAGCTACCTTTGGTGCTCTCCCTCACTGTCCACCTGTCTTGGCTACCTCTGATACTCTCCCTTATTGTCCAACTACCTTGGCTACCTCTGGTGCTCTCTCCTACTATGCTACTACTCTACCTACTCTTGGTACTCTCCTCTATCGTCCTCCTACTATGGCTCCCCCTGGCTGCTCCTCTCCTCCCGCTCGAGCTATCCCAACCCCTCTCCTCTACTATCTTTCAGCCCTATTTGTTTGTTGTCTCCTCCCCTCGCCTGCTGCTTTGACCTCATCCTCCTCTCCAAATCCTACTACTTGTACAATCGGCTCCTCGGGTGTAATCTATCTAGGACAGTGTCACATAAACCATGCTCCATATCTCACGGTGATCCCTGCATCTACCGGTCCCTCAGCCCTCTCTGGGTACTCTACTAGCTCTCGCACTAGTGTCACACAATGCTCCTATGCAAAATCTGCTGGAATCTCCTCAACCCATGGTCGCTCTAGGGTGATCCATCTGAACATCTTCAGGGCACCTGGAATATCTTGCATTAGCCCATATTGCGTCGTCACCAGATTTGGCTTGTGTGCCTCTATGGTCTGCAACTCTCTCCAACCTATATAACAATGCTTTCATGAAGTAATCCTTATACACCACCTCCTCCTACCTCCATCCTCTAAATCGTCGAGTCATATAAGACCTCCACACTATATCCTCCTCCTTTAGATCATCAAACACTCTCCTACACCTATCTAAGTCTCCTGCACCTCGATATCGCAACACCCACCCATCCTCTGCATCATACCACCAAGCTATAGGTGTTGCCTCATCCGCATGCCCATCTCTCACCACAACCGGCCTAACCACACCGACATGCCCCCAAGCCCATACCTGCAGCAACGTCACCTAACACATGTTGACCAACCCCCGATAACAAATCACATGCATGTCTCTGTATAGCTGTGCCAAGATGCATAGACCCCATGCAAACTATCCCTCCCTCCCCTCGATAATATGACAGATCACCTCCATGTAGCTAAGGCTACAATATCTCCCCCTCTTATCTGGTATGAGTATACCACTTATCAACCTGCACATGTATAATGGCAATGGTGGTACCCTCAGCCCCAGGCATCTATCCACGTCCAAGCCACTCTTCTCTACCAGCAAGTCATCTCGACCAAATAGGACCTAGATGGTCTGATCCAGCTCCTCTCCCTCTGACCTTAGCTCACTCACCAACTACCCTGCTATAGGCACTCTCAATATCTGCCAAACATCCTCCAGTGTCACTATCATCTCCCCTGTTGGGCTATGGAAGGTCGAAGTCGAGGAATTCCAATGCTCGATCAAGGTTGTCATCATTGCCCGATGCACCCTGATGGGTGGATACCCAAAGAAATGCAGCAACCTTGCCTCCGCCAAGCGCTGATGGTTTGCCCCGGTCATCGCTCATTGTGTCATTGTGAGCACCTCTGATCTTCTCTCTAGCGCCGCAAAGTCTCAAACCTCTGTAGTCAAACCCATAATTTGTCAATCACCACATCATTACCTTTATTTCTTTCCCTGCCCCGAACACCTTTCCCACTCCCATTTTCCTCTATCTATTTCTCTCTTGGCCACAAGCAGCTTTTCCCACTAAGTACCTCTCTCTCCCAACAATACTCTCTCTCATCTTTTCCCTCGACATCCACGCCCTTTCCGGGCAGAACGCTCCTTCTTCATGCCTTTCCTTCTTTTTTATCTTTCTCGTCGTCTTGTCTCGAGGCCCGGTTGCCCCTCTTTGCTGGGCGCCACCGCCGGTTGGGCATGACCCCCTTTTTTTTGGGCGCCACCGCCCATTGGGTTGAGCCGCCCCTCTATGGGGGTGTCACAGCCCATTGGGTGGGGCCCCCTGTCGGGCAAGATCACTTGCTTGGGCGGGCCTATCCCCGCCCAGGACGAAGCCACCCCTGCCGAGGGTGGGGCCGCCCGCGCCTAGGGCGGGTCCACCCTTGCCCAAGGCGAGGTCGCCCGCACCTAAGAAGGGGTCGCCCCTGTCGGGGGGGGGGGCGCCTGTGCCCAGGGCAAGGTTGCCCTGCGCGGCCGCCCATGCCCGAGGTAGGGCCACCCCTACGTGGGGCGTGACTACCCCTTGGGGGCGGGGCGCGACTACCCCTTGGGGGCGGGGCACGACTGCCTGTTCCTAGATGGGGCCACCCATTTTTTGGGCGTGGCCGCCCCTGTGTGGGCAACTGGACATTTTTTCTCAACTAACATTTTTTTCCCCCCATCCTTATTGGACATTTCTCCCAACCTACCCGACAAAATCCAATTTTGTCCCCTACCCATTTTCCTATTCTACACCAAAATCCAACCCCATGTTTTGAAAAATGCATTAAACTCCAAAATACATCTAAAAATGTTAAAAACACAAAAGGGGTTTTCGGCCTAAACTGGCGTGGGACGGCGCGCTCGGCAAAAAAAATCTGCACCTCGTCCGCGTAGTGAACGATCTTGTTGTCGTACTCGTTCAACATCATCCCTCTCTCGTCTTCTTCCTCTCCTCTCCCCTCTTTCTCAACTGACAATTGTCCAAATGAAGAATAGTAATTTGAAAATTACTATTAATGACTTTCCCCCTCTTTTTAAATTTATGGAATTTTTTCTCTTTATTTAACTTTCTTTTCTTCCAATTAATCCTCAAAGTTTCGTGGGTTGCCATTTGCGCCCCGTATGTCGGATTGACTCCATTCAAAAGGCACACTTGCTTGATTTTTTGAGCCCTATCCAACCGTACCCTCCATTTCTTCATATCAAGAAGTCGCTTGGGGCCCCCTTTTTCTTCCCCTTCCGCCCTCTCGAGGGAGCATACCCTACCAATCCATCCCCACCTATTTCTTAGTCATCTTTCCGCTTGATTGGGGCATCACCTTTCACTACCCTCCATTTGGGCAGCTCGCACAATCTCTTCCATGATGTGGCATCCTTCTTTCGATTGCTTCCTCTATGGAGTAATTTGCATTGTATTTTTCTTTGAAATATTGTTATTCTAACAATATTTCGAAGAGGGGGCAAAATGTAGACACCTGAATTTGAGCCTTTACACAAGGTCAAATTTATCCCTTTCATTAATCCACTTCATCCCCTTCATCAAACATTAATTAAATTATTTATTCAATTAATGTCCCCCTTTTCCTAATGTCCCTATGGTATTTAATTTAATCAATTAAATACTTTATACATAGCCCCACTTCATCTCTAAATTAAATAAATGCAATCAATTTATTTAATTTAGTCAATTATCCTCTTCAATTTTAAAATTCATTATTTCTCTCTTCTTGTCCCATCCTCCATAACCTTTTCATTAATCTAGGTTAATTTAATTAATCCTTCATTAAGATTTGCATATCCTTAATTAGGATTAATGTCACATCCTCCAAATCTAGCCAATTGCCTCTAATCATAAATAATTAATCTAATCACTTGTTTGCACAATCCTAATCCTAATCACTTACCCCTTTTGACATGTCTTTAAGTCAACCTTTTTGGTGCTTACCTTTTTTGGGTTGACCTCTTCCCCACGTGAATTAAAAATTCACACTTATTCCCCCCATGCAATTGTCTTCCCCATGACATCTCACATGTCACATCCTATCCAAAGGACAAAGACCTCTTTTAGAGGAATCTTACTTTACCCTTTGGTCTCTTCCAAAAAATTCACTTTTATTCCTCCAAGGCCATCTCCAATCTCCATGTTGACAAGGGTGGACTTTCTAAAAGTCCTCACTTGTTACTTTCATCCCCACTTGGGGACAAGGGATTACTTTTTGTGGAGATTCTCTCTCATCTCAAAGTACTTGCAAGTACCTTGGGATCACATGGCCCTCTTCATATCATTTGTACCCTTGCCATCTCACCTTGTCCTTTGGACACTTCACCCACCACATGGCAAGATGTGAGGGCTTGTGAGTCCTCAACTCATCATAGCCCTCCATCTTGGCCATGGTGGCTCAATCTTGACCGTTGAATTCTCTAGAGAATTCAAATTTTCTTATAAATACCCCCCACCTACCTTCATTAAAGGATCCTAGATCTTAGAATTTAATGTGCATTTTGCATTTAGAACACTTAGCCATTTGCACCCTTATGCTACCAAATTTCCCACTCAACTTGCAAGCATTATCTTAGCCATTTAACCAAGTTATTTAGCCATTAGCACTCGCATTTATCACATTGTTCATCTTTCATATACCAGTTTCATAGCCATCCAACGAGCATACAAACATATAACATCAAAAGGGCCAACCAAAGGATTTCAACCGCAAAGAAGGTATAATCATTTGTTATTTTTGTTATCTTATTTCTTTGTGCTATCATTCCTTAGGCTAATCTTGAGATGTATCTTTGTGTTTTTCCCTCATTTGCATAATAGTTGTTTTGCATCTTTAGAATAGGGTAAACTTCAAGGCTTCACACCTCCAACCAAAACAATGTCCCAAAAAAGAGAAACATGTAGAACATCATTGAAGCACAAAGAAGTTGTAGACAACTACCAAAAGATGACTGATATAGTGTTGAAATGAATAACCTCCAAAAAATGAATTCAAGAGTGTACATAAGGTAAATGCTCCATCTCACCAAAATGCATGGGTATCCAACTACTGATGTATGTTGCATCTACCTAGTACATAGGAACAAGAACAATATACATAGATCACTCCCAAAAATGAAACCAAGGAAGCATTAGCACCAACAATAGAAACCCCCCATAATGTTGAAAAGGGAGAGCCAAGATAGGTACACTAAAACTGTGTGAAACCAAGAAGTGCTTGTAGGAGAAACAACCTACAAATAAAAGGGTGTGCAAACTAAGACACACACAGATGAGACAAGAATCACTGGGATTCACTATTGTCATGGAAGGGACACTCACTTGACAAAGGTGTGATGATAAACCAAAGGAAAACATCAACCCCCCACAACACTTTATATCATAGTATGAGTACTAAAGGCATAATATGGTGTGTGAAAATCTCCAAAAAGATACACCAAGATGACACTTTATCTCAGTGCATCTACGTAAGAGAATGTGCATGAAAAATATGATTGCAATACCCAAATAGGTCAGAATACTAGAAATACATGAAGAACATCAAAAAATGAGTCATCCCGTGCAAATGAAAAGTTTCTAAGAGCTAAGACATTCAAGTAATTCACCAGAGTGTGAAAACACAAAAAAATGAATAAAATGTACCTAGAGAAAATTCTATAAAAATGGCATGGATGGATATGAAGAACTCTAAGAGACCGTCCTAGCATTGTTGGAATCCTGAAAAATAAAGAAACAGGTCAAAAGTTATGGGCTCGGGACTAAAAACAACACCTTTGACTTTAATAGGCTATAAAATGCACCAACAGTAGAAAATGGTGATGAGACCCATACCACTAGAAAGTTGATGAAACCAAATTTTCAGTGATATCTCATTTTCCCAATTTCGATATCGTATGACCAAGTTATGGCCAAAAGAAAAAAACTACTCTTTAAGGCCAAAGAAGGGTCTTAGGGGCCCTTGCCACCAGACTGTACCGTTGACATCAATAGAATATTCCCTTTCTTTGAAAAAATGTGCCCCTATAAAAATGCCAACTAACGAAATATGCCATAAAGATTCCCCGCCAAAAAAAGCTTGTCGCTATATGGAAAAACTGGACAAAATATTTTGTTGATGCTTGGTGTTGAAAAAAATAGTGGTCGATGCACGAAAAAAATCATCGATCAATTATTTTTCACCATCGAGGTCATAGGGAAGCCACCAGATAGCTAGTACAAGCTGCTACTAGTGGCTTTTAAATGTCTTTGGACGATATAAATATCATCAGTTGACAATAAAAGCATTGGCTACAGGGATAAAGTGGGGCCAACAGGCTTGCAGTGGCAAGTACCTATGGGTACCCCACAATAAAAACACCCCTGTATATTTTGCTGTAATTTTTTTTTCTTTAATTTCTATTTTTTTTTTATAAAATTTCTAAAATAAATAATTTTTTTAAAAGCACACCACCAACCTTTTTTTTTGTTTTTTTGAAAGGAATGCATAGGCTGTATGACCCTTGTGCAATTTTTTTTGCCTTAGAAGCTCCCTACGTTGATTATAGGTAAATTTATAGTCAAAACTTATCGAATCAATCTCCTGAATCCAATTGTGAGGTCCTTTTTGCACCAAAATGCACCTAAAAATCACTCACCTCAAAAAATTGAAAAATTAACAATGAAGAATCTAAATTTGAAGCCTGTAACCCTTGTTGAACAAAAAAATCAGAAATAGAGAAGGGGTATGCTGAATCCATGCTCTGATACCATGCTAGAATTGTGAAAACATGAGACACAAGATCAAACAACAAACAAATATACCTTCTATGCAAGAAAACTGCAAACAATAATATGCAATATTCCTTAACAAGAAAAAGCTACAAAATGAACCTTAAGAATCCTAAAAGAAAACAAGAGTCCTCAAAGGTTGAGAGTTTTATCAAAGGCATCAAATGGAATTCAAAAAGTATATTAATATAATAAGGGTTGAGTGTTATATAAGAGCAACCCTAAATGATAAAGGGATTAGATCATGACAAGTGTCAACATCTCATGCAATGAGACAAAATGATCTAATAATAGCTCTCTAGTCAACATAGAAAATCACTCATAAGTTTAGCTTAGGTGCATGAGAATAAATTAGACTAATAATTAATTATTATCTAATGCATGATTACTCTAACAAAATAGACAACTACCTGATCAAAATCATAAAGCAAACAAAAACCAAAAACCAAAAATTTACCTCTATTTTTCAATAGTCAAACGTGTCATAATAGACAAATGCGTTGATTTGTCTCCAACAAAGGCATCACGATATATAAAAGCATAAATGATAATTAATGCCAAAAATGTAGACATAAGTGTCAATTTTTCAAAAGCGTTGAGATGCACCTGCAAATGCCTCATAATGCACAAACATGTAGATTTTCCCCTACAAAAGCACTGAGATGCTCAAATGTGTTGATATGTATCAGTCAAACGCATCACATAACCCTGCAAAATCAAAAATATAATTTCTTGCAAATTTTAATAGCTTAAAGGAGTTGCTTCATGTCAGGTTCACCAAATTTTAGATTGAAAATTGAGTTAGATGCTCAACTCCTAAATAACAACCACACAACTATTAGATTCAAGCAAAAGATCTAATCCTTCAATGAAGAATAAATATGCCATAAGAAATCAAGGAAATGAAAACAACAAATCAATACCTTCTTATGTCAGCATTGAATCACCTTCATTTCTCTTCTCCTTCTCACTTTTTTGAAGCTTTGGAATGTAGCTCTTCAGATTTTGTGTGCACAATTCAATAAGCTTACAATGATAATTATGGTGAGAATTTGAAGAATATGGTTAAAATGTGAAGAAATGAAGGTCGAATTTATAGGAGAGGTTGGCATGATCATCAAATGAGATTCGATAGATGATTGATGATCAAGATCGAATGAGAGAATTGTTGATGTGTTTTTTATGCACTTCTCAACACAGGTGATGCACAGGTTCATCACCTCTCTTAAAAGACAATCTTCCACAATCAGATTACAAAACACTATCCCAAGGTCTCTAATGTCAGGGCTTGACAGTGCTTGGAATATCTTAGTTGTTTCATGTGATTTGCTGGAATCACAAGGCGGACTTACGGAAGAGTCACAAAGTGGGGAAGTTGGATCTACAAATGGAGTTCTTAGGATGAGAGAGTTGTTGTGCATTTGTTGCAGGTTCAAACAACAGTCTAGAACTCCATTTCAACATCATATTTAGCTTTATAATGTGCAATGAACCTTGCCTAAGGTTACCTATTAAAAAAAGGAAAAAGAGCAGGGAAGAGAGTAAGTTTCTAGACTTGAAACTATGAATGAACAGTGATCATGGAGGCTGTTATAGTAGACAAACTCCCTAAACTGGGTTTTGTTTGGCCAAGAGGAACCTACAGTTACACAAAACTAGTGCAATCTTCTAAGGACTACAGATTTTCAGATTACACACACACATCATGAACATGCAATTGAACCAAGTTGCAACAATGAAGTAAGGAAGCCCAGGCTAATTTTGTGCAACAACTTATCATCAACAAGTGCCAAAAGTATGGGCTGAAAATTCATCAAATACAATAATAACAAATACCATCATCACTTCCATTCAAGAAACTAACTACTAAACTAATAGGGAAGTAGAACCATGCACACATAATGAGAAAACTCAAAAGGAAACACCCATAAATCATGCAATGTTGCTTTCTATTGCTGCAGAATGCCTTTACACCAACTCTCCAACCATTTACAAATGAGGGGGAGACGCCTATTTATAGTTTTCCAAAGCCCGAATGAATGGCTAGGATTGAATTACATTGTGTGGCCCAAATTTGATAGCACTAGGGCTTCACATACCCCACACTATTCAACAATTTAAAATACATCTTTTGTTTTTTCCCTATTTTGTCTTTTAGTGTCCAGGTGCTGTAGCAGTTTTGTCTTCTAGCTGATTTCCCTTTTACTGTAGTTGAAACTGGCTGAAATTTTCCCTTTGCTTGATGGACTTGCAACATTCTTCATTGGATCAAATGGGCACATCGACAATTGAAATCAATGGATTGATCGCTTTTGATTCAGGCATATAGCTCCTTAAAGATCACCATCATCTGGTGAAAAGTAGGACAACTCCCCTATGCTTTATTCAAGGCCACACCCTTGCATTTTGTCATTGACTTTCTTGGCACAAGCCTTCTTCTAATGCCAACTCTGTTGATGGGTGCTACGAGGAAAGGTGGATATAAAATGAATGGTGACAGGAGCTATGTGCTTTTCTTTGTTCATCTTTCTCAATGGGTCTCCCTGACGGACCCGCGGTAGGCTTCTTGAATCCTCCATACATGAAGTACTGTAAGTGCTTTCATACATAAATCAAGGCAAACTTTAGTCAAATCCTACAAACTCCTTGTTAGATTCACCCATGCATCATCAAAAGATCATAATATTCAGTGTAAATTTCCATTAGCAGTTTATTGGAGGGAGTTTGGATGATTCGGGCCTTAGAGGTCGGATTTCCTTGGGCAAAATATTGTTTTAAAAGGGCGAATAGGGCAGGGCAACCCAAATGATTTCTTCTAGCTTCAAATTCAAGCAATTTGAAAAGTTCATGGGAAAGAGCGTCCAATTTAAATATGTGGGTCAAAGCTCATTTTCGGATTAGGAGGCGTTTGGACCATCATTAGGGCACTTGAAGTTATGAGGAGGGAAAGTTGTCTGGTGTTTTTTGGAATAGTTGTGGTGAGGCTACATTTCGAGGATAGAGTTCCAGGGTCCGGGACCCAGTGATGGCTAAGGCACTAAAGATTTATTGTTTTTTTCTCATACGGTAGTGGGATGCGTGGGACCTAGAGGGAAAACAATCTAGAAGGGAAGTTCCCAGATGGCGACAAAGGGATAACAATCCGGAAGGGAAGTTCCAGATGGCGGAGAAAGGACAACCTTCCTGAAGAAAATTTTCGGACGGCGGCGGAAGGACAGTAGTTTAGAAGGAAAGTTTCGGATGGCGGCGGAGGGACAACATTTCAGAAGGAAAGTTCTGGATGATGGCGAGAGGACAAAATTCCAGAAGGAAATTTCTAGATGGCGACAGAAGGACAACAGTTTGGAAGGAAAGTTTCGAACAGTGTTGGAGGGACAACATTCTTGAAGGAAAGTTCTGGAAGGCAGCAGAGGGACAACAATCTGGAAGGCAAGTTCCAGATGACGGTGGAAGGACAAAATTCCGCAAGGGCGGACCTGCAAGCCCGGGCGGAAGGCAGGCGACGGACGAAAGGAAAACGAACAAAGAGGGACAACATTCTAGAAGGAAAGTTCCTAGACGGTGGCGAAGAGACAATATTTCAGAAGGAAAGTTCCAGATGGCGGTGAAGGGACATCAATTTAGAAGGAAATTTCCATACGATGGGGGAAGGAAAAAATTCCAGAAGGAAAGTTCCTGGATGGTGGCGAAAGGATAGCAATCTAGAAGGAAAGTTCCAGACGACAGCAAAAGGACAACATTCTGCAAGGGTAGACTCGCAAGCCCAGGCGGAAGGCGGAAGGCGGGCGATGGACGAAAGGAAAACGACCAATGAGGGACAACATTCCAGAAGGAAAGTTCCACACGACGACGGAGGGACAACATTCTAAAAGGAAAACAACCCGGAAGGAAGTTCCTGGATGTCAGCAGAGGAATAAAAATTTGGAAGGGAAGTTCTTGGACGGCAGTAGAGAGACAACATTTTAGAAGGAAAGTTTCGGACTGCGGCAGAAGGACAACAACCCAAAAGGAAAGTTCCTGGATGGTGGTAGAGGGACAACAATCTAGAAGGGAAGTTCCTAGATGGCGATGGAGGGACATCATTCCTGAAGGAAAGTCCCAAACAACGACGAAGGGACAACATTTCAGAAGGAAAGTTCTCGGATGGTGGCAGAAGGACAACAATCCAAAAGGAAAGTTCTGGACGGTGGTGAAAGGACAACATTCCAAAACGAAAGTTCTGGATGGCGACAAAAGGACAACATTCTGGAAGCAAAGTTCCGAAAACAACCATGAAGGGACGGAGTTTCGGAAGGAAAGTTCCTAGACGATGGCAATGGGACAACAATCCGGAAGGGAAGTTCCTAGAACTTCCCAAAACTTAACAAAACCTTGGAAGTTCACTTAGGAACCACCAAAACATCCCAAATCCATGGGAAACCTATCCCCAAAGTCAAAATGAAGGAAAAAGCAAATTAAGCGAGCAAGAATGAGGCCTGGAGGATGTCGGGGCAACGAGCGAAGGGAAATCCACAGGGGCACTTTCGTGAAAGCAAAGACTTAGCAAAACTTAGGTAGGTGAATTTGGTCAGGGGAATTTGATCGTTTGACAATACATGACCAATTTAGGCTCCAAGAAAGGGGCACACAAAATAAGACGGGAGTAAAGCAGCCCGTCAGGAGCGAAAAGAGGGGGTCCTTGCCCACGGTGGGGTGTGTGTGCAAAACATGCACAACAAGAATGTGCAAATAAAGATTCTCATTTGAAAATGGGAGAATGGAAGAATTAAGTGAAGAAGGAAATAAAATAAGTGGAGAGAAAAATAGAAATTAGTAAGAGTTATGTGGAGAAAAAGGTGGAGAGTGGAAGAGTTAAGTGGAGAGAATTGGGGGAAATGGAAGAGTTGAGAGGAGAAAATTGGGGGAAATGGAAGAGTTAAGTGGAGAATAAAATGGAAGAAATAAAGAGATTTTATCAAGCTTCTGCAATGTCTCGAGCTGCAAATTTTTGCATGTCTTCTACTTTGCTGAATGCTAAGGGCGGTAAGGGAAATGCTTTCGCTTCTCTAAAGTGTGGTGGTCACTTGATTCCCTGGAATGTCGAATCGTTCCCCCTTTCTGTGTTGCCCTCCGTTGGTTCTGATCTTCCTTGTTTACTATCTTTGGGTAAGGAATTTGGCCACAATGAGTGCAATAAGGCTCATATTGCCCCTATTGTTGCTGCTTCTGTCGCTTCTCCTATATTGGTTAGCTCCTCGGTTGCTCAAGAAAAAGGCTCTTATGCATGATGGTCCTCCTATTTCATCAATGATGTCATTGGTATACCCTAATTTGGGTAGGGTTTTGGACTATCAGAACACAAAAACTTCCACCGGGGAATCTATATCCCGTCAACCTGTCGTTGCATCTCAGGGTTCTATAGACTCTAAGCCTGGGCTTAGCTTGTCCTTTCGAGATATTCTTGTTGGTCTGAAATAGAGGAAATTCAAATCATATGCCTGGGATGCTAGACCATTGAAGGCTAGTTAAACTCCTAATGGGCTGGGGGACTGCAAGAACAACCCAAAATCTTGCATTAGGAAAGCTCCCTCCTCCCCTATTCTAGTTTTTCAAAGAAAATCAATAAGGAAGTGGACGTTGGAGAAAAATATTTTTCTTCCAATGGACTGATTGGGCAATTCAATTTCCTCTGGCCAAAATTACCAAATTTACATGACTTGATCACATCGACATGTGGGCCTATGCTCAAAGGTAACTTAGAAGTCTACCTGTGTGCTCAAGGATTTTTCTATTGTGGTTTTTGATTGCATTCAAGATAGGGATGCCATTCTACAAGAAAAATGGTGTTGGGGGCAAAGCATTCTCCTTCTCAAACCATGTTTTTCTGATTTCAACCTGACTACTGTTGCTTTCTCTATTAAACTTATTTGGATCCGCCTTCCAAATCTTTCGTTACAATTCTGGTTTGTTGAATGCTACCATGCGATTGGGGATACCTTGGGTTGCTTCCTTGTAGTGGATTTAGACACAACCAATTTCACCCACATGACTTTTTCCAGCATCCTTATTGACATGAATGTCACAAGGGATCTTCCTGCATACATCACATTTAAGTTTATTGATCACAACTAGACGCAACTCCTTGACTACGAAGGTTTACCCTTCCGTTGCAGGAAGTGTTTTGAAACAGGTCATATGGCCAATTCCTGCCCTAGAAGCATTAAATTTTTTGATCAATATTCTTGGTGGGTTTATGCTAAGCCTCATCATTACACAGTCATTGCATCGACGAAGGTGAAAGAGGGAAAGGTGCCTGATTCATCTCTGAGGGATACAATGGGAATGGGTGAAGCTCACAAGGCTTTGAATCTTGGCATAGATGCAATTGCAACTCAAAGTCAACCTCAAATTTTAGATTGCACTCCAAAAGATAGCCCTTTGCTCATGGAATCAAACCCAATTACCATGGCATCTCCAAATAGGGACAGGAAAATTCTAATTTGTGTGGTGGGAGCTCAACATTGGCTGCATCGCAGATTAAGGATTCCATAAAAATGCAAGTGAAAGAGGATGGGGAGGATTGGAAAGAGGTACAAAATAAGAGAAATAAAACTCTCAACATAGAGCTAAATAGGATTAATTTGCAACTAAAAAGATTTGGTGGGCAGATTGCAACTTAGAATGTAGACATGCACTATTGGTGAGCATGTTGGCTATGGCTAGCCATTGATGTAATTCTTAAAACTAATTAATAAAATTTCTCTTACGAATAAAAAAAATGATGGAAGAAATAAGAGTTAAGTGGAGAATAAAATAGGGAAAGTTTAATTAAAATAAATAATTAGAATTTATTTATTTTCCACCTCATGTGAATAATTAATAAAATAAAACAATTCAATTAATTATAGAAGAACTTAGGTTTAAGATGATTAAATAAATAAGAATATTTATTTAATTGAAGACAAGATTAAGTTAGGGATAAATAATTAAACAAAATTATTTAATCAAGAGAGGTTGACTTAATTAAATAATTAAGAATCATTTAATTAATGAAGAAATAATGAGAAAGAGCTAGAAAAAAGTTAGGATAATTAAATAATAATTTAATTATAAGGACAAGAAGAAGAACAAAATTAGGGTTAGATGATGGTGATGGTACTATAGACTCAAGACAATTTTTAGTGTCTGCACTCTTTATATGTCTAAGGAAACACAACTAAATGATGGAAGCATTGTTCTACTTTGGGTTACCGCTAGTTCTCATTTTAAAATGACACTTCTTGCCAAGTTTCCCCAATAGTAATAAAATATATAACATATTAAAAAATTAAAGTTTGCTTGATCATGCATATATTCATTGTTCACCAATAATTGATGCATTTCTATTGCATCAATACTTAATTATGATTTAGTGTTCAAATATGTAACACTACTTAAAAAAAATACATATTGTGTCAAATTGGATGGCTTGGTGTGAGTTTTAACTTGTGGAAAAGATGGAAAAGTTATAATTCAAATATTAGAGGCAATTTAGACAAAAAAAATAAAATTAATAGCATAAAATCCTAGAAAGTTTGAATAGTTTATGAAGCTAACCAGGGGAACTTATCCCCACACAAATAAGCTAGTAAGCATTGGTCCAAATAAGTTGTAACTCACCTATTGCTTTTCCATAGTTGCACTAGACATTTTCAAATGCGTGTTGGAGGAGAAAATATTACTTGTAAATGGTGGTGGGTGAAACAAGGAATGCTAATTTGGGTAACTAGAAACAATTCTTTCTTTTTTATTTCATGTTGAGAAATATGGCCCTTCAAGACGTGTACGATAAAGTTACATGTAGATGCCTACAATTATTTTTGTGTGGTGGAGTCTAGGATTTTCTCCACATTATTGGAAATGAATTTAAATTCAAAACCGTTGTGGCAATGGAGAGAATGAAATCTTTGCAGTAGATTGTGTGGGTTTTGATGGGTGGGAGCTAGAGTAGCTTAACATGTAGCCAATACTTGTTATTTTAGTACAATTATGGTGATACAATAATAATGGTAGGGATATAATTGAGTTATTTTAGGATTGAGGGATTGGATTCTTAAAATGTGCTTCATGAATGACTTCCACAACTATAGTAGATAATATGATTTGTGGATTACTACATATGCAAATATTGATCAATGGAGACCAAAACATTATTTTTTGGGACCTTTAGATGCACCTTTAGCTTTGTTGACTCATTTTTTTAGGAATTTAAATTAAACTCAATTAAAAATTGACCCAATTTGATAAAATAACCAAATCTTTTCACAAATCAAATCTTTTATGTCTTGTTTAATATTTTAAATTTTAACCTTGGATTTGCTAACTCATAGTCCAATCTTACACTTTGTTAAATTAGTATAGAGTTTCTTCGTTTACTTGAACTAATTATCAAAGCTTACTAAACAAGTCTAATGAAATATGAATTTGATTCAATTGATTAAACATAAAAATGAATCTTTCTTGCTTTACTTATATTATAATTTGATCTTTATATATTTTAAAATAAAAAATACAATAAATTGATAAGTAGGAGGTATTTTCCACAGTGTGTCAAATTGTGATATTGCTATCAGGATTCAATCGTGTAGTTTTGTGAGTCAAACTCATTGACCCATGTTTCATGAGTAGTGGTTCACAAGAACCCATCCCTCATGATAATGAATGGTCCACTTAGTACTCATTGCATCTAGGTGATGCTTGCAAAGGCAAAGCACTAGGCCTTTCTGGGAGGTCACCCATCCCAATACTACTCTAGCTCAAGCAAACTTAAGTGGGCTTAACCTTGGGGAAAACTCTGCGGTTAAGTGGGATCGAGTTGGAGTAGTACTGAGATGGGTGATCTCTCAGGAAGGCTCAATGCTTCACCTTTGTGAGCATCACCTAGACGCAATGAGTGCTAAATGGAACCATTCATTATTATGAAAAATGGGTTCTTGTGAACCACTACTTATGAAATATGGTTCAATGAATTTGACTCATAAAACTACACTATTAAATCTTAATAGCAATATCACAGTACAATAAATATTTATTATAAAAATAAATTACTTGTATTATGTAAATATTCTCATTACACCAATTAACAAAGCCATTAAACCTTATAATACAATTGCTAACCTTTACTACTTCATTCTATTAATAAAATAACATTAATACACGGAAACATACGAGTTTTCCCAAATACCTTTTAGTTGAATCCTCTTTAAATTTATCCAATAATGTTCTTCCTGTATCTTGGAAGACAAGATCCTACCCCTACAAAGCTACGAAGCACTCATTATAAAAATTAGACAAATCCCGCAGTAAATTTAATGTGCATCATTCTGATCCAGGGGCACTCTTTATGACATCTCTCCCTCAGCAGTTCAATGCAGGTCCATACCAAGATCCAAAAGAAGGTGCATTGTAAGCTTATTACAGGAAGAGCAAGATCAAAACTAGCCTCGATATGGCAAAGCCATTTGCCAAACAGTCTCTTTTGAGATACACTATTGTTGCCATTTGTGCAGGAATCGCGGTCGTTGTATTATTTACCAACGTCCTCTGGTCTTCTTCCTATGCAAATCCAATTTCCAAGCACTCCATTCATGAATCTGAACACAAAGTAATAACGATGAACAAGGTAGGCCGATATTTAACTGAAAGCAAAATTTCTACTCTGAGATTTTCGTTGGATTCTGTTTAGAATTGCATTTTCTCTTAATGGGACATCTGGAATCAGTTACCCTACACGTTGCATTTTAGGGCCAATTCGTACAATTCTATGTTCAGTTAAATTCAGCAAATATTTGCCAGGTACTTGATCTTAAGCCATGTTTCCGAATGTTTTTTAGTGATATGAAAAATATACAACCCCTTCGTATCCGTTGCACCGATAGTCAGCCTCCTTCAGCTTAATACTAAGAATACCTATCATACCAAATTCAACGAGATCACACACCTGGTCCCGGCCCTTAATTGGTCTTTCCAGAGAATCAAACCTTGGCAGCTCTTTTTGTGAGACATCTTTCTCACATGTTGGATTTTGCCCCTGCCTTTCATTTCGGAAGTTGGGTTAGCTTGATTTTCTTTTTTGTATTTATTCTGAGCTGGTAACGTAAAGATTATACCCAATTATACAAGGAATCGCCTCAGCCTTCCGAATTTAAAACCTCAACTTTCTCACCTCGGCATGGAATTGAATTTATGATGACCTTTGTGATTGCCTATTGAAAAACATCGCTGCCTACTATTAGATTGGCCTACTTTTGGCCTTTCCAATACCGAGTAAAAATTCTTGCCTTTGATGCTACCATTGCTATAGTTGTGCTTACCAAAGAGTGCTGCAGGTCCCATCCTAGCCAGCATTGCACTACAACATAGGACAATACGATTGGATAGCACTAAGATGTCTGGCATGCAAACTGCACTGTCCTAACCGTGCAAATCGATTTAGACTTGTATGGAGCAAATGTGTGGTGTTGATTTAGCATAAATGAAGATGGTCATTCATAATACAGACTATTAATGAGAAGAACAGGAAGACGTATATCTGCTACTGTTTAAGTATTATTACGGTTCAGATTTATACAATGAATGAATGAAAGAATGAATGAAAGATTTTAATGATGTCCACGAGACTAAACAGTCTATGGGACCGAGAAACAACAGGCCTAATTTGTCTTCATGCTCTTTTCCAAGTTGGATCTCCTGCTATAAATTTTGACTAGAAGGCTAGCCGCCTGATTAATCTTATCTTCCACAAATAGCTGGTGTATACTGTCCACTTTCAAACTATTACCATGTTGAGTACGGATATCCTCGTACGCAGTGCATTCCATGATGAAGTGCCATTCCGTTTCCACAACCCCTTTGTTGCAAAAAATACAAATTCTTTCTTCCCAAGTTTCCTTGGGTATCTTCCACCTACCGGTTTCACACCTAAGGTGATGCGATCCCGTCCTCAATTGTGCCATTAATATTCTCGCCCTCCTTTTAATAGCTGCACCTAGATAAGTTTTTTCACCGTGATCCTTCGTCGGGTTAAACTCTTTGATTTAGTATGTTTTTTTTCTCCCAATCTGATTTGTCCACATGGCAGTTCTAAATTTTTCATTCACATAACTTTTTATTTCATTGTTGGTGCTAGGACACTCTTGTAAGCTAATGCCCCACTTGTTCATCCACTTGTGGTTATGTTTCATCCAAGTTTTCTTCCTACGATCCAGCATCTCCTTCATAACCGCTTTAGGCCAACGATGGTTATCCATGTTTTCAACCTTCTTTAAATAGCTTATCAACCGCGTTAACGCCGAAGCTTCCAGCGGGAAAGTCCTCATTTCAGCCAAAAGAATTTCATATGGGATGGTGGTTTTAACTTTGAGACTGCTTGTTATTAGATGTTTCTGGATTCTTTCTAGTTGTCTCCAATTGCATTTAGACATACTACTTCTCCACACCTCACACCCATAAAGAACAACCGGAGAAACTAGCAAACCAAAAAGGGTCTTCTTGTTTTTCCAATCCCAAAGCTCGACTTTTCTACATCTGTTTTGAAGAAGGTGAGAGGCCTTCCAACCTCCTTGTATCCTTTTCGTACGACAAGTCTCCCAATTGAGCTTATAATGGAAGTCAATCCCAAGATATTTGTATTCTTTCACTATTTCAAGTGGGCCGCTTTCAAAAAGAAAGATATTATGCTTATATTTTCTATTCAAAGAGAAAATCATGATTTTGGTTTTGGAGATATTCACTTGCATCCCAACCTCCTGACAAAAGAGTTCTAGAACTTTTAGATGCTCCCTTAACCCATCAGCTGTTTTAGAAATTAGAATAAGATCATCAGCATGTAAAAGTAGTTTCACCACATAACCTGCCAATTGGATACCATCCCCATCCGACTTGCTTAACCAAGCTTCCAACTTATCAATGTATAGCCCAAAAAGCGTGGGAGATAGTGGGCAGCCTTGTTTAACCCCAATGTCGCTACCAAAACACTCTGACATACCTTCACTTGTTCTGATTTTAGCACTAACCTTCTCGTATAGCTTGTGAACAACTGCTCTATACACGCTTGGGATGCTTAATTCCTCCATTCTATTCCATAGCTTGTCTCTAGGTACCGTGTCAAAAACTTTCTTAAAATCCACAAAACAACAATAAGCTTCCTCACCTTGAGTGTTCCAAATTTTTTCAATCAAATGTCTAAGGGTGATGCAGTGATCAATAGTAGAGTGTCTTGCCTGAAAGCCAGCTTGCCCTTTCGCCCTTTTGCCCTCATTTTCTACCCAACTGCTGATCCTTCGTTCAATCATGCTCCCAAAGAGCTTATCAAAGATAAGATTGACCATAATCGTGCAGTAGTTAGATGGATTATTGATATCACCACTTTTAAATAAAGGGATGACCACACTGGTAGTCCACTCCATCGGAAATCCTTCTCGAGTGACATTATTGAAAATTCTTTTTATGAGAGGGGCAAGTGTCTCGATCCCCCATTTTAAAAATTCAGCCTGTAACCCATCTATGTCTTGCGCTTTACCACTCGCTAAATTCTTTATACCTTGTTTAATATCATCCACAGTGAATATTTCCGTTGATGTGTTAATAACCAATGGATGATCTTTCTCGTGAATCTGCTCATAAAGAAGCTTAGCATACTCTAGCCATTGGATATCAGTGATATTGTTTTCAATCTTCTTTTTCTTTTGCTGCAATTCTCTCCAAAAATCTTTAGGATTTTGTTTTCCAAGCGAGATTAGCTCCTTCCTTCTTTCATTTACATAATCAGATTTTTTCGATTGCACCAGTTTTTCATTATTTTTTTTGCCTTCTTTGTCCACTCCTCTCTTTTTTAGAGACCTCTTGGCTGCCTTACATTCATCATCGTACCAAGGATTTGCTGGGAAAGTGTTTGCAGCTCTCAACTTGGGGTGAGTTCTTTTGCATGCATTTAATGCCCTGTGGATTATTGGGATCAGCGAACTGCTGTGAATGTGCACATCCCCCTCTTTTGTAGTTTTGACCTCACCGTTATTCATTAAATCATGGAGATGCTGTTTAAGAACAGCGCTAAATATTTCACTATTTTCCTTGTTCACGAGGATTTTACCCTTGGGGAGTGGTTCTTTTTGCGTGTGCTGCACTTGATTAATGTGTTGGTTGATTGGGGACATACGGAGCTTAACCAGGAGAGGTAAGTGGTCAGATTTCATCCCAATAGGGCAGTCTTTAATGTCAAACTCCAGCAACCTAGGGACAAAACTTTGAGAACAAATCACATAGTCCACCACACTTTGACCATTATAGGTTTTGCAAGTGATACCCCCGACTTTGGCCAATCTTTCATCCCGTTGCAAATAATTATGCCAAACAAACTACAAAGACCAAGCAATTCAGCGCCAAATGGGGTCACCACGCCATTACCATCTTGGGATGTTCTTTCCCAATATTGATCTCCACCTTCCTCCAACCATAAAGGATTATTCTCCCCTTTTTCTTCCCTGCTCAACTGAAGAGACTGGTCTTTAGTTGTCCTTGCATTAAAGTCGCCCATTAAAACAACATCCCCAAGCGTGCTGAAAATGGATATATCTTTTTAGCGAGGCATACAGGTCTTCATTGTCTAGGTTTCTTTTCTTATATAACTTAGAATTTTTTGTGGCAAAGTAAAAAGCAGCCAATCTAAAAGTCACCCCATTTTCAGTTATTTGCAGCCATATATACTGTTTATTTTTGTCCTCTTTTTCAAGTTCAACGATTCCCTGCCATTTCTCACCTATTAGCACCGTAACTCCCCCATGACCTTTGCCTGCCTCGTTCCCTTTGTTCCAAATTGAAACTTTCTTATACCCTTCAAAATCTGGAACTTTGCAACCATCATGTTCATGTGTTTCAGTAAGAATGATAACATTTTTGCTTTTTGCTATGGGCCCCAATCCAAGTCCTCTTCTCCATGGATATCCTCTACAATTTCAGCTTACAATACGTAAATGTTCCTGTGCAGCCCCCAATCCCTATTTCTTGTTTGAGAAACGATCACCAATTTGGGCTTTCCCATTCTTCAGCCATGCCCACTTTCCTTCATTTCTTGCTGTTTTCACTTTCTCCCATTCTTTCCTTTGTTCTTCCTGCTGTTCAATAGTTAAATCTTCGTCTAGGTAAATATATGAGCCTCTAAGCAGCCCTCTGTTTTTTAGAATCCTATTCTTATCCTCTAAGCTTCCTAAGGTGACTCTTACATGCCTATCCCTTCTACCATCTACCTTCTTTCCAATTCTATTTGCTTGTTGAATATATCCTGTCCATTTTAGCTCGTCTTTAAGGAAGGCCCTTGCTAGGATGCCGGTTCTCTCCTTTTCGCCAAAATCTTTCAGACCTTTAATGATAATGATTGTAGCCTTGCTTTGTTTATCTTTTTCTTCCTTTAGTTGTCTCTTGACTTGTTTTTCAATGATAACTTTCTGCTCACTTGATGATCCACATACCACTTGTGACCATGATTTGGCCTCTTCTATCTGTTCTTTTAGTTGATTTTCTTTCTTCTCCAGGTCTACTAATGCTGATTGAATCATCTTTAATTCCACTTTGTTTTCATCTTCTTCCATTTCTGACTTCTTGTTTTCAGCTGCTTTTAGTTGAACTAGCTCCTATTTTAGAGTGGTCAATTCTTGTTGTCCTCTCTCCATGTTATCTTGCAGATTTAGAATTTGTTCCTGCAGTATTTTGTTATCCCTTTCCAACCTGCAATTGGCTTTTGTAACTATTTTAAATCTGTTGTCCTCAAACATCCCTTTTGTTGTCCTCAAACATCCCTTTTGTTTTTAGAACATTGAGTCTAGTCTTCATTCTCATGAGCTCTTCTACATATAGATCTGATGACCATAGTAATGGTGAAGACGTAGGGCTATAGAGTTCTGAGGGTACTTTTTCTGTAACCTTGCCTGCGGTGGTCCCTTCTGTTTTTCCCATATCTCCCGCCAACTTGTTCAAGTTTGACTCGATGTTCATTATGCTTTCTACTATCTTTCCATTTCCTTTGTATCTTGTTTGATTATTTTGCTCTTCATCCTGGGATGTCATTTTAGAAATACTTGCCTTACCATCATCGGCCTTTGGTAAAATCCAAGTGAATTTTTTCTTTTGATTTTGTTTCAGTGTCCGTTTTTGAGCTTGCCTACGCCTTAAATCCCATTGTATTGTTTTGCATTTACAAAGATCAGCCTTTCTCCTGTGTTTACATGATTCAGTATGCTTGATAAAGGCGATCTTGTAAGCAGAGAGGCCCAAACACCTGCTAAACCCTCATTTCGAGCACTAGGGTAGAGAGTGGACCACCCGTTTGACCATTGCGGAAAGTGTTGCCTTGGAGATACCAAACCTTCATGGTATAAAAGAGTTAGCAGATCAATCAATTGCAAATGGGGTATATTTGTCATTTTGTTATTGCCCAATAGATGTTCTAAAGCCCCCACCTGTATTGAAAATGTGTTTGAATTCGTGATTTGCGTCTCTTTTGGAAGGACCCTCTGACATGCTAGGTCTAGGTTTTCACCCATAACCCTTTGTTTAACTCTCGTGAATTGGAATGCTGTGATTTTGCGGTATTTTATGCAAGTCTGCTGGTTTCCTTACGGAGAAAGAGACAGAATAGCTTTTTTAAAAAGAAACAAAGAAACAAGGGAGGGCAACAAGGAGACCTGTTGGAGACGCACACCTTCCCGAGACCTTTTTCAACTTTATTGTGCTGGCCTTTGGGGTCCCTGCTCCTCTTTGTCTTTCCCACGCACTTTACCCCTCAGCCCTACTGATCACATGCTTGTCGTTTTCTTTCACTTCTGTGGTTCGCTGCTTTCTTGGTTTCTGCCGCTGCCTTCCTGCCACTATTCACTGCCTTCCTGTCTGCCTGCCTGTCGCTGTTCCTGCCTTCCCGTCCTTCCCGTCGCCTGTTCTTTGATCTTGGTTTTTATTTTTGATTGATCAACCTGAGGAATAATTTGACGGTTGACCCCACCCATTAAGACATCTTAAAAGAATTCCTCACATACTATCCTAATTATTACCATGTTTGCAGACCTATGTCAAGATGTAGGCTGTCTGCTTAACATTTCCTACTCCATAACATACATCTAGAGTGCAAACGGCATACATGAAACAAAAAACAAATAATTAATAAGCAATCATCTGAAGCTATTACACAGTACCAGTTATCTTGTTATTCCTTACAAGTTCAAGTAGCTGCACTATTGGTGAAAAGTTCCTATCTAAAAACTTACAGAAAACAATGCAGAAAAGACTACTAACAGAAGATTTTCATTTATACCTTTGACAACTCTGACAGTCCATAAAAATGAAATTATTCAAAATAACTCACTGGATGTCCTAGCACACAGATTTGGATCCTGGAGTGAAGTTGAATGCTTGTTGAATCTTAGACACTGAATCTATCCTGCTGTCGCCTTATGATAATAATTGCTGGTGAGGGTTTCTGTTCTCCATTATATGCTGTAGGCAACACCTGTATCTCCCCCCAGGTCCTGCTTTCACTACTACTGCTGCTGTGTATTGGTAATGATGATCTGGCTGCTGGAGGGTTTTATCTCCAGAATCTGCTGTAAGTGTACCTGTGGGTTTTTGCCCCAGGCACCAAGGGCTGAAGCTGTGTCACTCACAGGAGAAGGTTTTTGGTTTTTTGTGATTTTCAAGATGGTCTCTCTTCCTTCCTATTACTGCCTATAATCTCCCGCTCATGTGATCTTGAAGTTATGATAGCCAATTCAATAATTGGAGGGAACTAACTCACAAACAACCACCACAAATTATGAACAGCTGTCTGACTCATTTCCACCTTCCTTTGCTGAGGATAACTGCAGGTATGTCTAGTGCTGAGTGCACTTAACAAGGCAGTGATCTGATTTTATTGATTACCATTAACTACCTAACTGGCCAGTCAAACTAATGGAAAGATTTAGTATTTACTACCCCTTAACTGCCGACCAGGATGTAGTCAATACTCGGTCTTGTCTGACTGTTGAGTCGTTGACAAATTCAGAGCTGTGGATCTAGTCTAAAAGGGGACATTACAAGTCCTTGCCTGAATTCACCTGTCCTCTAGCAAGACAATGCTGGGTGATTGAGGATATCAACAGACTCCCCAAGTGGCATCTTCCTATGGCAAACCTTTCCACTGTACCAGAACTTCAGTCCAAACATGGTTTTGCAGCTGTTTCACTCGAGTAGCAAGTATATGTTCGGGCACTAATAACAACTTTCCTCATCATCTAATCGTGGAAGCTTAGTTGAAGGTGTGACCTGCTGCTTCATTGCCTTATTCAAAAAGGACACATAAAAGATGTTGTGAATTTGACAGATAGGGGATAACTTCAACTTGTAAGCCACCTCACTTGCATGTTGTACAATTCTGTAGGGTCCATAGTAACAGGTTTTAACTTTTCACTCCCAGTTCTTTTTAAAGTAGGCTGCCTATAGGGCTGTAACTGAAGAAAAGCAATGTCTCCCACTTCAAAATGCCTCTTAGTGCGATGTCTAGCAGCATAGATCTTTTGCTGATTTTGTGCATGATGGCGCTGATCGCATGAATGTAATGTCCCCTTTTCTGGTCCATTCCAACATTTTTTGAAAACTCCAACTTTCTTGGAGAGCGCCAGCTTTCTCGAAAAGGTTTTCTGACAGTGACAAAATTATTGGAATCAAGGTGGGCATAATTATCCAATTTCCATGCGATTTTGACCTTTTGGGAGCACTCCAAACTTCTTGGTGAAGTCCACCATCCTTAGAGAATGTCAACTTTCTATGGAGGGAAGACCTATGCACTTAAGGTGTTGGTGGAGTTATTAGGGAAGCAAATTGGCCCATTTTATTATTTTCTGTAGATTTTTTTGATGTACGAGAAATAATTAAATAATTAACTTAAGTTGTCAAAAGTTCATTTTACAAGGCAACTTATGTTTATTTGTTTTAAAATGTTGGCCAATGTATAAAGTGATTTAAAAAAAAGAAGGCCAAAAAGTGTTATTCAATTAAGAGATTTTAAAAGTCACATTTGGAGGGGATAATAATATTTTATTTCTGAAAAGTGCATAAAGGGGATTTGAGGAGAGAAAATCCTTTTTGTATATTTTTATCAAACCCCAGCTTGTGAAGATTGAACTATGTTCATCTATTCTGCCCGATTACGAAAACGCTTTGGCAAAAAATGGTTTTGAGGATGAAAACCCTCCTAGTCATTTGAGTGAATTCATCCAGGGTTCACCAGTGTGTTGAATGTTTGTAGGAGATTTAATTGTGTTGGAATAATTCAGTTTGGAGAGATTGGAAAGATTATTTGCTTGCAAATCATATCGCGATATGAAGAGAAGATTGAGTATTGGTGCCATTGGTATATAGGTTAACCTATTTGTTTTTGCAGGTCATACCACTTCATGGTTTGAAATCAGATTCAGCCGCACTTATTGTTGCTCATAAGAGGGTCATATAGCAAAATGAAGGTGCATGAGGTTTGTGAAGGGAGACACAACACTTAGGAATCTGATTTTGGACTCCATTCATTGCCATTTCTAGCCACATCACTCCCATAGCAAGCTGTCATATTCCAACAGACTTCTAGTGAAAATGGCAGCCATTAACAATATTGTACTAGAATGAATTTTGCTGCAACAGAGTGTGAATAACTTCAAATGTCATCTACATTAGTAGTGCATTGGTTTCAAATCAATACATCAGCCATTCTACAACATAGGGCAGCATTGACAATCATCCTTTTATTGTAGCAAGCATTCTGGATATCATTTTTATCTAGTAATTAGTGTACATGACAATAGTTTGACAGAATGTTTGTTTATCAATTGTTGGTCAGAGGTTAAAAATAGCAATAATTGTTGTATTTTGGCTTGTAAATCAATCACAAAATATATATGAATGTATTCATTGTATTGTTAAAATGGCATATGCTTGCAAACTATTTGTTAAAATACCTATGTATTGTTCAACGCATGCCAATTGTTTGTAAATTTTCTTATGATTATGAAAGATGTTGCAGTTGTTCCTAAGCACAAAACTCTACAAACTGAATGGTTTAATGTCTGACAACTATTAACAAATTGTTTATGAGTGGGAAATCAGTAAATTTGTAAGTTGGTTGAAATGTTTTGGTAGAGACAACACAATAAATTTATCAAACCTGTGTGCTTTGCTCAACTAAGTCTCTTGCTCAGGAACCCATGTCTCAGGAATTGTAAGTTCTTTAAAAGTCTGTGCATCATAACTATACAATGCCATGAAAGGGGACATCTCGATGGACATGTGGTAAGTAGTATTGTAGAAATAATCTTCTAGGTATAACCATTGCAACCAAGTTGACTAATAATCGGTCACAAAACTCCTCAAGTATCCTTCAACCCATTTGTTCACTATTTTTATTTGCCGATTCATTTGAAGGTGATAACTGGTATTGGATGCCAATTTGTCTTTGTCAACTCAAATAATTGTTTTGCCAAAAGACACTCATGAAGCATGCATTTCTATCATTGTCCATGTTGCAAGGTAACCCATGCAATTGAAAGATCTTCTTGAAGAACAGGTCTGCTACTCGTGGAGCTTTGAATTCACCAGGAGCACAAAAGAAGTGGGAAAACTTTGTCAATCGATCAACAACTACGAAGATGCAAACTTGTGATGAAATCCATTGATACAGAATCCCATTTTTGATGAGGAATGGGGAGTGGCTGAAGTAAACCTGCAGTGTATGTGGTTTTGTGGTTCATCTTGTCACATCCCACTCTCCCATACACATTACAACACATCCTCTTTCAGGCCTTCCAAGCATATCTACTCCAAACTTGTCAATAAGTTTTGAAAAAGCCTATGTGACTTAACAAGTAGAGAATTATGAAATGCGACAAGAATTTTTTGATTTAGCTTGGATACTAGTAGTACAAAAGTTCTATCCTTGCACAAAACATTATCATTTTTCACCTGGTATCTCTCAACCTTGTTTGAGGCAACAATTCTACCCTCAATCCTCCTTATAGTTGGTGGATCCTTGGCATTCCCAGTCAACAACTCCTCCTTTCAATCAAATTTTGCTGAAGAAATGACCAATAATCTAGGTCTTTGGGAGAGTGCATCTGCTAGCTGATTGTTCTCTCCTTTGACATACTCAATATCAAAATTATAGGCTTGTAATTTGCTCAGCTATTGTGGTTGCTTATCATCGAGGTCATGTTGCAATAAAAAAAACCTTAAGTTGTTGTGGTTTATATTAATTACGAAGTGTCCATGAACTAAAAATTGTTGAATTTAGCTATTGCATGCATAATTGCCAACATCTCTTTATCATATATAGAGAAACTACACACCATTTCTATTGATTTACGACCTCAAAATGATATATCATCCTTTTTGCATGTAATGCCCCAAGTCAACATGCTTAGAACAAAACCTAACGAAACAACTTTTTTTTTTGAAACGACAATGCCGTCAATGCGACAACAACTTGGTGCACTTGCACAACAACGTGCACACAAGTGTTGTATGAAACACAATGATAACTACAACAAGACAACCTCACCATTGCATAAGCAAGGTGGCAACAACAAAAGACTAACCTCACCATTGTGTAAGAAAGGTGGCAACAACAAAAGACTAACACTCGGATAAATCCACCACTACAAACCTATGAGAGAGAGGATGACACCTACATAATGACCAATTACAAACCCACGATTGCATTCTCTCACAACACTACACCAGGATAGGATGGGGGAATCATCAAACTCCAATCCACATCTAGACACACTTAACAACTCTAAACATCACGACCAACCTTCACAAGAGGTTGCCTAACCAAGAGGCACAACTCTCCACTAACTAGAATGATGACGGGTCACATATAGACAACCACACACTTTCCAAGGAAAGAAGATGCTACAACTTCTCAATGACAACATATAGGGACATGCTCAAAACATCCCTAGACTCTTGAGACCATGGAGAACAACTTCCGTTCATAGAGTTTCCCCATATGAGGCCCTAAAGCATCTGCTATCGACGAAAAGGAAAAAAAACAACACATCCTAGGACACTAGCGACCACACTAGTGTCCTATAGGGGTGCCCGTGTCCATTTAGGGCGCCTAAGTCCAACTGGGGTGCTTGTGTCCCTGACACACATTCCCAACGCTGGTGTCCCTATAGGGGTGCTAGTGTCTTGGGCAGTGAGCTTCTATGGACTAGGGAATGACCTCCAGGACCCCCCAAGCACTATGGAACCACCTAAGAGTGTCCACAACACCCTATGAACTCATAAATGACAAAACATGATTCGGTGTCAAACAAAGAGTTTGATTTCCCTGATTGCTGGACACTGTCGACAAGTGAAGGAGAAGGTAGGGAGGAGTTTAAACACCTCACCAACACCCCTAACTCTTGCCCTAAGCAAGTAAACACCTAAATTAAAAGATACAACATATTAGGGATTTTACAAGGCCTAACAAGAGGCTACAAGAGAGCCCTAAATTACATGACACTTTAGGAACAAGCTTTTAGGAGTAGGACAACTACACGATGGGTCAACAACATCGTCCAAGACTGCTCCAAGACACTTACATTCATTTTAAACCCAAAGGAAATATTCGTACGTTCATTTTAAGCCCAAATGAAATGTTCCTTAGTTCGTTTTACCATTACATTGCATAAGCATAAACATCCATAAATTGATCGTGCTCGGCTCCAACACCGAGTCATGTAACTAAGATTACTTTCACTCTCCATTATCCAATCGATTACCATCCATCTCAATGAGAGGTCCAAATTAAGATAATATTACAATTACATCAAATAGGACTCAAATGTCCTTTACATATACAATTTCATCAAATCTACCAAAAGGAAGAAAACATGAAATAAGCATGAGAACCTTTGCCAATTTGAAGCCATTATCTACTCCAACCACGATCCTTTGATCCCCAATAGTTGTTTCCACACCACCCAACCTCATGGAATCAAAAGGATCCACTCCCACCGTGCTAGGAGATAGTCACATGGGTCACAAGCACAACACTCATGCCAAACACATCGGGGAGAGGGCTTACACACACACCATACATGAAGAATACACTCAACATACACGCCATATAAAGCACTCATCCAATATCACAAGGCAAATCAATTACAAGTAGGGTCAAATGCAAGCCCTCATTGGGCTCAAACACTAATGACATATCACAAAACCATCATTGGGCATACTCGCCAATGCCACATCACAAATCCACATTGGGCAAACTCACCAATGGCACAACACAAGATCATCATAGAGTAACTCACCATTGGTCAAAGCACAAGGATCATCATTGGGCCAACTCACCAATGGTGGAACACAAACACACGAGACACTAGGATAAGATGCTAGAGAGCTAGTAGGGAGTGTCATCAAGGTGCTTAGTGGTATGGCATGCACGAAATCTAGTACTCCTCTCATAGAGACGAGGATACTTGACCTTACAAGACCCAAGCTCCCTGAGCTGACATGTCTTCCCAAACATCTTTAGCCTTTACAAGCACTCAAGGCATGAGAGGGGCGTCCATTATATTTGTTAATTAATTACCCGTGTTTCATTAATTTCTACTCGATTAAATGACCCCCCCCCCCGTGATCAACCTATTTGCCACTTTGGGCTAGGGACATGTTGGGAGCCACTCCCATACCCTCTCTAGTTTCTAGTACCTTCTTCCTAGGCTCTTCACACTCACCAACGAGTGTGACACAAAAAACAATGCAGACATGAATGACATAAATTTTTTCTCAAAAACTTGAAAACACAAGCTTAAAAATGATCCTTATGAAAATCCCTTAAGGAAACTCAATTACCCTCAAAATAAAGCATCATTCAATTTCACTTTTTAAATTCAAATTTTTAATTTTATTTGGAATGCCAAAAACCATAATTTACATGCAAACTTCATATTATTGGAGCTTCAAATTTTCCATTTCAAAAAAATTCAAAATTTCAAAAAATGAAAAGTGCCCTTTTGGTTGAAATATGCACAACACCTAATACGACAAAATTTGAATTCCAAGCATTTCTAAAAAATTTGGCATGGTGAGGGCACAAAATTGACATTTTTCAAAATTTTCAAAATTAAATCTATTCTACTTCTTTTTATCAAATTGAAATTCTAATAGGGAAGTCCTATGCTCCCTTAAGGGTGAGCATGGCATCCAAATTGAAAAGTATAAAGAAAAGGAGGAGAAATGAGCAACTTACCTCAATTTTGTTGTCACACAAAATCACACACATCAAGGAAAACACAAGGAAGAGAGGGTGAATCCACGCGCACAAGCAATCTCCTTCCCATTCCTATCCCATTGCCTCGAATCCCATCCAATTCCATTTACAGATGCATTCCCAATTCCATTTCCAAAATTTTGGCAAGAAAAGGGTTTGAGAGTCCAATTTTCCTCAAAAACAAGAATGAGTAAAAATGCTAAGCCTTTTTTTCCTTTTAACCCATTTCAATTTTCAAATTAAAAACATATAATTTTATTTTCCATTTATTTAAATTACATTTCCCTCGATTTTCCCCAAAATCCAAATAGCCATTTAAATCCATTCCTAATTAACAACCAACAATTAAATTCACGATTTAAATCCATATAAGTCTATATTCAATTAAATTACAAAAATTAAAATTTAAACAGGATAATTAGATCAAGCATAACTTGCATTTCCCCACCCAAGGAATCTTCGCAAATAATTAAACAATAACTTAATTTCATTTCTACTTTAATTCTATTTTTCCCCTTTCCCGAAACATGAAAAATATTTCGAGAACCAATATAAGAATCATTTAAATTCCTAACATTTCATTTACGAAAAACACAAAATTTAAACCATTAATTAAATAAGACATTTACTGGTCATTCATGACATATAGGGATTCTGAAATAACTCCTAACTTGGATTCAGGTCAATACTGTTGATGTTTTGCAGCGTCTGGATTATGCTTCCAGCCCTGCACGACTTACAAGAAGAGAATGAAAAATTGAATGTAGCCTTATGGCTATTCAATTTTATATATGCTTGAGACTTTGAATTATAAGAAGGCCGACCTTATGTAAATAATTGATGATCTTATATTTGGGCCGACCTTACTTGTTGAGTCACCTCATTTTGTAATTTAATTATTTAATAAGGGAGGCTGACCTATTTATTGAGTCACCTCATTTTGTATAAATACAAGGTCACTTTTGTTCATTCGTCAATCAAGTCCATCAAGGATAATTCGCATTCCAAGCAGAAGTTCACACTTGAGCAGCAGCGAATCATCTTGCAGCAGCGAATCATCTTTTTTCAAGGAGAAGCATATTCAATTGTATCTTTGCATCTAGGAGAGGTGCTATTATTCATTGTATCAAATTCGGCCATGAGCTGGGCCTGAGTTGTAAAGCAGATTTCTGCTCTTAAGTCTGCTATATATATGAGAGATATATTTGCTGGGTTTTTTCCCCTCATGTTGGAGGGTTTTCCCAGGGTATCTTGTGTTGTTCATTGTCTCATGTGTTGCATTTTCTGTTTGCTTTCATGTCTGATCTATAAAATCAACAAATACTGGTCAAATATGACACATACCATACTCAATTCGAGTACGATCGAAGAACAGATAGGGAGGCCCAATGTGACATCTTCAAATAACCATCGTTGGGGAATAACTCAGACCTGTGTAGCCAGGTGGAGAAATAACCCTATACCTGTAACCACTCAACACATGTCAAGGATACCTGTTCAATGTATTTATAGCTAAAGCGCACCATAATCATAAACACCCAACGGGCACAATAGCATACATCATAAAAGTACATCCACACATCCATTATATAAATCATTCATTTGAACACCAATAATCAGGTTCACATTTAATAACTGCATACTTAATGCACATCATTGAACTGAAGCATACCAATAAGCTAAGTATATAGACATACAAAATGCCAACAATCGACATGTTGAGGAACCTCATTCGAACACACACCATTCTGAGCAAGAATACAATCACAACAAAAATCACAAGGAAACGGTGAAGTTGAAACACCGATCTCACATCAATAAGCTGCAAACGGGAGGGGCACTACATTGCATATGAACAGCCCCTAGATCTCAATCCACCCTATAGCTAGTGGATCCTTGACATTCTTAGCAAAAAACTCCTCCTTTCAATCAAATTTTGTTAAAGAAATGACCAATAATTCAGGTCTATGGGAGAGTGCTTTTTCTAGCTGATTGTTCTCTCCTTTGACATGCTTAATATCAAAATTGTCGGCTTGTAATTTGCTCACCTATTTTTGCTGCCTATCATTGAGGTCATGTTAAGAAAAACCTTAAGTTGTGGTTTGTTTGAATTGCAAAGTATACATGAACTAAATATTGTTTGAACATAGCTATTGCAAACATAACTACCAACATCTCCTTATCATATATAGAGAAATTATTCACTATTTCTATTAATTAATGACTTTTAAATGATATATTGTCCTTTTTGCATATGAACAGCCCCTAGACCTTTTGTTGAAGCGTCACACTCCACCACAAGAGGTAATGCAAAATTGGTATGGTAAGAATGGGGCCAATGCATGCTACCTTCATAAAATGATTAATGATATTCATGATTGTGTATTTACAAATGGAGTGAAGAACTCCTTATAAAGGAAAATACAAGACGATGTTTCTAAAACGAAACAATCGTTAATTGAGGAAAACTAAAGCTAAAAATAGAAAGATACTAAAACGTTACTAAAAATTCACTAAGTTAACTAAAGTAAACTATTGACTAATAAAAACTAAGATGACCATTAATATTTTAATACTCTCCCTTAATGGTCATCGTACAAACAAAAAACTAAGTCTACCCATATTCAGATGGTGTGCTGGTCATCAAAATGCATAGTATGCAGACTCCTGCTCAGTATGCTCCACCACGTGAGCACTTTGCTGAGACGCTTCCCGGTTGGACTTCTCATTAGCCAACTGCTTTCTGCAATACCTCTGTATATGACCAATCTACCCACAGTAATGGCAAGTAATAGACTTCTTGGAGCCCTCCTCCGAATTGCCTTGTCCTTTTTGTTGAGTGGACTTGCCTTTGCCAATGTCCTTAGCAGTAAATGATTGTTCAACACTAGGAGACTCATTGCTGGTCCCAAACTGCTTCCTCCACCTATCTTGCTGCAAAAGCTTGTTGCACAACTCATCAAACTTCAAGTCAACATTAGTGGATGTAATGTTGAACATTTCGATAAAGTGCTCGTAGGAACGTGGCAAAATTTTCAAAGTGATCACCACTATATCCTCCTCTTCCATCTTACGACCAATGGCCTCCAGTTGATCGCAAATATTTTTTATTTTTATCAAGTGCTCTTGCAAAGACACTTGGTCATCTATAACAATAAAGAAAAGTATATTCTTTAGAAAGAAAGCCCTTCCCTTGTCTGAGGTCTCTGGAAGATCTTTCAAATGCTTCCAGATCTCTGCAGCAGATTTACCAGATGGTATTTTTGGTAACATCTCATTGGGGACAGATAATTTAAGAAGCATAACTGCCTCCCTATTACCTCCATCATACTTGTCCTGATCCTTCCCAACAGAAGTGGGACGAGTTTTTGTACCTAGGACAAGTGCATCCAAACATCGATACTCAAAAATGGTAAGCATCCTCTGCTTCCACGTGTTGTAATTCTTTTCATTGAATTTCTGCGTACTTTCCAACATAACATTGGACAAAGATGCCATCCCTCCCGTTTTCCAAAGCATGAAAAACGAGGTAACATTGTGATCAACTGGCACAAACACTTGATAATCAGCTGGCACAATTCATGATTTTTCAAAAATCGTCTAAAAAAGAGGCTCAGTAACAATAAGATTTTTCAAAAAATCTTCAAAAACTCTTAAAACTAAGATTTTTTAGAAAAAAAAATCCTCCAAAAAACTTCTGAAAGACAATTGTAAATTTTCTTAAGAATTTTTTTTCGAAATCTCTTTACAAATTTTTTATTTTTCCCAGAAAAAATTTGTCAAAAATTGGCTCAATTTTTTTTTTCTTCAAGCTACCATGAAATCTCAAAAATTCACCTTAAACCTAGAACAAATTTTGGTGGCCTAGGAAAGAGAAAAACCAAAAACTAGAACCCAGATGATTTAAGCCGAAACCCATCACAAACAAACCCTCGTACAGAAAGAACACGATTTTTTTGGAAAATTATGCCAAAAGAAACCCTAGGTCGTTGCAGGAGGAACAAATCCGGCACAAAGAAGAATTGCTCAAAAAAACTCAGCAAAGGCATCCAAAGATTTGTGAAAATCTTTGCAAAAACAGGAAGACATACGCCCACAAAAGAAGGCAAAAAACACCCACGATCTTCAATGAACGACACCTAGAAACAAATCGTGGCAAGAAAAGACGCGCGACTTCATAAATCCGTCAAAAAAACCCCTCTTTTTTCTTAGACGCGACTTCAAATCCGTCGCCTAGAATAAAAAATGCCACAAACACAGAAAAAACCACCATGAAATGCAAATTCACAGGTGAAAAAACGCGTCCACGAGCAGAAAAAACGTGCGCCAAAAATGTGCAAATGAAGATGCGAATCTGAGAGAAAACGCCTTTTGGTAAAAAAAAAAAGTGAACCAGCAACAAACCGTCTCAGAAAGAGGCGTGATTTCTTAAAAAAAAATGCGCAATTTTTTGTTTAAAGAAACCCTCGAACTGATGCCAAAAACAAATTGTGAATTTGCACATAAAAATCCACAAAAATTCTTCTTTTGAAAATCCTCGCGATTTTCAAGCAATTTCCACGATTTTTTTTTCAAAACTCCCTGATTTTTCTAGATGAAAAAACCCTTTGATTTTTAAAAAATTCAGCTGAAAAAATCTCTAAGGTCAAGCCTAAGCCTTGATACCATGAAATGATTAATGATAGTCATGATTCTGTATTTACAAATGAAGTGAAGAACTCCTTATAAAGGAAAATACAAGACAATGTTTCTAAAACGAAACAATCATTAATTGAAGAAAACTAAAGCTAAAAACAGAAAGATGCTAAAATGTTACTAAAAACTCACTAAGTTAACTAAAGTAAACTATCGACTAATAAAAGCTAAGATGACCATTAATATTACATTTAATATTTTAATACTTCAAATGGTTAGATACTCCCGTGCTATTATGGACTAGTGGAAAGAACCCTTTTTGGTTTATTTTGTCAATGGCGGGGCTAGTTGTGAGAATCCTCTAATAAAGCTTCTATAGTAGCTACAAAGACCCAAAAATCCTTGTAATTGTGTCAATGTTTTTGAAGTAGGCCACTTTTGTATGGATTGCATCTCAACACTTGCCTTGGTGATTATGTGTCCCAAGTATAGAATTTTCTACATTCCAAACTCATTTTTCTTGGCAAAGGTCTAGTGTATGGCTAGTACTATATCCAGGTGTTTCATGTGTTCTTCCAATGTCCTGTAAATTAGAATGTCATCAAAGAATACCAACATGAATTTCCTCAAGTAGGGCTAGACAATTTTATTCATCGCTAATTGGAAGGTGGTTGGTGCATTGGTGAGCCCAAAAGGCATCACAAAAAATTCGGACTGCCCCACAATGACACTAAAAAGCAATTTTGAATGAGTTGTCAGGTTTAACTCTTATCTAATGATACCCAAATTGTAAATCATTTTTTGTGTAATATGCTGCCCCATGTAATTCATCAAGCAAATGAATCAATACGAGGTACATGGTATTTGTTCTTGATGGTTTTTATATTCAAAACTTTATAATCTATACACATCCTCATTGTTCCATCTTTCTTCTTCACAAGTACTATTGGGGGGATGCAAATGGAGTCCTATTGGGTCTAATGTGTCCCAATTTCAGTACCTCCTCAATAGTCCTCTCCTTGTCATCCTTGAAGGCACAACAATGACAATAAGGAGTCATAATTATAGGTCTTATCCTTTGTTCCAACTCAATAGTATGTTGGAAACCTTTATCTAGTGGAAATCCTAGAGGCATATTCTCAAAGACTAAAGCATATTTATCCAACAAAATTGAGATAGTTGGAGGATGCTCATCCATCCTAAGTCCATGGTACCTATAGTTATCTCCTTAAGGGTTGGAACTTTTGCCATCTGACTTACTCGGGTCCCATCTCAAAACCCTCTCTATTTAATGAGTTGATACCTATTGTATTGATGCATTTGTAACCCCCTTGATAAAACCTTCTTTTGTCCCTACTCCACAAAGTTGAGTGTCATTATTTGGTAGTTTTGTGTGAATGCTCCTAGTGAATGTAACCAATGGATGGCCATAACCATGTGAGCTCCCCCGAGTGGGATGACATAAGTCATTGGTGATAGTATGCCTATCCAACAACACCTTTGACTATCAAACCACCTATTTGCAAGGTAATGCATAACCATTTGCTAGTACCACTTTGAACCTTGCAACTCTTTGACTTTCAATCTGAAATGTGCTATCACACCCTAATCAATAAAGTTATGGGCTACTCCCCCATCAATGAGTGCCATTATGACATTATGTGCTGTCCTCCATTCCTTCTCTAGTGAATTGTACCTTAATGCTCCTGACAAGGAATCAATAGTGGCTAGCCGCACTCCCTCTTTAAGTGACTCTATGCCTTCAGTTATTGAAACTATTGGTGTGACCTCATCCTCTTCCACAGTTTGAAACTCCATACATGACTCAGGCTCTTCCTCATCATCTGAATACACCTTGATCAAATGGACCAATCCTTTTCCCAATTGCCTATGCATCAAACAATAAGGGTCTTTGTAGTTGAAGCATAGTTATTTCCTCCATAGCACATTGCAGGTCTCATCTCCCGATTTCTGATTTTTAAATGTGTACCCCATCCCTTGGAATTTGTTGGGTCAAGAGAGTGCACCCCCTAGTTTCTATGTGAAAAGTTTATTTTGATTTCTTTGTTGCCTCAGTTGTTGTTGTTGCTATTGTAATGCCCTTGGATTTTCTCACCTAAAGATTGATGCTTGGAAAGGTTTGCTAGGTGTAGTGGTTTCCAAGGTTAGGGACTTTTTTATGGCAACTTGCAATGAGTTGGGTTCTAGACCCTTAAGTAGTCCTCAAAGGCATTCTTTCAGCCCTTCCATCAAAAGGAACACTAGGCGCCTCTTTAATACATTAAGTACCATTATTGCTATTCTTTGAAATTCAGCCACATAATCATCCATTGAGCCTCGGTGGTGTAGTTTTTCAAGCTCCTTGAAGTGTTCTTATTACAAAAACAACACACAAAGTTAACCAAGATTGCATAAAAATCTATTAAGAAATAAGAAGCAAAAACATTCTTATATAGGATTACAAATATCTTATCCACAAAGGATAAGGATGACAACTCAGAGGATAAGATTGACAACTCATGAAGCAAAAAGGTAAATCTTATCCACAAAGGATAAGGATGACAAATATCTTATCCACAAAGGATAAGGATGAAAACTCATAGGAAAAATATCTAAAGTCAACATGACTTTATTAAAGAAGATTCCTAAAGTCTATCCTAAAAGCTAATTGACCATTAGAATATAAAACATTACTTTATACCCTCCCTTAATGGTCATTCTACTAATTACACCAAGCTTATCCCGAAATTTTACAAATTTGTCAGGACTCAAGGACTTGGTAAGAATGTTTGCAATTTGGTCTTCAGTTGGACAATGCTACAACATCAGTGATCCATCTTCTACAAGTTTCCTAATAAATGACAATGAAGCTCCACGTGTTTGGTACACTCGTGGAATATTGGATTCTTGGCAAACGTTAGCACCCCTTGATTGTCACCAAACAAGGGTGAAGACTCTACTTGAGACATTTGCATGTTTGGAAGCATCCTTCAAAGCCATACTGCCTCACATGTTGCTTTGATGGTTCCTTGATACTCTGCTTTGATGAGGAAAGAGCTACTGCCTATTGCTTCTTATTGGTCCATGTGACTACACTTGTACCAAGATTGAAAACATATCGAGAAATGGATTTCTTGTCGTCAACAAAACCTGCTCAAATCTGAATTTGTGAACCCAACCAGCCTAGGATCTTTGCTTCTGCTATACAAAATGCTAAAGTCAAGTGTCCCTTTCACATACTTGAGTACTCACTTTGCTGCAACCCAATGTTCTTTGGGGCTGTCATAAAATGAGAAATATAACTCATAGCATAACTCAAATAAGGTCTAGTGGCTGTAAGATAGATAAGGCTGCCCACTAGTTGCCTGAATACTAACTCATTGATTGCTTTTGAGTCGGTTTTGGTTGAAAGCTTCAACCCCTTCTCCATAGGTGTAGACGAGATTTTGCAATTTGTCATTTTGGACTTGTCTAGCAAACTCTGAGCATATTTAGATTGAGAAATTAAATTACCATCTGTTTGCCAAACCTCTACAATTAGGCAATAATGTAGGAGGCCTAAATCTGTCATGTCAAAAGTTTTACACAAATTACATTTGATTTCTTCAATCAAATGTGCCTCGCTACTTGTAATGATGATATCATCCACATAAATGACCAGAAGGATGATTTCATTGCCTATTCTTTTGATGTATAACTTTGGAAGGACTTCATTGGAATCCCTGTTGATCCAAATACCTATCAATCTTTATGTACATGCCTTGGGTGCCTATTTCAAGCCATAAGGATCCTTTGTCAGTTTGCATACTTGATGCTCCTTTCCAGCAACCTGAAAACCCTGAGGCTGTCATGTACACTTCTTTCTCTAAGTCACCATTGAGGAAGGCACTCTTCATGTCCATTTGGTGGACTTTCCAGCCAAACTGTGGTGCCATGGCTAGAACTAACCGGATGGTGTTCATCTTTGCTGTAGGAGCAAAGGTCTCCTCATAATCAATACCTTCTCTTTGTGAGAACCCTTTAGCCACCAATTGTGCTTTGTACTTGTCAATTGTACCATCAACTTTGTAAGTTTGCATCCATTTGCAGCCAATGGGTTTCTTCCCTTGTGGAGGATTTGAAAGAACCCAAGTCTTATTTTTCATAAGAATTTGATGTTCGGTTTCCATGGCCTTTTCCCATTCAGCTTTATCTTTTGCCTCAACAAATGTTTGTGGCTCATACACTCCCTGAATATTGGCCATAAGAGCAAAGTTAACTGTGTTCTGTTTCCCCTTACTTTTGAATGATCGACCCTCGACCATTTCATCATCTCAAACATCACCAATGAGTTTTTCCCACCACTTAGGTCTCTTTGTAGAAACCCCTTCATACAAATCAGCATGGTCATCATGACTTGGGTTTGCCTGGTACTAGTACTTGCTTGGGAGATTCCACATGTTTGGAATCAACATAACCCGCCCAACCCCCCCTCTCACCTCCTTTACGTGTAGCTAATGGAAGCTAGACACTTAAATGTTTTGCCTTTAGAGGTCGATCTTCAATACTCTTGATGCTAGAAGAGAGTTGAAAAAGGCCAAGTCACCTTGTGTCAGAGACTTGTTGAGAATATAAACTGCAGTGTAAATTGCCTCTGCCCAAAACTTCTTGGGAACACTCCTGTTCTCCAACATACACTAGGCCATTTTCATAATTGTACGCTTCCTTCTCTCAACCACTCCATTTTGTTGTGGAGTATAGGGTGTGGTGAATTGATGTTTGATATCGTGTTTAGCACAAAAGTCCGTTAATTTGTTTGAACAAAATTCACCTCCATTATCAGTCCTAAGAGTGATTATTGAACAACCAGACTCTTTTTCTACTAATGCTTTGAACTTTTAGAATTCCTTAAACAAATTTGATTTTGCTTTTAGGAAAAACACTCACATTTTCTTACTGAAATCATCTACAAACAAAAGAAAATACTTGGTCCCAGTGACCGATGTCATATTCATTGGTCCACATACATCTGCATGAACCAATTGTAGAACTCTCGATGCTCTCTAGGCCTGTCCATCTGGAAATGAAGTTTTGTGTTGCTTCCCTGCTTGGCAAGCTCTGCAAACACCTTGTATCTATTGCTGGATTTCAGGTAAACCTTCTACCATATTTCTCGAGCCAATTGAGAGAGATAAGAAAGGTTGAGATGCCTATAATGCTGATGCCAAAGAGTACTGATGGCAGATGAACTCTTGATTGCAAATGCACGCTCCTAAACCTTTACAATATCAATAAGCCGATACAAACCATGATCCTCTATGCCAACTGCAATGGTTTTCTTGGACTCCTTGTCAACAATATGGCACTTGTTTGTGTTGAAAATGATGTCCAACTTGGGACAGTGGCACATAATTTGACTCACTAAGAGCAAATTGAATTCCATGCTCGAAACATAGTATACATTGAGGAAAAGAAGATTTTTCCCTCTAGAGGTTATTTGAACATTGCCTCTGCCAACAACTATATACTCCTCACCACCACCAAAGATCACTGAATTTGAGCAAGCCGTATACTCAATGAACCAATCCTGTGTGAAATGTCGAGACGCTCTAAAATTAGTGTACCACGCGGAAGACTTGACTTGATCTATTGGTCGTTTGACCATGAAAGCAAAGAAGGTTGACTCCTGCTTAGAATGCTCCGCCACATGAGCCTTTTGTGGAGGCCCTTCCTGATTGGATTTTTGATCAGCCAATTGCTTTTTGCAATGCTTCTTCATGTGACCAAGTTTGCCACAATAGTGACATATGATAGTCTTCAAATTCTTCGAAGTATCATCAGAATTTCCTTGACCTTTCTTCTAAGGCCACTTGCCTTTGTCTTTGTCCTTGGCTATAAAGGCCTATTCCACACTCAATGAATCACTGCTAGTACCAAATTGCTTCTTCCATCTGTCTTGCTGCAAGACTTTGTTGCACAAATCCTTGAACTTCAGGTCAACATTGGTAGATGTGATGTTGAGTGTTTCAATGAAATGCTCATATGACTGTGGTAAGCTTTTCAGTGTTATAACCACCATATCTTCTTCTTCCATCTTGCGACCTATGACTAACAATTGATCACAAATGTCTTTGATCTTTATCAAATGATCTTTGAGATATGTCGGCCAATTTTTTCATTTTATTACACAACTAAATTCACCCATTAGCATTAGTGTAAATATAAACCAGCTGAATGTAACCCTCTCCTCTGATCAACCCAGATCCCAGTGTGGGCAAGGTTGAGAGCATACGCGAAAGGCGGTCGTTAGTAAACTGAGCTTGCTGAAGTAATGGTAAGAAAATACAATCACTCAACCACTTATTCAGCGGGAGGACTGAAATGAAAGAACAATGCTGAAAGTAAAATGCAACTCGACCACTTCTTCAGCGGGAGTAAGTTGACGGCTCAACCGATCAGCAAAATGAGATAATGCAAGTACATAAGTAACAGGCGGCAAGCCGGCCTCTTCCACTTGTTCAGCGGGTGATACAGGAAATAGAAACTATCTAAGACTGAATCATGGCCAGTCTCTTCCACAGTCGTGGGAATTACAAGAGTTATGTATGAGAAGAAGAAGTGCTGACAGTACTACTGTTCAACTTACAATTGTGATATAGAACCTGCCAAGCATCACATGATTAGCACCCAATAAGGCTGCAATAATGTAAATGATTCCCCTATACTCAACATCACACAAAGAGGACTTCTCACAGACTGTTATGATCATAATAGTTAATGAAATTACGCAGACCAGCAACCTGCAACCTCACTAAATCACTCATAACTCCCTCAAATCCCAACCAATTGACATGAAATAAGATGCATTGTGATCTAACGAGGAGGGCGACCAAGACCAAGTATCAAAACCCACCCCAAAATCCACTATTAATTTGGCATGGAAAACAATGCACTCACAGGAAAGTACGACCCTCTAAGAAGGGCGATTTTGCCTTTTAAAATTCCACTCATTAATAAAATCTGAAATTCAACAAGTAGGGTCGCTCCTAGCAATGAAATCATTAGGCAAGATACCCAGAACCACACTAATTTTATTTTGCAATTTGTAAATGAAAACTACAATTAGCTGAACAGATTCAACAACTCTATAAAACTGGTAAAATGCAAAAACAACAACTACAATATGCTCAAACTCAAATCCAAAGAACATGAATCAATCTATCTTAACTAGTTGCTATCTTTCAAGCAAGAAGTCAAGCCTAGCTAGGGGGTATGCCTTCCCCGAAGCACTCAGTCACCAATCTGGCAGCATAACTTTGCAATAAACTCAAGATGATGAATGAAGACCCAAAGCCTCCTTTTTATAACTTTGCCAAGCACCTCTAGAATCTTCCAGAAGGTACGCTCCACTCAAGAAATGCCCTAACTCCAAGTTGACCTTTGACTCCTCAAGATGGCGTCCCTTTTTCCAAGGTAAATACCACGTTTTTAACTTATTACAATGTAATGTTCCGTACCTGTCTTGTCCTAGGATTTGCTCGTTGATTAGGTTTAGAGTTTCTTCTTCTCAAAGGAATGTTCTCCTAGTTTCAATAATCCTAAATTTGAGTCCTGTATTCGACATATTAACAACATATCTGTTAGCATTAACATCTAGTATCCCAAATAAGATATAATAAAAAATGCAAATTAACAAACATAAGAAAAAAAGTCACTTAACCCATCAGGAGAGAAGAATTCCCTAAGGGGCCAACGGTCTACCGCCTTTTATTGCCCAACCCTTATCTTAGGCCAACGGGGCAATTATATGTGGAATCCCCCATCCCTCCGGGACCCAACCCTTGCCTTGAGCCAACGGGGCACTATGCCCAACTCAAGTTTTAGGGCCAACGGGGTGGAAGCCTAGATGGGGTTTACAGACAAACCAGTTAGGTCATGACTCAACTCTCTTGGCAGGATCATATATATTTTTAGGAGTTTATTCATAGTTACTGTTCCCAAGTATGTTGATGACTAGGTCGATCAATCATAAACCCGGGGTTACACAGTCCAGTGGTTCCAATTAGTTTCACCTAGTCGCACTAGGCATGTGCCTCGTTGCGAGTTTAGCCTGGGAAATACACTTTTGAATGGTTGTGGCTTCCCATGCCTCTTTATTCCTTAATCGTCTTCCTTCAACCTTATATTGGATTGATCATAGGATGAAGAAAAAATATGCATAGTCTACTTATGTTCATATTAAAGAGTCATAATTATTTATAAGGCTTAATAATTGCTGCAAGTATCATTATTGTATATTCACCAGTGATTCCCCTCTACTTACCCATATATATATATATAATTACTATATCCATTAGTATTCATATATATATATATATATATTCTTTCCTTATTCATATATATATTCTTTATTCATTGATAATGATATTATTTATTATAAGATTTATCTATATCTATGTATATATACTTGTATGCCTATTAGATAATATATATATTAAATGACTATATTCCAATGCATAACAATCATTGTTGTTGCTGTTCTATTTCTCCATGTCTTCCCCTCTTCCTTATTTTTCTTCCTTATATTTATACCATTCAAAGTAGGTGACTCATGGGGGGAATGTATTGTTTGGTGAAAGAGGTGACTTTTCATAAAATATATCCCTTTGTTAGATTTAATTGCTGCCCTTAGAGACTTATTATCACAATAATATATATTTTTGAAAATAATATATTATTACTAATAATTATGATATTTCAAATTGTATACTTATTTTATTTTGATGTTTTATTGAACATATTTTAATATTAAAGTATAATAATAAAACCAATTTGCTAATATCTTATTATTATTTTATTCTAATGCATTACAATCTTTGATGTGCAGTGATTATAATATTTATTTATTATTATTATTTTTGATATTAAGTTATTTAATACTAGAATGTAATAACAATAATTTGCCTATATATTATTATTATATTTTGTTATTTATATATGTTTATATCATAGTTACAAGACTCGGACTCGCCTTGGACTCGGCAAGCCGATTTTTGACTCGGACTCGGACTTGGAGCCTAGACTCGCCCAAGACTCGACAAATAGAAAAACCCTTGAAATTTAGAGATTTTTAAGGATTTAAAGCTTGTTTCATGCACCCTTTAGTGAATAAACCTCAAATACACAATAACATCATGAAATAGAAACTACTATGATCCTATACACAAACATATATCGATCACATAAGTATAAACGCAAATTTTAGCTGAAGGAAATAACACATTCAGATATATAAATATTGTCAAATGTATACAAAACTCATGGAATATGAAATCCATGGCATCAAAACAAATATCAAAACTAAAAAAATAAGTCTATGGCTCAGAAGAGCTTGCATTACTCATCCCAATATCACGACAAGTCATGCGCTAGTGTCTAAGTTAGGTCCTAGATGATGATGTAGCCATGATATTTGCTTGTGTCTCAATGATTGGTGTGTATATTCAAGTGAGGATTTTATTATTAAAATTTTATTGAAGCCTTCAAGACTGCATGTTTTGTTGTCTAATGTATGAATTTTGAAACAAGATAATCCTTGATTATGGTTTTGATTGTGAAAGATGCAAAAATTCGCAACAGGGGATATGTATTTTGTAGGTTTTTATGATCATGATTCATCATTGGCCTATAACATGCTTAGACCTATAGTTTGATGAGGGTCTGGGGGTAGCGCCCCCAGCGGGGTCAAGGGGCAGCGCCCCTTGCGGGGGTCTGGGGGTAGCGCCCCCAGCGGGGTCAAGGGGCAGCGCCCCCAGTGGGGTTGAGGGGCAGCGCCCCTCGCAGGGTCCTGGGGCAGCGCCTTGGGCGCGCTCCCTGTCGCGATACAGGGCGGGGTCGAGGGGCAGAGCCCCCGCCACCAAGCCCAAATGAAGACCTTCAAAACTACACAAACCTTCATGGCGCACACCATTTAATTAAAAAATTTGAAAAAAAAAGATTGCAATTTTAAAAAAAAAAATTTAATCAAAATGGCCAAGTTTGGGGCATGAGACTTGGTGAGTCCGGCGAGTCTCGGCGAGTACTTGGCAGCCAAGTCTCTGGGACTCGTTTAGGGTCACCTGCCTCGGGACTCACGAATACTCGCCGAGTTTGGGCGAGTCTTGTAACACTGGTTTATATTGATATGGTACACATTTATTTTATATTTAATCTTAATATTTCTATTTATTTTATTTATTAATTTATTAGTATTTTAACACTTGGTCTTTATGGTATTGCTATTTTGGGGACATGACATACAACTTCCTCATGTTGGCGTACCTTTTTCCCCAAGTTAACACTAATAAACAAGATACATTTCACTTAATCTTTTTTTGATGAGGTGCCTACCCATAAAAATCCCTTTTTTAAAAATGACTTAAGTTGTAATGCTAGGCCAAGGGGGGTATAATTAAAATAAAACATTATTTTAATTAAAACAACTCATCTCTCCAGAAACTACATCCAGGTGCTAAATTTGATACTGCCAACCGAACCAACTGATGAGGCAAGCCAAAAGTACTGAAGCCAAGAGGACCACTACCAAAAATAGAATTTACTAAAAATAGTAAATTCCGGAAGTAACTCGGATCATCATGCCAAACATACCATCGCGAAGCTCTCTGAAAACCCAGAAAGAAGCTGCCAACCAAACACCAAGATTCCAGAAGCACACTCCAACAAAAGCTGAAACATCCTCCTAGAAGATAAGGAACCCTAATTTCTGCTTCCGAGTAGTCTACGGGTCACCAGGATAGACTAACGGCCAACTGTCAGATCACTGTTGAGAAGGGGACATTACAATCTTGCAATGTCCATCATGATCGAGAACAACATATTCTTCAGGAAGAAGGCCTTGCCTTTTTTTGACGTCACATGTAGATCTCATAGGTGTGTCCAAATCTCCATAGAGGTTTTGCCTGATGGAACCTCGAGAAGCATTGCTTTTATTACTGATAATTTAATGAGCATGACGGCTTCACGATTACGCTCATCAAACTTGTCTTGGTCTTTACTCGCAACTATTGGACAAGTGTGTGTACCAAGGATGATTTGATCAAGGCATCTGTACTCGAAGATTGTGAGCATCCTTTGTTTCCAAGTGTTATAATTTTTGCCAGTGAACCTTTGTTTGCCTTCCAGCTTGATGTTGGGCTATGATGTCATCCCTCCTACAATCCGAAAATCATGGAAAATGAAAAAACTTGTTAGAAAAATCACTAAAATTTTTGGGAAAAATTTGCAAAACTCGAGCAGCGAAGTAAAAACCCATGATTTTATAAAAAAATCGGCAAATATCTGCAATGAAATTTTGGCAAAAATCCACAATGAAATTTGGGCAAAAATCTGCAGAAATTCTAGAACAAATCTGCAAAAAGTTCCGGAAAAATCAGCAAAAATTCTTCAAAGAGCCACGATTTTGTACAAAAATTGCCAAAAAAGAGTTGAAAAATTACAAATTTTCTAAAAAATCGTTAAAAAAGGGTGTTAAAACTCTGTGCAATTTTTAATTATTAAAAACCCACAAATGTTGTAAAAAAATGTCCACCACCAAAAAATTACAGAAAATAGACCCATGAATTTATTGAAAAATTCGTCAAAAACCTTTGTACGAATTTGTACAACTTCCTTTGGCACATTCTTCTGTGTCTCTTGCGTGCAATTCGTCACCGCCGTAGTCTGTAGATTTCACGCTTTTACCAATCTTGAGAATTTTCAAAACCCAAGCTCTGATACCATATTACAGAAACAACACATATAAAGTAAACCAAGATTGCATAAAAATCTATTAAGAAATAAGGAGCAAAAGCATCCTTATATAGGATTACAAATATCTTATCCATAGAGGATAAGGATGACAAATACCTTATCCACAAAGGATAAAGATGACAACTCATAGGATAAGATTGACAACTAATAAAGCCAAAAGATCTTATCCACAAAGGATAAGGATGACAAATATCTTATCCACAAAAGATACAAATGACAACTCATAGGAAAAATATCTAAAGTCAACATGACTTTATTAAGGAAGATTCCTAAAGTCTATCCTCAAAGCTAATTGACCATTATAATATAAAACATTACTTTAATAGTTCTTTAGGGTCCTGCTGTCCAAATCTATTTGTCGATCTCTCACAAAATCTCATCTAGAGGCCAACGGTTCTCTATCTACCATTGTATTTAACCTGCAAGTACAAAGTACAACATATTTAATTTTTAAATACAAAAGAATAACATAAATTCAACATAAATTACTATAAATTAGCATACATTTAGCATAAATTAGTATAAATCAGCATAAATTCAATATAAACTAGTGATTTTATTCCCAAAAAAAAGTATACATTAGAAAAGTAATTTGTTTTATAGAAAAGCCTAGTGATTTCATTCAAAACATCAGTAAAATGAACAAAAACAGCTCATAAATCCAATTTTTTGGAAGTACAATCATAAATACTAGTAAATACTATGAAATTTAAAATTATGAATTGTTTATAATCTACATGCTAGATTTTAGTAGCTAAAATGAATTTAAATGCTTGGAGAAAAAAAAAAAAAAAAAATTACTAACCCGCCTTTGAAAATCTTTGAATTTGCCCTTCAAATTCGCCTAAAAATACTTGCAATTAACTCAAATGTATGCAAAAATGCTGTGTGAGGAAGTGAGAGGGGTGTGTTGGCTTTTATACTTGGATCCTCTTTGCATCTTGTGAGTCAATGACACAAACTTGCTGAGTTTTTTGAAAAAACTTGCCAAAAAATCAGTGAGTTATTTGCTAGGCCCAAAATTTGGCATGTGCTCACCGAGTCTGCCATCTATGCTTTCACTAATTAGTGTCTAATCAAGCTTTTATGGGGCCAAAAGGCTCTCCAAGAAGGGAGATGTGATCTAAGGATCAAGAAAAACGTAATGTCCCTTTTGAAATCAAGCAAGGAGAAATAAGAAAAACTAATATTTTATTTTTCTTGATTTTGGCACTCAAGGGGAAGAAGTGAAATAATATTTAAATTTGATTTTTGGCACCTAAAATAATTTTTATATATTTTTTTGGCTTGGGCGATCCCTTTTTGGGAGATATAAGGGGAAAATAAATTAAAATTATAATAAATTTGGATTGGGTTTTTTGGCGTCCAATTGAAAAAGTAAAAATTAAAATAGAAAGCAAATTTTAAAATAAGATGTGGCGCCCAAATTGGGTCAGCCATTTCAGGGAGTTAAGGAGGTCACTATAAATACAAGTTCATTTTGGGAGGATCAATCGTCGTTCAGCATATTATCTTATTCTTTTGTCTGCAATTTATTTGCATCATATTCCAAGGACGAAAACCCTTGAGGATATAAGGTGAATTGGACGAAAACTAATTCATCTTGGGAAGGCTTCATAACGAAGGCCTACTTGTACTTCATTGGCATCATTTGAAGAAGAAGAGCAGAAATTCCAGTCAGATCTTTGGATCAGACTTGCTGGTACGTTTTGGAGGGTGATATGACTAGGGTTTGGCCCTAGAAGTGGTGTGCCATAGTTGGGAAGAAGGGCGACTAGCATTGAAGGGCAACTTTGGGCTTTTGGAGGGAGTTTTGTGTTGTGTTTGTTTTAGAATTCCATCAACAACAGAGCAGATCTGATTCGCCTATTTGGGAGCAGCATTTTGGCATCATTGGTGTTCACTTGTGCAAGGGTTTCCAACTCTCATTTTGGTGCCACATTTGGAGAGGCGATTCCATCATTCGGTAGCCATTTTTACATGTTTGGTATGTAAAACCCTTAGGGTTTATTTCAGTTGTGGTTAGCAGATTTTTGGGCATGTTCTGGAGGCATTTTCGCCATACATTTGTATTCATCTTTGCATCTTGTGATAGTTGGAGCAATTCGCCCAGCTAGGGTTAGGGTAAATCAGCATTTCATTGCATATTTTGGCTTGTAAGTAGGGTTTCTTCATATCAGCAAACTACTGTACTTTTCTGGGCATGTTTGGAGCCCATTTCATGGTGAACTTGCATGAATGTTAGGTCTGATTTTGTAGCAGCAGAGTTGAACAAGCTGTTTATCAGATTTTGCATGTTTTGGATGGTCAAATTGGTGCCTCTTATTGCTGGTTACAGTCATGCTTGATGTTAGATATATTCACCATATTCTTTGAGGCATTTTTGGATGAGTTTATATTGCTGTTCATGCTTATTTCAAATCATAAATTCTATATCAGAACTAGGGTTTTTAGCAGAAATTTGAAATGCAGAAACTAGGGCAGAAATCTGAGTTTTAAAAATCAGAATTTTGGGTCAATATCCTAGCTGGGATATTTCAAAAAGACTAGGTATAATCAGTAAGAGCAATTTGGGTAAAGATCAGCAAGAGAGAACTCATGGTTTTCTTTACAAGGCAAACCACTACAGTGCTTCGGAAACCACCACTTGAGGATTAGTTGTAGTTTTCTGTACAAAGCAAACCACTACAGTGCTTCCGAAACCACCACTTGAGGATTACTTGTGGTTTTCTGTACAAGCCAAACCCCTACAGTGCTTACGAAACCACCACTTGAGGATTACTTGTGTTTCTGACACCACCACTTGAGGATTACTGGCAGAAAAGTGGAATTTGAAATGAAAGAATGACTCTTACAATTACAATCTGGTTGAGAATCCTTCAAGTGCATAAGGGGGATGCTCCAACAGTTATAAATCGGGGTGGAGAGTATGTTTTGGATCATAGGATGAAAGAATGAATCTTTTATAGATCTAGGGAGGAGAACTCAACTGTTTTTAGTTCTTTTGGAGCTTGACAGAGTAGTTAAGGAACAACCCGAGTTGTATCTACCATCTGCACCCATTCTTTCAGTTATTATTAACATCAAGGTAGACAACCAATTGCTGCTATTAAACTAGTTTTTCCCGTAAGGGGTTTCCAGGGTAAAATTGTTAATTTTTTTGTAGTGAATTCTTTCATTTTCAGCACTTCCATTTTTAGGTTTTCAACAATAATCATCTGTCTTTGTTGTAATTTGTTAATCAAGTAGAACAGTAGAAAATAAGTTTTGATTCACTAAATTCTACTTCAGTTTGAGATTTTACGGATCACTAAGCCATGATTAACATAGTAGAACTGTGGCTGTATTTTGTAAATTCTTAGCATGCTTTGTAGAGATAACTGTTTAATCTATGTAGAGATTTTTGGTAAATTCTCCTTTTACTTGGTCAACCTTGGAAAGTATGTCATGTTAATTTTATCCACATGAACTCTGCATGCTTGAAATAATTAATATTTTCACATCAGCTTTCAAGATGTTAATGTATGGTTTGCTGCTGCATTTTGATTTCCTGTTTTGCCTATTCTCCTATAATATTATCATGTTGAATCATATTCATTTCAACAAATAAACACTTGAATAGATACTGGCTGCTTGCATTGATAAGGTCATATGGGATCAAGGTTTGGATCTTTCAGCTTATAGAATGTTCCTGTTGCATATGTCATATCATTTAACATTGCAAAACAAAACCGACTTGTAAGGGTGGTGTGATTCTATGCTCCCTCTACAATTGCTCTAAGGTCACAGACAGTATGGAGCAAGGAATTTGTATGTTCTGTTTGATTTGGCATTTACCAGATGGAAGCTCTTCAGTGGGATTATGTATCAAAAACTGTTTAGAACTGCTTTCTATCATTTAATTGAAAGCTTAGCTATAAGTATATCTTATTATCATTGTATCATGTGCTGTGTGGGAGTTTATATGTCTGTCCATGAGAGAGACTGAATTTTTCCGTATTGTTTTGTCTCTTGTATCCAAGCTTAGCTGGAAAATGTCAAGGAAGAGAGAGATACTCAGAAAGAGAAAGCTAAGAATTTGCCAAATGAAGACAATACGCTTGAGCTGGAGTGGAAGGAGATGGCAGAAGCCCCTGTACCACGCCTTGATGGAGCAGGAATACAGATTGGGAATCTTTTCTATGTTTTTGCCGGATATGGTACAATTAACTATGTAAGTTTCTTCTTTATTGTAATGATATCTGGCAATGCATTAGAACTATAATGAAGTAGTTCAAAGCTGCTAAGTTAGTATCAAAGGAATTTCACATCTTCTACAGTGCTGAACTTCTTATGTTTACAAGTTAAGTACTTCACATGTAAGCTATACCTCTTTATGAACCTAAGATCATTATCATTCTGCTGGTAAAAAATAATACCATCCAAGCTGTCCCTTTTCACCTTTTGAAAGGAAGTTTTCTTGATATCTTTACTTTTAGTTTGATTTTAGAGTCTTTGTTTGGTAAATGACTCTCATTCTTAAGCCACAGTGAGAAAAATGGGCAGAAATTATAGAAGCTCAAAATTTTTGCACACATAATAATATTATGCTTCTATATGTTTTTCGTTCAATACAAATTATATATATATTATTTTAACATCCTATACTGTAGGAAGGTTGTACTACCTCTACCTCCTATAACAACTCCCTTGCATAGATAATTATGGGACTAACAAATAAATGAACATAAATAATTATGGGACTAACAAATAAACAAACTCCTAAATATATGATTTGCTAAAACAACTCATAATACAAACAAATATGTTAGTGTTTCATAGATCAGATAATATAACTGAAAGCACTCAGAAAATTGCAACACATAAGACAATAAACACAGCAAGATACCCTCCTCCTGAGGGAGAAAAACCCAGCAAATATTTCTCTTATATAATGTAAGAATAAGAGCAGAAATCTGCTTACAACTGAGGCCCAACACATAGGCGAATTTGATACAATGAATAATAGCACTTTTCCTAGATGCAAAGACAAGTGAATATGTTTCTCCTTGAAATCGGCCTGCTGCTACAAGATGATGCTCTGCTGCTTAAGTGCGAACTTCTGTAGGAATGGGAATTATGCTGATCGAACTTGATGATGAATGAACAAGAATGACCTTGTATATATACAAAATGAGGTGACTCCTCAAGTAGGTCGGCCACCAAGAAAGAATAAATAATTTACAAAATAACAATATAGGTCAGCCCAAGTAAATAATAATAATCTCAATGAGTATAAATTAAATAGCCAATTAGGAGATCATTTAATTTATGTGTCTTCTTGGAATGAGTGTGCTAGAAGAAGCAGCCCTAAGCTGCTTAGTAACATCAACACTCCCTCTTAGCTAGGGATGATACTTTCAGCTGCACAAAACATATCACCTCATAGTGATAAAGGAGCTTATCACCTCATTGTGAAAAACAAATAAGATATCACCTCATTGTAATATTGGATATCACCTCATAGTGATATCAACCATCATGGCTACCTCCATAGATGGTATGTACAAGTGCTCATCACTCAATGTGATGTCACCTCATCGTGAGTTTCACCATGGCTCTCCCAGAGGGTGAAACACAAGTACAAAAAAAATCATCACGGACTCCCTCACGTGATGCTGTCATGGAGTCACACACATGACATCCACCATGGCTCTCCTAGAGGGTGGAACAAGGGCTTTCACCTCAAACTTCTCTTGAAAAGAAGAATGCATTAACAAGGGATTTGACCTCGAACTTCTCCTAAGAGAAGAACTCATTAAAGAGGATCACTGATACTGAGACTCCTTCTCAGTCAAGGCTGCATTCTCCACCATACCAAGCTTTTCTCAAAAGTACACAAACTTGATCCTGGAGAGGGGCTTGGTGAGAATGTCTGCCGTCTGCTCATCAGTGCTGATATACCTCAACTGTATAGCTTTCCTCAATACCATATCTCTGATATAATGGTACTTGATCTCAACATGCTTTGTTCTGTCACGAAACATAGGATTGACAGAAAGCTTCACACAACTCTGGTTATCACAATGAATGATGGTAGGCTCCATTGATTGTCCAAACAATCCTGCAAGGAGCTTACGAAGCCACATTGCTTCACAAGCTGCCACACAAGCTGCAATGTACTCTGCTTCAGCGGTACTCAAAGCCACTGAAGATTGCTTCCTGCTACACAAGATATCATAGCAGAACCCAAACTGAAGCAACAACCAGAGGTACTCTTCCGATCTATGACACACCCTGCCCAATTAGAATCAGTAAAGCCATGCAGCTCCAAACCCACACTTGTAGAATATCTCAACCCATATCCAATTGTGCCACGCAGGTATCTCAGGATATGTTTAGCTGCAACAAGATGTATCTACCTTGGTTCACACATAAACTGACTAAGTGCACTTACTGCATAGTAGATATCCGGTCTAGTGTTAACTAGATACATTAATGAACCAATCAACTGCCTATACATTGTAGAATCCACCAGTTCTGAACTAGCTGCAGCCTCCTTCAACTTATGTAGATTTGTCTCCATAGGTGTAGACATAGGTTTGCAATCAATCATACCAAACCTCTTTAGAATGTCAATAGTATACTTGCCTTGACTTAGAATCATCTCATCTGGCTTTTGCCAAACTTCTAAGCCAAGAAAGTAATGCATGAGACCAAGATTCTTCATCTCAAACTCAGAAGCTAACTCCTTCTTACATTTTAGAATTAGGTGTTCTTCTCTAGTGATAATCAAATCATCAACATACAAAACCAGAATCAAAGCTTCACCATTTATTACCTTGAAGTAGAGGTTGGAATCTGCATCATTCTTTGAGAAACCCAGACTCAACAGATAACGATCAATCCTTTCGTACCAAGCACGAGGAACCTGCTTAAGACCATACAAGGCCTTCTTCAGCTTGCAAACATGAGACTCCTTCCCATGTACCTCAAATCCATCGGGTTGTTCAATGTAAACCTCTTCTTCTATTACACCATTCAGAAGGCTGTCTTTACATCCATTTGGTGAATCTTCCATACTCTAGATGCAGCAATAGCAATAATGGTTCTGACAGAAGTATATCGTGCCACAGGAGCAAAAGTTTCTTCATAGTCAACTCCCTCTTTTTGTGAGAACCCTCTAGCCACAAATCTTGCCTTGTACTTCTCAATGCTCCCATCAGCTGCATGCTTGATCTTGAAGAGCCATTTAGAAGACACCACAAATTTGCCTTCGGGTCTAGGAACTATGTCCCAAACATCGTTCTTAAGTATGGATTGATACTCCTCAGTCATGGCATCTTTTCATACTTGTTGACTAGAAGCTTCTTCGACACTTGAAGGCTTTGACTCAATAATCTGACTCATCAAAGCTACATAACTAGAGAACTTATTAGGTCTCTTACTTTTTCTAAAAGTTCCTCTTGGGGCTGCAAAACTTTCTGCCTCCTGCATTGTCCTTTGGGCCCAAAGAGGTCTTTTCCTTCCAATCACAATATCTGTAGGCCCATCAGTAGGTTCCAAGGGTTCCGCTGGATCATCATCTTCTTTAGGTTCTGGAACCTCCTTCTGATTCTTAGGAACATGGTCAATTTCCATATCTTGAGGAGGTTCTTCTTCATCGATCTCCATAGGAGTGCCCTTGGATCTTGTGAATGCAACATCTTCCTCAAATGTGACATCTCTACTAATCTCAATAGTCTTTTGACCTGGAATGTAGATTCTGTAGGCTTTTGATGTCTCACTGTAGCCCACTAGAATTCCCTTCTTTCCAGAAGGTTCCAACTTTGTTCTCTTTTCCTTTGGAATATGAACATACACTGGACAACCAAAGATCCTCAGATGACTGACTTCTGGTTTCACCCCTGAGAATGCTTCTTCAAGAGTTTTATTCTCTAAGATCCTGTGGGGACTCCTGTTCTGAACATAGACGACTGTCTTAGATACCTCAACCCAAAGTGAGATTTGCAGGTCTTGATCATGAATCATAGCTTTAACTGCTTCCACAATAGACCTATTCTTCCTCTCAACAATACCATTCTGTTGAGGATTATAAGGAACACTGAACTCCCTCTTAATCCCTGCTTCAATACAAAAATCACGAAAGGTACCGGAGGTGTACTCTCCGCCGTTGTCAGATCTCAAAACCTTGATCTTTTTCCCAGACAGGTTTTCCACATGTGCTTTGAATTCTCTGAATCTTTCTAATACCTCCTTAGATTCTTTAGATCTCAAGAAATAAATCCAAGTCTTTCTAGAGTAATCATCAATAAAAATAATGTAATACAAGAAACCACTAGAAGATGCAACAGACATTGGACCACATAAATGAGATCAAGAATACATTTAGATCAGAATGAATGAGATCAAGAATACATTTAGATCTACTTTCACTAGAATGAAACGTACCTTTTGTATTCTTACCTAGGCCGCAGCCTTTGCATGTACCTTCATGTTCCTGATTGAATTTCGGAAGGCCGGTGACCATCTTCTCCATGATAGGTAACGCTCGAAAGTGAATGTGAGCCAATCTTCGATGCCAAAGATCACACATACTAGAAGAATCATGGACAAGAGCCTGAAGGGGACGAGTGCATAGCCTGTAGAGACACTCATGTCTAACTCCAATTACCCGAGCAGACTTGAAGTTGGAGTTCTTTGCCCATATAAGAACTTTGCCTTCAGAAAATACAACTTGATAACCCTTGTCTTCTAATGCTGAAATGGAGACAAGATTTCTCTTTATGCCTAGAACGAATAGTACATCATTCAACTCTAATGAAATGCCGGAATCCAAGTGAAGAGAGGAGTTCCCAACTCCTTTCACAGAATACCTAGCATCGTCTCCAATATTGACTTGTTCACTAGAATCATTCTCCATCAAATTTGATAGATGCTCCCTAAATCTGGTGATGTGGCGAGAGGCACCGCTATCAATCAACCAAGTGTTGGTGTCGATGGATACATTGCTTGACAAGGCTGAATAGAACAAATAATCACTTGAGTCCTTCTGTGGAGCGACTTCTTCAACATTTGCAATGGCAACCTGCTGCTTAGGTTTGAGAGGACATTCCTTTGCAAAGTGGCCAAACTTGTCACAACGAAAAAATTGAACTTTGGATAAGTCCCGCTTCTTCTTGAAGGCTGGAGCACCTTCATTTCCATTATCTCGATTCCTCTTGAAGAATCCTTTCTTCCAAACTTTTCTTTTCTTCGACGAATGAGAGGCGAGAACATGTATATCCTCCTTCTTTGAACTTTGACCAACGCCTCTAGCCGCCTGTCTTGACTCCTCTTGAATGTAGTCGACCCTCAACCGATCAAACTTGGGAAGTTTAGATCTTGCACTGATTCCTTGAATATACGACTCCCATGATAGTGGAAGACCATTGAGAGCAAGCATGGTCAAGTCTTTGTCATCAATCATGTGACCAATTGTAGAGAGCTGGTCTCTCAACTCTGAAATCCTCATGAAATAAGCAATCACTGATTCTCCTTTCGACATCTTCACATGATGAAGTTGTTGCTTCAATCCAAGTGCCTGACTGGTGTTGTTGATTTTGTACATCTCTTCCAATGTATTGAACATCTCCCTTGCTGTATTCAATTTGGAGACAATCGGAACAACATGATCTTTAACGGAATCAACCAACACTTTCTTTGCCCTAGTATCTTTCTTCCTCCACTGCAACTTCTCTTCTTCCTCAGGTTCAGGGACTTTTGTTTTCACAAACTTAGCCAAATCATTCTCTTCCAATGTGAGCATGATCCTGAACCTCCATGATGTGTAGTTAGAAGTTCCTTCGAGTCTATCCTCGATTTTCAGACCATTCACCATCTTGAAATTCAAAAAAAAGAGATAGACTGAAAAAGATTAAAGTGAGTGCTGCAAAACAAATCTGATCACGATCTTTTTCAAACCCGCTCTGATACCATGTTAGTATTTCATAGATCAGATAATATAACTGAAAACACTCAGAAAATTGCAACACATAAGACAATAAACACAGCAAGATACCCTCCTCCTGAGGGAGAAAAACCCAGCAAATATTTCTCTTATATAATGTAAGAATAAGAGCAGAAATCTGCTTACAACTCAGGCCCAACACATAGGCGAATTTGATACAACGAATAATAGCACCTTTCCTAGATGCAAAGACAAATGAATATGTTTCTCCTTGAAATCGGCCTGCTGCTACAAGATGATGCTCTGCTGCTTAAGTGCGAACTTTTGTAGGAATGGGAATTATGCTGATTGAACTTGATGATGAATGAACAAGAATGACCTTGTATATATACAAAATGAGGTGACTCCTCAAGTAGGTCGGCCACCAAGAAAGAATAAATAATTTACAAAATAACAATATAGGTCGGCCCAAGTAAATAATAATAATCTCAATGAGTATAAATTAAATAGCCAATTAGGCTATCATTTAATTTATGTGTCTTCTTGGAATGAGTGCGCTGGACGAAGCAGCCCTAAGCTGCCTAGTAACATCAACAAAATAAACCACAACCAATTAACAAATATGACACACTAGCAAATCTATAGGAATGATGTGATATTCTCAACACCCCTCCATATTACATCATTCTCCAAATGGGGATAAGTAAACTAACAATAGTTGATGATCACATTCAGTAGTTCATCAAAAAACATAAGGTATAGTAGGGACATACACATTTACTTCGGATAACCAATAGTGGTACTAGCCTCACTATGCTTCTAAACTTTATCCAAGGATAGGGACAGACAAACACATCTATCCATGGAACCAAGGATAGGGACTAACACATATATCCAAGGTCCTACAAAAAGCTTGGATAGGGACAAGCACATCTATCCAACATCAAAGTTATGAATAGGGAAACACACATCTGCTCACAACAATTATGATTGGAGACACACACTTTCAATCATAATCGCCAACTTTCATGATTGGAGACAAACACATCCAATCACTCAACAAACATTTGTGATTGGGGACACACACATCTAATCACAATCAATCAATAAATGCGATTAGGTACATGCACATCCAATCACAAATACAAATTCTTGATTTTATTTAGAAAATATATTCCTCCTCACTATTCCCACGTGGAGAGTCTTTAGTAGCTACTTCCAAAAGACATTCTTCATTATTGATTGCTATCAATGCCTTATTTATATTTAGCTTGCCATCAAGGAGATCCCTTGCATGTTGAATGCAATTCATGATGATGTGCTCCTTTTTCTTGCAATAGTAGCACAAAATTCTATCCTTGGAGAATTGATTTCCCTTTGAAGTAGAAGAATTAGATTTAGAGGAATGGTTAGCCTTGTTTTTGACAAACATTACAGTTTCCTCTATAGTTGAATCATTTTTCTTGGTTCTTTCATCAATCAAGGTAGAGATTATATCTTCTAGAGTAGCATCTACTTTGTTTAATGTGAACACAATATTACTATAGCTAGAAGGCATGCTATTCAACAAAATAGCTTTTGCATCATCATCATATACCTTGGTTTTTATCCTAGCTAGTTGATTCATTAGGGAATGAAACTTATTGATTTGTTGAACAATATTGTCGCCTTCCATCATTTTTAGCTCGAATAACTTTTGGTTTAGGCCCATCTTTGCACTTGATGCTTGTGATCCAAACAAAGCAGTTAGATCATCCCATACTTGTTTCAAGGTCTTGGATAAGTCAATGTGGTGGAGGTATTGTTGTGACCTTTTCTCACATCGCCCCATTCAAATGGGGACCCCCAATTTTTGCTCAATTCTGGTCTTTTGGTTTTGTTTTTGGGTTGTTTTGCGTCTCTCTCTCTCTCTCTCTCTCTCTCTCTGATCTTTTTGTCCTTTCGGGGATGTCCTATTCTTTGACCTAATTTGGAATTTTGTCTGTCTGTGAAATCAGGGTTTCCATTCTTCAGGCTAGTTTGAAGTTAAATTGAGTTGGCTAATTGGCATTTGAGCTCATCATTTCTGTCAAAAGGTTTCTAGTAGATTCCCATTGAATTTTCATCATGTTCTGACGACTTACTATTTTTAGTAAGTGTTCAATCTGGGAGCTTTTCATCAGGATTTTGGGATTCTGACTACTTCAGCACATCCAGGTAACTTCAAAGCACCCACACGAGAAATTGGAGCAGATTCCGACAACTGGCTATTTTTAGCAGTTCAGGCTTCAGAGGCCATTTTCAGGGTTTAAACATATGATTTTCAAATACATGATTGGAGAATTGATCTGGGTTTTTCAAGACCTTTGCGATGGTATAACATGCAAACCGAGATGGTGACTTTCAGCGGTACAACCTTCAAAGGCTATTTTTAGGGTTTGCATGCATAGTTTTTCAGTGCATGTCCGGATATTCCTCATGGGTTTTGCAAGGGCTTCGCAGTGGTGTGACATGCAAGCAGAATGAATCAGTTTTCAGGGACTTACTATTTTTAGCTAGTGCCCACATGTTGACCAGTTTTTTGGGTTTTTTTGGGTTTTTTGAGATCCCATGGGCACTATAACATGCAAACTCATCCAACATCAGATTAACCACTTTCTGGACACTTACTATAAATAGCAGTTTCACTCCAGCAGCTACCCAACACTTTAGTTCAGCAAGCAGAACGATAGGCAACATAAATCAAGTCAAATGGAAACAGTTCAGGGCACATGCAGGTCAGATTAGGGTTTCCACTGCTATGCCTAAAAATAGGAGGAATGAAATACAAAATCGTCAAAACGAAGTACACCATCATAGTCAGCATCTATCAGGCTGCCTACTAGCAAAATTTAAGCACAATCGGAATACTTACTATTTTTAGTAAGTCACTCCATGGCTATAAATAGCAGGATTGTGCCAGAGGCAGGTGTGAACAGGACACTTAGGTCATCAAGGATAGGTGGAGAAAATTTCAGGTCAAACGGAGCCACGAAGACCAATCAATTTTAGGGCTTGCTAAAAATAGCAAATGGCTAAAAATAGCATACCAATGTGGACAGAGGGTATAAACAAGGTGGCAAAGTCAGTGAAAGCACAACCATGCCTGCTCCAGCTCAGAACAGATGAAATGCATGGAAGTCCTCACTTCTCTGGATTTGCTAAAAATAGAGCGGCAAGAGGTAGTTGAGGGCATTGGGATTTCCAAGTTGAAACTGGCAGAAGGACATGAGAAATCCGCCCAACAAGAGAAATGATGATAAATTTTTTTCTAAGTGTTGAAGTTCCTCTAGCACATGCTAAATGCGCCCTTGGCAAGTTGAATAAAGTTTGGAAATATTTTTCTAAGGCAAGAAAATTCCTCCTCCATACCTCAAATGCGCCCAAGTTAGAGAAATCACAAGGGAAAATGTTCTAAGTATAAAAATTCCTTCACACCCCCCTAAATGCACCCAAAGTTGAGGTGGAGACACAAAAATTCTAGGTGTGGAAAATAGGAGTAGTATGTGTGAAATGCGCCAAGGTATGGAGAAACACAAAAAAATTTCTAAGGCGTGGATTTCCTCCACCACCCTCAAATGCGCCCAAGACATAAAAAAGTTCCTCCTTCACATAGCAAATGCGCCCTCATGGGAGATGTTTATAAAAAAAAAGTTTCTGAGTATAAGAAATTCTTCCCCCCTATGTGATATGCGCCCATCATGTAAAGAGGTGTTTGAAAAAGTTTCTAAGGCATCAAATGGAAGCTTGCATGTGGAAATGCGCCCAAGATGAAAGGATGTTAAAAATATTTCTAAGGCATTGAAATTCCTTGAGGACCCCTCAAATGCGCCCAAGGTAAAGGGGGCTTGGCCATGAAATATTCTAAGGCGTGGGAATTTCCCTCACCACACATGACATGCGCCCAAGATTGAAAGTGGAAGTGCATGGGTCAAAATGCGCCCTCAAGGTGTAGACAAGTAAAATGTTGAAGACAATTCTAAGTGCGAAGTGGAAGCTCCCCCTCTAGAATGCGCCCTCAAGAAGGAAGGGACTTAGAATTTTGTTAAGTCACACAATAAAAAATTGCAGCTGCATGCTCCAAATGCGCCCAGAGAAGAACAAAGAAGTATGAAGGCAAAACTTAGAATATTTTCTAAGTATGAGGAAAATAAAGGTAGCATGTATAAAATACGCCCAACTTACAAAGCTACAAAGAGGAGAGTGAATGAAAAGTTTCTAAGGCACTAGCAAGTCCTCCTCATAGGGTGAAGTGCGCCCTCAAAGCAAAAGGTGGAGAATATTGAAAAGCTTCTAAGTGTTGGCGGATTTCCCTCTCCACACCCCCCCTAAATGCGCCCTTAGGTGGAAGTTGACCCATGAATATGCGCCCTTGTCTGTGGAGGAAATAGTATAAGATTGCTAGGGCGTGGGAATGCCTAAGGTTTGAAATAGAAGCATGACAGGTGAAATGCGCCCTTCAGGGGTAAGTTGATTAAAATAAATTTTCTAAGGCATTTTCTAAGGTAAAATGAGAAACACGCCTAAGGAAGAGGTAACATTAAAATTTCTTATGCAAGGTGAGATGCGCCCAAATGCAGGTAAGAATTTCTTCAGGAAAGCAAGAAAGATGCCAAGGCCGGAGAATGAAAGCTACAAGTAAGAAGTACGCCCAGAATTAAAAATGGAATCAACCTTAGCAAATTTTATTATTTTTCAAAAGTAATAAAAATTAAACTTACCCCTTCGTCTGGATACACATGAAAATGATGATTTTTGAGGGGAAATTTCTTCTGGGTATTGGACATTTCCCACTGGGAGATGATTTAAAGTTCTTCCACACCTTGCTCGTGTTGTTTCAACAAAGATTTTAGCCTGGCACCCGTTTAACAAATTTCCTAAGGCTCGGAGGGATAATTTTTCGAAGGTGTGGAAAAGGAAAGCATAGGGGGTCAAATGCACTCAAGCTCAAGACGAGTGGAATTTTATCTAAGTCACCAAGCTCCTAAAAGGAGGTGGACAAGGCAAGTGAATGAAATTGCTAAGGCAAGAGGATGAAAACAACAAGATGGCATGCGCCCTAACACACAATGGGCCCATGATGAAAGTTTGCTAGAAAAATGATGAGCTTTATTAGATCCAGAGGTCAAGCAGACCTTGGAAGTCAAAATGTGGGAATTGGGTAAGTAAAGTGAATTTATATTATAAGCGTTCTGATGCTCTTCTTTTTGTTTTGCAAGATGAACACCGGAGCCAGAGCGTGAGGACTTGAGGTGATGAAGATGGACAACGTTACAACTTTGGAAAAGGAAAAGGCATTGAAGATTTGTCTAAGGCATTAAGAACGTGGTGCAAAAGGGGCTAAATACACCCAAGGCAGTGAGCTGAAGAAATGTGAAAGTTACAAGAGAGAAATGCATCCAGGAATGAAAGCGATAGGAGGACTTAGCGAAGAACTTTTTGCAAGGAGGATTTGAACCGAGTGTTGCTGTGTGCTTGCCTCCTCCTAACGCAACAGAATTGGCAGGCAAAACAATGGGAACACATTTCTGGACGAGAATCTTCTAGAGGATAGTGGGCATTGATGGCTCATAGTGGTTCTTGCAGAGGAGTGGAGAATCTTCAGTGCATTCATTGCCCCACTCCTCTCAGTGGCGGTTTTTAGGGCAAAAACCCTAATTAGGGCATATGTGGCTCGATTTGAGCCCTTCATTGTAATTCAATCTAAACCGTCTGCTGGACTGGGCCAACTATAAAAGGGGCATCCCCCCTCACTTGTATTAAATATAGAATAGAGATTAGATCAGAGCTAGACAAAATTGGAGATAGAAGTTAGAGAGTAGAGCTAGGAGTTAGCTTAGTTTGAGAAGGAAAGAAAAGCTTTCCCTTTGAAGGTTTTTGTAAAAGGTTGTTGTGTAAGACTCATAATATAAAGATTTTCATTGGTTGGTGATTCTCTCTTTCGTTGTGAGTAGTTGACAAGACTTTTTCGTCTTTCCAATTCAAGTAGATTAGAGTAAAGTAGACTTTGTTTTATGCAAGTAGTTGTTAATTGTGGAGTGTGGCATTTGGTTTGGGCAAGTCTTCCTCTATCCATACCACTAGTGGGCTTGTTGATGGTAAGTCCACCCTCCGTGGTCAACTGGAATATCGGTACCTAACTTCGGTTGTGATTCGTATGTTCACTTGCATCGTTGTGATGGTGTGCGCATGTTGAATCATAATTTGATCATCTTATTCACCCTTTGAAGATTGCACAAACTTTGTCGGAGTTGTCCGAAGGGAGGTAAAGAAAAGTCTGGTTTGAAGATTGTTTAAGTCGATCCTCGCATTCCACCCTTTAGAAATAGATTGTAGAATCCCTCCCCCCTTATCCTTTTAAATTCAACATTTCTTGGTTAGTTTAGAAATCAGAGCATCACAGTCAAATCTTTCATCTACTTCACGAAGTTGAACAATTACGTAAGTCCCCTTGGAATACCCAGCATATTCACATCAACCAATTGAGTCTATTCGTGATAAAAGGAACCTTGGAGTTGAACGCGTGATCTTTCACGCAATCTTAGCATGCGGAATGCTTTGATCAAGAGAGAATAGAGTGACCGTTGGACATTTTATTCTTTGTTGGTGTTGTCATAAAACACACGTCAACAGGTATGCATTTGAAAGTCCAAGAACAGTCAAAGCTGTTGCTCTTCGTCCTTTGTAGTTCATTTTGTGACTTCATCAGCATTAGTTGGTTTTGATGTAGCTCTGCTAACCACATCCCATAAATCCTTTTCAATAAGGATCAATTGTAGCTTGACTTGCCATGTGTGGAACTCTTTACCTTCAAACTTCTCAATCAAAGTGTTGTTTTTCTCCATTTAAAAAATATCAAATCCCCCTTAATCAAAATAAGATTGAAGGTGTCAAGTTCCACAGATAATGCACCTTGTCTTAATTGAAAACACTATAAGATTAATACAAAAAATTAAAATATAAACCTAGAAAATATAGAGAAAATAATGCATGGCAATTATTTTATATCTTAATCAAAATCAGAGAAAGAATGTTCTTTACAATGTAGAATCCTCCTTGTATTGCTAAACATTCATTATGGCAAAGTAATAATCTTTCACTTCCAAAGCACTAGAAATATAGAGTCCTCAAATAAACTAGCCACTAAGAAGCAAGTACTTGAAACTTTGGCAAATCGGTCTTGAATGTGTAGATCACCGTATCAAAAAATGCTCTCCATGAACAAGTAGGAGATAACAAAAGATGAAGCAGCTAAGAACAAAAAAAATTCCTCACATAATTACCTATAGAATCACCACTTAAAGTCATCATCTGTCAGTTTGGACTCCAAAGCCATTCAAATCCTTAAAAAATAAACATTGCTCCTTGTTGGCGTTACAATTCGCACCTCTGGAGTGCGTATTGGCAACAGACAGCTGTGCACAAAATTAACTGCTCTTCAAATTAGGAGGGGAAGCTCCCTCTTTTGGTGATATGCATAAAAAGTAAAGTATTCTAAAGTCCTATCTTTTTGACTCAGCTGGTAGAGGCAGAAGGTTATAAAACCAAGAACATTGCAGCTAAGGTTTTCTTTGGTTTATGCAGAACTTAACTACAACTAAGCTAACGCTAAAAACTATCCTATTTCCTCTAGAAAAACAGAGCAAGAGGAATTAGGAGCAAGTGGGAATGGTTGACAATAAACTCTATCTCAGGATTCCCAAGGAGGTGGAACACCTATCCGAGGTGTAGGCTTAAATGAAGGTTATTGGAAACGATATCAAATGGCAAGCTAGTTCTTAGAATTCCCAAGGAGGTGGAACACCTATTTGAGATGTAGGCTGAAAGTAGATTACCAGAAACAACACTAAACGGCAATCTTTATTTCTAAATTCCTAAGGAGGTGGAACAAAATCAAACGATAATCTCTATTTCTAAATTCCCAAGGAGGTAGGATACCTATCCGAGGTGTAGATATGAAAGAAAGATTATTAGAAACAAATAAATCTGGGACGCGAATTGCGTGAAGGAACTAACACACAATAAACGATTAAACCAGCTTTATATTAACAAAGTGAACCAATACAAAATAGCAATATTGCATGGCAAGGTGGGCACAACAATTATTATCACAGCAAAAGTTAAAATACAAATGAGCAAGGGTGCTCTTATTTATAGAAGCTCGAAGGAGTAGGGAACCCTAAAATCTCCTTAAGTTAACATTAGTCTTGCAAGCATGCAAGATTTATTATTAGGTCTAAATGTATGCAACTTAACAATTAACTGGAACAACTACCTCAGTTAAATGATTCTAAACTAAACTGATTGGACTTTGCAACACGCAAGTCTTATTGATATGAGAGTCAACTGATAACCAACATCAGTTAATTGAAATCTAACTAAATGAGAACTCCATATGTACATAGGTGATTCCAAAATAGACATGCAATGATATGTAGGAGAGTGAGTTAACTTGGAAAGAGGCATCAAGTTAATTGTTGTGTTTAATGTCTATCCTGAAATGGTGGGATGTCTTGACAAGTAGTTCACCGACTGTGTCTCTGAGCAATCAACTCCTCCAAGAAGTTGTTAACTGCATCTCCATCCGGGGCACTGATACTCCTTTGAAGTACTCGATGTCTTTGCAGCATCTCTTCACCATTTGTGATTTGACTTTGCAGTAATCTTCTCCTCTTGGCCGCCTCATCAAATTGTGCTGATATGGCTGCAAGTTGACTCAACTTATAGCCAGCTGAATCACTGCTGAGAATGCTATGGATGAGTTTTGTAAATTTCGATTGTATGTCGGCGAGTTTGATGTATACACCATCCTCACACTGATACTGGCAAGGGACTTTTGACACGAAAGTTCTCACGAACATGAGTGCACTTGTCATCTTTTCTCTGCTCTCGATCATCTCTGCTGAAATTGTTTTATGTGTTTTTACATTGAAGATTTGCTGTTCTCTCCAAGTAAAAATGTCTTCTTTATCCTCTTCTATTGTAATCGAGTCATATGCCATCCTCAAGTGAGAGATTAGAATCTCATTCTATGCTTTGTCAACCGCTATGTCTTGCTCTAACTCCTGAATTTGTAGGCGAAGTTTGTGGGAATTGTACCTCAACTGGTACAATTTTGAAAGTATGAAGCGACCCCTTGTGACGAACTCTTCTTCCTAGTCTTTTAGGCGTTTCTCATATACAATCAACCGACTTAGCTGATTTTGTTCTGCTGGTAACCCCAACATTTGCGGTAGCAAGGTGGTGACATTTTCAATGCTGTGTATAAGGTTGGAGATATATTGGCGAAGCTGCTGGTTTTCAGCCTTGAGGGCTGCTTTATCTTCACCATCCTTTATCACTCTCTCCTTTATGCTTTCTGTCGCAACTTTGAGGAGATCCATATCTGCTTGGCGTGTGCTTTTGCCAGGGTTGACCTTTATTAAAGTGAAGTCATCAACTTCGACTTGATCCAAGATTTTATCCTCTGGTGGTGCGGCAGTCTCAATGATAATTTCTTTGTCAGCGTTCCTTTCCATGTGAACTTGCTTCTTACATTTTTTATTTGGCGTGTCTTGGTAGACATGATCAAATTCCACAAAGTCCAACTGATAGGATGGCTGCCTCCTCTTCCTTCCCAGAAGATTCTCAAGCCAAGATGAGTCTCGACTAATCTCGTTGGAAGGATCAGTGTTCGTCCTAGAAACTCCTGATGAGTGAGAATGCGTTGAAGTATTGCTATGTGGTGGCGAGTTTGGCTCCAGGTCGATGCGAACCGGGGACTGCTGTGGTGTTGGTGACGGGAAGGGAAGCTCTGCTTCTATCTTTGGCACATTCTCAGCTATATTTGTGGCTATCTCCACATGTTGTTTTTGCTGGTGTAAACAACAACTGGTTCTTTTCCCTTTGTACTTCCTAACATCCTGCTTGATCTAGGAGGATTACTCCATGTCTTTTGTCTGGGTTTTGATTTTGACGTGGAAGGTAGTGAAGTAATAACTGGTGGCGGCTTTGTGTTTGGTACGCCTGCCTTCCTCGTCCTCTTGCTATCCAAGTAAAGTATGCTATTTCTGACAACCTTGCTTGATCTTTCCTTAACAGATTTGCATTCTTTGGTGTACCAATCAATGACTGGAAGCGGCTGCATGTCAATTTGATCTTTGAAGAATTGAGGAAGTGTGGCATCCCCATCATCGTCAGATAAACCCTTCCACATTCTTTGACATGAAATCAACAATCTGTGTAAGGGTGAACCTGTTGTAGTTGCGCCTTTGCACCTCGAACTCGTCCTCACAGTTGAACCAATAGTCTTCCATAGAAGGATTGTGTGAAGAACGTCCGCCAAGTCATGTTGAAAAGTGACCCCAAGGGTCATATGAGCGTCTTTTGACGAGATACTTAAGGTTAAGTCTCGTCATCTCATGGTCCATAGCCTTTGCGTCAGCTATTGACTTGCACTTGTAAATCCCCATCTGTAATGGAAAAGTTGCAGTTGGCTTACATTTGTTGCGCAGGTAGGAATGGACCTCGTACAATTTTTGTAGAAATTCCATGAACACCACCTTATTTGAGGGATAACGGGGTAGGATGGCTGGGTTACCGAAGTATCCATACACGCGGATGTAGGTAAAAGTAGGGAACTGGATGAACCAATCTGCCCATTCTACCATTTCCGATTTGGCTTCTGCTGAAATACGCGCATGTAACTCACGATCAAGATTCCTCACGGTGTACATTAAGAATGCTTCCTGCACTCGCTTGAAGTGTCACTCGGACTATGTGAACTCAAGTTGCAAGTAATACTGATGAACCTTTTTGTACACTTAGAATCCCCACGGTGTTCAACCCTCTAAACTGGCCTTGGTAGCCTATCAGATACATGAGGTACGAACACATGTGGAATTCATGAACAAGCAAGAAACTGGTTATTTGCTTGTGGGGAACATTGCTGATCAAAGAAGCCCAGTCATAGTGTTCCTTATTATGGACAAGTTGAGCCATGATGTAATACATCCAAGGCTGGAACTTGTTGGCATCTGCTTGACCGGTGACCCGGTTGAGCTGGGTGATCATTATCGCATATTCATCTCTGAACTCTCCACGACCCACATTCTTTGGCAAATTAGTCCTTTTCTGTTTGAACCATCTCTTTGCCATTCTCCTTTGACATTTTCCTTTTCAGAATTGAACGCATTTTCACACTTCTCCATGGATATGACCAAATTACTTGTATTCAGAGGAATACCGAAGCACTTCTCGATGTCTTTGGGCTTGAGACTGCATTTTATTCGCCCATCCACTGATCAAATTTCTCATGTAGAAGGGTTGTAATGCCTTAAGCAATTACAAACTCTATAGACTGTGTTGAGATGGGAAATGAGGCTACTTCTAGCAACCTAACCCAGATTCTTCAATGCTCTGAAGTGTGGTTTGGTCAATTTATGAAGCGTTCAAGTTAACCTCCGGATCCACTTGATGCAAATATGTGTCAATTGTTTTGATGAAATCATGAATTAAGACTGATTTAGCCTTGAATTCAGTCTGAGTGAACTACACTATGAAAAACTAGCCTGTTGACTGTAAACACGGATATGTTCTGACAATTTTTTTGGAAAAGCTAAAAATAGCTTTTGGCGAGGCTAAAAATAACCTGTCGAGGGACAAATTTTCCGATTTTTTTTGAGATATGGGTTTTGTAGCGAATGTAATTCTAAGCCAACCCAGATCATCAGAAATTCGAAAACTAACTTTTACTTAGGCATGCAATGACTTTTCAGTGTAGAAGCTGCAAATGGCACCGGGGCTATTTTTTCCAAAAAAAATCTGACATATGGGTTTTGTTGGCACATGCGAGTTGATCAAACCCAGTTTCTCTGTTTTTTTTGAAATTTTGACTTTTTTCGAAATACCTAATTTTAGGGGGAGCGGGGCTATTTTCCTGAAAAAATCTGGCATGTGGGTTTTGTTGCCAACATTGTGCTAAGTGAACCCAAATGACCAGATTTTGAAAAAGATCCCGTTTGCTTGTGCATGCAAGAGAAAACCTAAGACAAGGATAGAAGAAATGTGAGAGAGAAGATAGAAGTTATATTCTGCCTTTGTTAATCTTCAAGAAAATCGCCTCCTTGTCTTAATCTGATGAAATCTGCCAAGAATCTGTTGGAAAAATGAAGCATGCAAAACTATCCTACTGAGCAATCTAGCCCTGTAACTGTGAAGAACACTGAAAAATTCTCCCTGTAGCGTCTCCAAATCTTGCTTGCACGAGAAAATATGTGTTTGCCTTCAACCTGTGATGAAGAAAATAGGTACCCAAATGCTTTAATTAATAAACTTCATGAATTAAGGCGTCAACCATCATGCAAAACCCTAAATTTAGGACGCAATAATCTTATTGGACCTCAATTTAGTTAACTAGATGAAGATAAAACCCTAAAATGGGCGCCACAAAGCATGCAAAAAGAAATCACGCCTCATGCAAGCAAAATGGAGTATTTTGCAAGTCGATTTGGAAGTGAAACTAAAGTTTTATTATTATTTTAATTCAGTTCAAAAATCCCTCCATTATAGGGCGACCAAAGAACTTCAGTTACAAAAGTCAAAGTTTGACTTTAGGTGCCATTATTCTTAGACTAAAGAAAATTTCTTGAAATTTAGTCACCAAAGCCTCTGTTTGACCCTGAATTCTGGATGTCCGGTTGATCATGAAGCTGAGTTGATGGATTCATCGTGTAGCTGGAACAAGTTTGAAAAGATGTTGCTGGGAGCTATGAACCTAAAAACTTCATCTAGTGCCTTGAATTCTAGTCCACCTTTTTCCAAAAGGGTGCATGCTTCATCAGACTTAGCCATTTTTGGATTTTGACTCCCCGTGCATTCAATCTGCAACTGCTGGTGACTGTTGACCCCTGCGAACACGTTAAGGTATGGAATGGATAACCAATTCGATTCCAGAAAGAATGACTGGTCTCGCAATGGGTGAAAGTTGATTTAAGGAGTTCAAATGCAAGGGTGCCCCTAGCTTGCAGGGGCGCAATTGGAATTTTGAGATACATTTTGCAACTTGTAACTTTCAACCAAACGCTCCAGTTTGACCCTCGCTGTCGGGAGTTGGATTGCTCTGATGTTCGCGCTGATGATCTCATCGCGGAGATAGAACAACTTGGAAGAGATGTTCCTAGGAGTCACAAAGCCAAAAGATTGCATCTAAGGCCTCCAATAGAAGGGCGCCTTTCTCAAAAAGGTTGCATTTTTCAACAGTCAAATTTCAACTTGCTTTTATCCTTCAGCGTTTTACATTGATTCTTCATCCACGGGCGTTTGATAGATCTGGAGAGCTGATGGCTAGATTTTGAACAGATCTCATGAAGACGACAGTTGTCGAAGCAATGTCGCTTGTTGAGTTGACCGCGTTGAAGCATTACTGCCGCTGATGCGAGTGCGTGACTGTATTTCACCATTTTTACGTGTATGAACATTGCCAAGTTGACTTGCACATTGATTGCACAAGTACCTCCCTCGTAGCAATGCGTAGTGTTTCCAAACTTGGAATTTTTTTCACATTTTCCTACGATGTATTTCAGGGTTAGATTTCAACACCTGGTACTGGCCAATTGCCATTGGTGACCTGAGAGGTCATAGCTTTTCTCCGGAAAAAGTGAAATAGACCCACCAGACTTAAATTGACTTTTTCTTGATTATGACTTTGCCAACATGATCGTGACGTGAAATAAGCCGATGGAAATAATTTTCAGTCAATTCTGAGAAGATCCAATTTTTTTAGGGGTTTTCCTAAAAAATAGGGGTCCAAAAACCCTAATTTTCAAAATTTTCTAATTTTTCCAATATCTTCTAGAATGAAACCCGCAAAAAGCCCATGCTTCGTTTGACCTAAAACTGACTTTTGACAACAATTTTACAAGATTTAGACAATTTTAATCAAAATGCCTTAGTGAAGCAAAAGTTTTGTTTTGGGTACAACACTCCTTCATTGAAATTTGCAGGCTAGGCAAGCAATCCCAGCTTGAATCGCTTTAGAGGATAGTGCTGCTGAAACATTCACGCAACATTCATATCACGTCCATTTTTCATGCCAAACTGCTCTCTCATTATGCAAAATATATTCAAGACATTTCTGGGTTTTGTTCTCTTATGTCTAAGCTTTCCAAACATTTTGAATTTTTCTTTTTTCGTCAAGTTTTGAGAGAGAAATCTCGATTTTAGTGAACTGGCAGTAGTGGAGATATTTGGATGCCTAGATCTGATACCATGTGAGAAAAATGGGCAGAAATTTTAGAAGCTAACAATATTTGCACACACAATAATATTATGCTTCTATATATTTTTCGTTCAATACAAGTTACATATATATAGGATTCTAACATCCTATGTTATAGGAATAGGAAGGTTGTTCTACCTCCTATAACAACTCCCTTACATAGATAATTATGGGACTAACAAATACATAAACATAGATAATTACGAGACTAACAAATAAACAAACTCCTAAATATATGAGTTGTTAAAACAACTCATAATACAAACAAATAAACCACAACCAATTAACAAATTGAAACAGTAATAAACCTACAGGAATGATGTGATATTCCCAACAGCCACAGCCTGTACTCTTTTTTGGAAGTGAGTCCCTAGTAAAACTTCCCCCAGTAGGATCATTCATGAGCATCAATTGCTTATGATCCTTGGAGCTCCATTTTTACAAGGAGTGAGTCTATTACTGACAATCTATTCGGCATACATTGCCATGGACAGAGGGAAATCTATACCATCAAAATATCCTGGGCTTGCACCCAGCTTTAACTATTTTTAATTCCAATTAATGGCAGGCCCACCTAAATGCAGGGGAACTAGCCTTCATTATGTTAACTCTTTGGCTTTCTTAGTGACATTGCTCTGCTTTTACCACTAAGCCAGACTTGCTGGACATTTGAATGTTAGGGTAAACATAAGGTCAGAGGTCATAGAGAATGTTGGGTGTGTTAATGTCCTTCAGTTACATTTGACCTCTACCATCAAGTGCCCCCACGGCAACACATAGAGGTAGGTTTGGGTTCATAGAGTCCATGGGAATGGAACATGGGCTTACGGTGAAAATCATCACTGCTTGTCCCAAAACATTTGGGTGTCATACCTAGAAATTTCGAAATGTCTTCTAAAAGTCCTACACCTGCTTTTACCATCATTACTAGGCCTGACTATGACCTTTCTGAATCTGGATTTGATTTATCTCGGATCCACAAATCTCAAGAGTCAAGACTGATGTTTTTCTAGTCGATTTGTCATAGTCCCGGATCCTAGCATTGGGCTCCCCAACTAGCAAGAAGAATGTCACCAATAGATTCAATGTAAGAATCGTTAATTGCCTTGGCTGGCCATATAAGCTGATTAAAGCTATTTTATGAGCTATCCCTATTTGCTTCTTTGTTGTTTTAACTGTGCCTAACTTAGTTCTGAATGAAATGAACACGTTTCATTGGCAGTTCACATGGTCTGATAATACTTCAAATTGAAAATTGCTTTTGGCCGTGGGATCAGGCTTGCCTGCTTAAAGCTTGTGGTGGGTTAGGTATTATGGATTCAGCCAAAAAGAATATGTCCTTAGCAGCGAAATGCATGCATGTTCAGGAAGTTATATCTTCATAACTAGAAATCAGTACCTCAGTGTTCTTTAATATAACATTATTCCTAGAAGAACTATCATTGGCTCCAGCTCCATATCTGAATTGTCTCAGGAGTGGTAGTGATCTGATTAAAAAATGTTTGTTCTAGATTGTTAACAATGGAAAATCTACTCTATTCTGGCAGGATTATTGGGATCAACACCTGCCATTCTTACTCAGAATTGTGATTTGGCCAAGTCATAGCTTGGCTTTGACAGTTGGCGCTGATTCAAAGTGGCTGATATCTAGGCATTGGGAGGCATAGTCTCTCCTAGAGAATATGAAAATCTCTAGATTTATGGACATAAATGATATACTCAACTTTTACCTGATAAGCTTTGGAAAATATTTGGGGGATACAGTGTTCTCTTAATTTTAGTGGGATTGATTGGATTCGGGTCTGTAGTGAAGTGGGTCCTTTTCTGTGGACAAAGGGTACCTTTATTCAATACGGAAGTGTAGTTGCTAGCAATGTCATATGGAAGAATATTTAGTAGCAAGGGATGTCCTAAGGTATGATAAAGCTTTGATGTATCAAAATGTTTGGTATAGGGGTTTTTTCAACCCTCTTGGTTCATGCTTCACAATTCTGACAAGGACAATGGCTCTCACGTTTTCCTTCACTGTCCATTCAGCTAGTTCTTTTATACTCTTTGGGATAAATGTTTCAAACAACACATATCACTACCCAACCTTTGAAGGATATTTTAGCAATAATGGAAACTGTTCACCTTCCCCCTTTCTCCCCTCTGAATATTGTTTGGAAATTTGATCTTGTATATCTGTAGTGACAAAGCCAGCTTGAAGGAAATAGACTTGTATTCTGAGAAAGGCAGAAAAATGATATGCATCTACATTCAATCATAAATAAGGAAAACAAGAATGGCCAAAAATTATTCCTCTAGATAGGCAAGTTGTATCAATTTTGGAATCCCTGCCCACAACCCTTCTTAAAAATCACTGATTTTCTGATAATTATTGATAAATGAGGCTAGAAAGAGATTCAGTTCCCAACAACTCGCTATAGATTCATATCATTCCTTGTGAATGTTATACATCTCGAGCACCTGTATACATTGTTCGGTAGTTTAACTACCTAACAGTAATGATGCAAGTTTGTTAACACATATTATTAATTAATATTAATTGACAATTGCAAGAGCCTGTATTTTTCTTTTCCAAGTACCCCATCGCCCAGAAAGAACTCCCAAAAATTGAACTTCAAAAGTATTTAACGGCTGGTAATCATCTTGAAAAATTGGTGTTCTAATCCAGTGTCTGAATTGAGTTTAAAGTGCCTTTACACTACTCTCCATACAGTAGCAATTAAACTATATTTCTGATCTAGAACCAAGTATTGTAACTAATCTTATGATCTCTCCTTTGAACGTAAATCTCTACTTCAACTCTTATTTAGGTACACTTGTTGATCACACAGGAATTCCCAGTGGTTGATTCCCCAGGTAGAGCCAACAATCTAATTGTTGTGCAGGTGCACTTCTAATACCTTGCATAACTACCGAGTATGCAATCCAAGTTGGGTCTCTATTTGACAGGAAATATTCTTAATCAAACAAATACATCTGACATGTGGTCAAGCCTAAAGTGCTCTGATTATTTCCAAGACGAATGATATACTAATAGCTCCATCCATGGACCATACTTGAAAGTACCCGATGGCTATTTGAAGGAAAAAATCTGCCATTATCTGCAATAAATAATTAGAGGACAAGTCCAAAGAGTGAGTTTTAAAGTTTGAAGACACATATTAGTTCTTGATTACTTTTCCAGCTTATTGTGTGGAAATTTTGCTAAGAGTGAGTTTTAAAAGATGATTATGCTTTAGATATAGCCAATGTAATATTAATGAATAATGTTGTATGACCTAGGTATTATCATTACTGTTAGGTGGTTAGACTACATTTTGATGTACAAAAGTTAAAGAGTTGTGTGAATTCAACAAAGTATGATATTGAAAGGTGCTTGGGAAGCAGCTTAGAGTAGCCCCAAGCATATATCGTTATTACAATATTAATGGGCTACCAATTTGTGTTTTTTATATGTTTGCTTAGTATCTTATGACTTGGAATTACTCTTGAAATTAATGTACAAGCTCCTTAGAAAAGCATATATCCCTGTCTATTTAAAGTTTCTAGAGTACATTTTGATTTATATTTTTATAACTAGGCAAATTGAGCTGTTTATAGTGATTATTCATGTTAGGAGATTTTCCGGATACCACATTGTGGATTTTTCATTGAAAAGTTTTGCGCAGCATAAATTAGTCTACAATTTTAAATTTGTTTTTCAACATTCATAACCTATAGAAAGAGAAAAAGTTTGTATTCGGAGTTGAATTTCACTTGGCCTTGTGAGGCTCATTTTAGGGTTGACTAGGACAGAGCCTAAACAATTAGCAAAAACCTGGCAAAATGTGTCATTTAAACCAGTCAAAACTCAATCAAAATTCCTGAATCACTAAAATGTTTCCTCCATGCTGCAAACTGTGGTTTTCCTTTGTGGTAAGGTTCCCTCCCCCCCCCAGCCTTCGTTTTTGGTATTTTACCATATTACTCGGGGATGTGTCCTTATATACTCCCAAACTGCATGTCCCCATTCTCGCTCCCATTTCTAGGATAGGGGGGCCAGTAGGGGACATCCCTTGGTTGATCCCTATGCCCTTGATTTTAGGTGATACATTCCCAAAATGGGCTGCTTGGATGCTTTATGCTTCAAGGACGTCCAAATGTACCCAAAATTCTGCAGCTATGAAAATAGTGAAAACAGAAAAAAAGGGGGTGGGGCAGGAGGCAGGCAAGAGGGTGTGGGGGTGGTGGCGGGTGAGAGGGGGCACGTGTGGGACCTTGTATCAAACCCTAAGCCCTTCTTATAACTAACCCACCCTTCCATTTGCAACTTACACTTTGTTCTGTAATCAATTACCACAATCAATTTGCACTTGTAGTTGTTGGGCATTTTGTCATTTTGTAGCTCTGGGGCCTTTTGTCATAATGAAAACATTAACAATGAACTTGTAGTTTTTATTGCTGCTATGCTTGAATAAATGAAATTGAATCTTGATTTTGATGCGTTATGTGAATTTCCAAACTTGAACCTTGATGTTCATATACAGCTAAACTTGTAAAAATTTCCATTCCCTGCCATCCCCAAAAAATGGCCTTTTGGACTTTTATTTCTGAAGTGCATCCCACTGTCACTATTTGGAAAATGCCATAAAACATAAGTATTTAACTATTGAGTGGTGAGTTTCCTGTGTTTTATCAGTTAAGACTTTCTTGGGGTCTAACTATAATAAGAAGTAATTTTAGAAAGCCTGAAGGAGAGCTTTTGAATAATTACAGTGTATATTTCTTCAGTTCTTGAGTCGTAGGAACAGATAATGGCCTTGCATGACTCTTGTTTAGCCTAGAAATGTTATCATGGGGAAATGCTTTAGGCAGGCCCTCACAAATTGTAATTGAGATATACTAGCATGCCCCATTTAGTCACAAAAGGACATTAATGTTTCCAGTTTAAGTTTCTGTAATCTTATTACAGGTTCATTCACATGTAGATGTGTATAATTTTACTGACAACACATGGGGAGGAAGATTTGACATGCCAAAGGATATGGCACATTCACACTTAGGAATGGTGACAGATGGGCGCTATATATATATTGTAACAGGGCAGTATGGGCCGCAATGTAGAGGGCCAACAGCATTGAACTTTGTGTTGGACACAAAGACAAAAAAGTGGTCTTCTCTACCTGCACTTCCTGTTCCCAGGTATGTGTTGCAATGTTCTCCTTCTTTGTTCTAATTACAACCTCAAGAGGATTGTGTTTATTGACTACCTCCATCGTATCAACACATGCATAGTGTGATATGTAATGATTGTGCAACTTATTCATTTCAATTGTAATAATTCATTTTCTTCTTAATCAATGCTCTATAGACCTAGGTTGATGAAATGCCCTTTAAGTCTAGTGGATGATTTCATTAGTGAAATATAATGGATATTTTAGTTGATAGAATGCATAAAATCATAATGTTTGTAGTTTTCTCTCTGAAAGGATTTGCTTACATATTTCAAACATCTAATAACATATATTTATTTTAGAAATTTTCCATAATTTCAGGACACCTTAAGCATGGTTGAGATTTTCTGTCTTTGATCTACAGGATTGTACCTTTAATTGGAAGATCAAATACAAAATATGCAAATATTTTACCTATGGACCCAATTTCGACAATATTTAATGAGTCAGCAACCTAAAGGTCTTAGTTGTGTTGCATTGAAAATGTAAGTTAACAACCCTTCTGTGTTGTCATCATCTGACCCGCATGCTTGCTAAACTTGGGAGCTTTTACATTCCAACATCATCCAATGTGCACGTGTTTTGAAAGAAGGTAATGTTGATGTTATAGCAGCTTAGGGCTGCACTTCCATTGCACACATTCCGAGAAGGATGCATAAATTAAATGGTAGCCTTTCGGCTATTTAATTTATGACAATAACATTTAATAAAAGGGCCGACCCAATATGGTTTGCATGTTTTGTTCATTGCTTGGGCCGACCTACCTTGTAATAATAATTTATTGTGTTCTTCATAGAGGGCCGACCTAACTTGAAGAGTCGCTTCATTTGTATATATACAAGGTCTTACTTGTCATTGTTATTCAATCAAGTTCATTCTTCATAATTCGCATTCCTAGGAGAAGGTCGCAAGTTGTAAGCAGATTTCTGCTCTTGTTCCTATACATATAAGAGAAATATTTGCTAGGTTTTTCTCCCTCAGGAGGAGGGTTTTCCCAGGGTATCTTGCTGTGTTTATTGTCTTATGTGTTGCAATTTAATAAGTACTTTCTGTTTATGATCTGATCTAAGAAACACTAACAGGTAACTCTTCCCTTGCTTTCCTTGTGGGGTCAAGGGGCAATACCCTATCCAGAATTTTCTCGAGAACAGTATAATCAAAGCTTTAAGAGCTGCCATGTGAAAATCTGATGCATCATCAGCAATTCAGTAACCAGCAAAAGATGAACTACCTCATCTTCCTCAAACATCTCTTAGCTACACTTCTTGAATTAATATGTATTGTAAGCCCCCAGAAGAAATGGGCAGTGATAGACATTCTATATATCTCCCAAATATTTTTCATACTGAATTTTTGAATTTATGCAATCCATTTTTTTAATTGGTTAGCTCCCCATGTGGATCAACCTTTAGTCTTAGATGCCATTAATTGAGGTATATCTCTTTTGGCAAATTCACTTGGGAATTTCACCCAATCTCATCTGCTGTGGCAGGCTGTACCCACTGAGCTGGACATGGTATTTTACACAATTTAGACACTTTATCGTGCCTCACAAGGATTTTTATCTTGGGCTTTGCTTCAGAAACTTCATTGTTTACCACGTGAGCTCATCCTGTTTGATGAATTTATACAACTCGTACTAGGGTTCTTATTATCTACGTGTGAGAGATTCTAGTCTTTGCATTCTAATTATAGTTTACATTTGCTTCTGCAATAGCACACTTGATTATGTGATCTTAGTGTGTTGCACCCTATATTTCTCAAAGGATCCAGATCATTAACACTTAATAATTTATATGTTTGATGTCATTAAATACATCTTCTCTCCCGTGAATCTTGTGGATTCTGACTCACATTCAGTCTTGTTGTTTCATTTTGACTTGTATCCAGGGACCTCTTTCTCCTATTTCTTTGAAAAATTGAAGAAATCATTTTCTTCCTCTGTTAGCATTTGCTGCATTTGGCACTTTTTAGTCCACCTTGGGCAGGGCACATCCATTGAGCTGGGTGTGGTATTATACAATTCAAACACTTTATCATGTCTCATGAGGAGTTTTACATTGGGCACTGCTTTGGGAACCTCATTGTTTACCACATGAGCTCATCCCATTTGATGAATTTGTACAAATATGACTAGAGTTCTTATCCTCATTATTGTTATGTATGTGTCGGAGAATCAAGCCTTTGCATTCTAATAATTGTTTGCATTTGCATCTTCTATAACACATTTGATTATGTAATCTTAGTGTGTTGTCTACTAGATTGCTCATAGGATCCAAATCACTAACCCTTAATAATATACATATTGGGAATTCTTAAACACATCTTCCATCCATGTGAATTTTGTGATTTATGGATTCTAACTCATGCTCAATCTTGCCCTCTTATTTTGATTTATATCCATGGATCACTTTCTCCAATTTGTTTGAGGAGTCAACGCACTACTCGAAGACACATGGAAGAGTCTCAGGAAACTAACGCTTTGGCCACTGACGTTCCAATTGGTAGGCGCTGACCAACATGGTATCAAGTCGTTGGGAACACTGATGGCGCAAAAGGTGACGATTGGGACACAACCGTTCTTGTTAAACATTGTAGTCATTCCATTGCAAAAAAAGGCATATGATGCACTGTTTGGAAGGGGATGGCTGGTGGCAGCCAAAGCAGATCATAACTGGAAAAGGAACACACTGTCTATAGAGAGCAACAGAAGAAAATATGTTATTGATTTAAAAAACTAAGTAGTCAGCGAGGAGTTGGCATCGTCAAACTCTGAGTCGGAAGGATTTAGAATGGATGAGGAAAGGGGAACCATAGAACAAAATGACAAAGGCATTTTGGACCTCCAAGAATGCTCGAAGGACGAGACAAGTTCACTAAACGGATTATTCCATTAGCAGATGGAGGACTATGAAGTATTTCAACGAGATTGCAACATGTTGCAAATCAAAGAAATCAAAGGAGAAGAAGAAGATGGAGCGTCGATGAGCTAGACATTCCCTCCTGAGTATGGAGAGTACATAGGAGGAGTGGCTAGAGTGGATGACACACTAGCACACAACTTTGAAGGAGACAAGATTATTAAGTACAAGGAACCAAACATAAAGAAAGTCAATATGGGAGAAGAAGACAATCCTCGAACGATTTTGGTTGGCGACGATTGGAATCCAGTGTTAAAGGCGGCGACATTCAAAATTTTCATAGAATACAAAGATGCCTTTGCATGGACGCACAAGAATTTGAAGGGCGTACCTCCCGAATTGTTCGTACATAGAATTCCATTGGTATCGGGGACACAACCCATATGGAAGAGACCGTACTGGATGAACAAAAATTATGTGGCGAGGGTACAAGAGGAGATTGAAAAAATGTTAGAAGCAGGAATCATATTCAAGGTTGAAGTGAGTGACTGGGTGTCACCGATCATGATATCACTAAAGAAAGAATCTGAGAAGATTCGAATTATGCGTGGACTTTTGAAGCCTCAATGCATTAACAATAAAAGATCCTTTATTGATCCCATTCACGGACTCAATATTGGAAGAAGTAGCAAGGTATGAGATCTATTCATTCATGGATGGGTTTTCGGGGTACAACAAAATAAGAATAGGCAAAGAGGAAAAACTCAAGACAATATTCGTGGTTGAGGACGAAGTGTACGTGTACAACCGGATGCCATTCGGTCTGTGCAACACTTCGACAACCTTCCAAAGGATAATTTTGCCAATATTTGACAAGATGTCGGTAGGGAACTTCAAGGCGTTCCTGGGCGACTGGCCGATCTGCAGTGACGAACACACGTGAAGGCCCTCCAAGAATGCATGGAACGCTGCAGAGCAGCACGAATGACACTCAACCCCAAGAAATGTCGGTTCATGGTGCCTCAAGGGAAATTGCTCGGACACATAGTTTGTAAGGTTGGATTGAAGATCAACCCGAACAAGATCCGAGTGATCGTACAAATGGAACCGCCTCAGAATGTCACCGGGTGAAGTTGTTCCTTGGACATGTTGGGTACTACAGAAAGTTCATCAAGAACTTTGTCCAAATTTCATACCCATTGGACATACTCACAAGGAAGGCGCAAGTGTTCAAATGGACAAAAGCATAAGAAGCAGCTTTCAAGTAACTAAAGGTATGGTTGATTAGTTCGCCGATTTTGGCATACCGGGACTGGAACAAGGAATTCCATGTGCACATAGATGCTTTGAACTATGCAATTGAAGTGACACTAGCACAAGTGGGCGTACAAGGGCTAGACCATTCAGTGTTTTTTGCCAATCGGCTATTGTCAAAAGCGGAGAACTATAGTAAAACAGAAAGGGAAGCTCTCGGAATGGTGTATGCGGTACAAAAGTTTAGACACTACCTATTGGTGACTCCATTCACATTCTACGTGGACCATCAGGCATTGATGTACTTGGTGAACAAGCCCACTATCCAGGGGAGAGTAAGCCGATGGCTTCTGCTCTTACAGGAATTCACATTCACCATCATTGTAAGATTGGGGAAGAGTCACGTCATTGCCGACCAACTGTCAAGAATCCGGTCTGGCAAGCCGCCCAAGGGAGTAAATGAAGACTTCCCCAATGCGCATCTCTTTTAGATAGCAACACTATGTAATGTCCCCATTCTTGAATTGACAGTTGAAGATGTGAGCTAGCTCATTCACCATTCTTGTGAGCTAGTCATCTTGGGGAGGGAATGTATTTTGGCCAAGAGAATAATATTTTGATGATTTTTGCCAATAAGAAAAGAAGGGAATTAATATTTTATTATTTGGCCTTGGAGAAATTTTATTAAATTAATTATTTATAAAGTTATCTAAATAAATTAAAGGTAACTTTATTTTTAATTAATTTAATTAAAGTGACTTAAGTGAAAAATAAAAGAATATTATAAAGTCACTTAAAAGATTAAAATAATATTATTTTCTAGAAGCTTCTTGGAGGTAATTGAAAATTCTATATAAGGAGCTGGTGGTTAGTCATTTGGACATCATGATTTGACTTGTTCTGCATATTGAGAAATTCTCTTGGCTGAAGCATAGTTTCAGTTTGATCAAGGTGATGCTCCCATGATATCTAGGGTTTGGAGATGGCCCCATTCCCATGTTGTGAGGTGAATGCAATCAGTATTCATCATTGTGCTAATTGCTGTTTATATCAGACTATCCATGGAGGTTGATTTGGTGTTGTGTACTCAGATTTTTGGTGATTGAAGCTTCATTTTGCATTGATTCCTTTTGGAGAAAGATTCGATTTCTTGAGGAGACTTTGGCATTGAGATAGGAGCACATGTTGAAGGAGTTTTGCTATCAATTTGAGGTTAATACTTGCTGCAGATCTGAGTCAATTTGCCATGACAAGAAGCATATATTTGTTGCTAGCACTTCATCAAGTTATCATTTGTTTATGGGCACTTGAGGGATCTTCATCTTTGGACTAGACAATCAGATTAGAAGCATTTGGAAGGAGGAAAATTGCAGATTTTATTTATTACTTTGATCTCAGCTGCAAGGCAGGGGCGGCACCTTGAAGGAGGGTCGATTTTGAGTCAAGAGGCTTCAAAAATATTCTCAAATATTGTGGGAGGCTGTCTTCATAACTGCAGTTCATCTCAGTTTTCAAAAATCAGGTTCCCTTCATTATTTCTTGCATATGTAATTGTTCCTTAGTCTGAGTACAAGTCTGATTTTCAGTTGCAGCCTATAAGGCATATGTATGAAGTCATTGCTAGGAGTCTTAGGGTCTGACTTGGTCATCAATTATAGCATTGTATCAAGACATAATCATTTGCAAATATCTTAAGAAGTATTTGGAGTTGGCTGCCAATTGTTTGACAAAATTACTCTCAGCTGTAGAAGCAAATTAGTATCATTCTCAGTTGTCATTTGCACTTAAAAATACAAAAACATTTTGCATTTCATTCCTTTGCGTTAGTAGACAGTTTGCATTATTACAAAGGCTCTCAAACATCATTGGCATCTTTCAAAACAAAACCAAAGCGAACTGAAACCACAATCAGCAAATTCAGACTTTACTTGCCAACTATTTGACGAAATTCCTAAGGCAGAAAATCAGAATATTTGGATCAGATTTGGCAAGGATTACTTCAGTGGTATCAGAGCATTGAACTCCAAGCTTTGGGTAGAAAGACCTTTCTCCTTCTAGGTGAAAGATCTTGGAAGTGCAAGAGAGCACTCTTTCCCTAAAATTTGTGAGTCACTTTGGTATACCAACTGAAATCTGGAGCCGATCTAGTAAGGTTCCTTACACACTACCACCTTGGTACGAGAATATTGGAGAGTACTTGTTGACGTCATTGTTCCCGAGAGATATGCCACCTATTGAACGGCGGAAGCTAATACTTAAAAGCAAAACTTTTCAACTGATCAACGAGCTACTGTATAAGATGGAATCTGATCAAGTGCTCTGACAATTTGTTATGGAGGAAGAGATTCCTGTAGTACTGAAGGAGGTACACGAAGGATTGGCAAGAGGACATATGGGGCTTGATGCCACAACACGAAAGATCTTGTTGGCGGGACTATGGTGGCTGATCGTGCATACTGATGCTCAAGAATGGGTGGTGGGATGTGGCACATGTCAGAAAGTCGGCAAACCATTGAAGAGGGATTTCATGCCACTCTTTCCATCTCAGCCACAAGAGTTGTTCCAATGGTGGGGATTGGATTTCATTGGGCCACTGAAGGTCAGCCAATTACACCTATGCAGATATATGGTCGTCGCCACCGAGTACTTAACGAAGTGGGTTGGAGGCTCAGGTATTGCCAGATAACATTGCATTGAGTACGACGATGTTCATGTACGAGCAAATTATCACAAGGTATGACATATCGATTCAAATCACCAGCGACAAAGGGTGACACTACATCAATCACGTCATTTGACTAATGACGATAGAGTTCAAAATTTTGCATAACTTATCCAACCCGTACTACCCAAGAGAAAACAGTCAGGCGGAGTCAACCAACAAGGTACTTGTCTGTAATGTCCCCTTTTTCGTGAGCATCAAAGTTTCGTGGATTAGCCTATCTTCTGACCCTCGTAGGCTAATACGGTGGGTTAGAGGGTCCTGTGTGATAGATATCAGGTTGTTTTCTTCTCCGGAGTTTGGTATCATTTGGGATTTGCCTTTGGGGGTTGGTTTGAACTCAGTTTGTGCTCACTTACTATTTATAGTAAGTCACCTGGTTGATGGAGTTCAGTATTACTATTTTTGGAAAGGCACCTTGATGCGCAGTTGATACGGTGTTTGGCCTCCTAGTTTAGACGAAATCAAGAAATGATGATTAATGAGAAAAAAGCTATCTTGGGGGTTGAGCTTTTCATGAGGCATATATAAGCTTTCAACAAAAGCAAATTTATTATTCTTTTTCATTCACGACACTTGTGCTTTCTGGAAAGCTTTGCTTTGGAAGAAAAGGAAACCAAGGTTTCTGAATTCTTGGGCATTGGAGAGCGTAGCTTCATTGTTTCAGCTTTTTGAGGGTGTGGGAGACCATCTGAAGGCTGCTTATATCTGGTGGCTGCAATCAGTAGTCACATTGGTGAAATTTCTTGAAGGGTTTGAAGAGTTTCTTATTGAAAATCTGAAGGACATTAATTGCTGCTTGTATTTCCTGTTGGTTAGTCATTGCTGGGCCGTACTCCTCTTTCCTCAAGCTGTACATTCTTTCCTAGGCTGGGCATGTTAGTTGGGAACTCAAACGCCTTTGATTAGAGGTAGTATTACTTAGCAAAGGGGTCGATTTATCATTGTTTTGATTTGCACAAATATTGAAGGGAAGAAAGACTCCAGAGGTGTTTGGCGTGGGAAGCTAGAGGCTCAAAAATGCCTACAGAACTTTCAGCTTTACATCATTATCAAGGACGGTTGGGTCTAGGCTTTAATTTGGCATCATTCTTCATGGTGGAGAAACTCCTGTTCTTGCAAGGCGTTCTCCTAGAAGGGTTTCTTGGTGCTGGTGATAACTTTCAGATTTGCTGCTATGTTGAATCTCATACCAGCATTTTAATGTCATTGCAATCCGGGTATGAACATTGCTTTGATAGAAATATTTAAATTTGTATTAAGCATATATGTGAATTGCATTAGCATATTTATCCTAAATCTATTTTGAAGATTCTCAACAATTACTCTCAATATTCTATTCATATGGCATTTAAATATGTTAGTTGCAATACCTAGCATTATCTCTTTTGAAAAAAACATTCTAGAGCATAAACCTTGTAAACCTCAAGCATAACCCATAGGCAAAAATTCTAGTTTGCAAGTGTCCACCTGGGGTGGGACACTACATTGTCTTCGTCATACGCAAGTCATGCAACATTGAGGAGGCAGATTGGGAAGAAAAGCTACCGGCCGTACTATGGGCATACCATACAACCTATAAGGTAACCATCGACCATACACCATTTCAACTAATGTATGACCAAGAAGCGGTAGTGCTAACGGAGTACATGGCACCAAGCTTGCAAATAGCAGTGGAAAACATACTTGGCACTATGAAGAGTTTGAAGGAAAGATTGTTTTAGTTGAACAAGCTTGACGAACAACAAGTGCTCGCATAGTGGGCGACAGAGGTAATGCAAAAATGGAGAAAATTCTGGCATGACAAACATCTCCGTCGGGCAAACTTTCAGCCTGGGCAGTCCTAAAATATAACAGTCGTAACAAACTAAAGCCTGGTAAGTTTAAAACAAGGTGGCTGGGACCATTAAAAATCTGATAAGTTGAGGAAAACAGAACTATCAGACTACGGAGACTAGATGACACTTTACTCAAAGATACTATTAACGGGTCAAAGTTGAAAATATACAAGGAGAGGAAAGTTGAAATCAATATGATTGGATACGCGACCAAAGAAGACAGGCTAGTGAGCAGAAACGAAACAATGGAAGAAGAAGACTGGGGAATCAGAGGAAGCTAGTATGCACCAGAGGAGGATTGGATTGCACGAGGAGAAAAGATAATTGAAGAGAGATTGACCAAAAATAGAGTGGAGGGCATTGTAGTGCCCTGATTACACAAACATTTGACAAATGCTCTGTTCTGGACACCCACTCTTTGGAGAAGGGTGGGGGTCACTAGAAATACTAGGTTCCCTATGAAGGCATAAGGAGGGGATACATAGCGTATGAAATCAATGAGAAAGTGCAAAGGGAGAAAGAGGAAAAAGCAAAAAATGAAAGAAAAGAAAGACAAGAACATAGTGAAATCAAGGAAGAGGAATGGTAGGATGATGAAGAATGGAATGCGTATTCAGAAAAAATTGGACCAAGTCTCAAAGCAATAATAATGACAGAAGACACTTTCATCTCCATAGTTGATGGGTACAATGATGATCTGATCAAGTACATGAGAGAAAATAAAATAAAGACATTGAAGGTGGTGACGACGGATGGACTATGGCGAGTTGTGCCAAACCCAGCCGGACCACCGATGGTGGATGGAGAGAACGTTACGTGGTACCAACAATATGACAGATGGTACCTTCGATGGAAGCTTCAAAGGTATGGGACCCGCTCCTTTAGTAGATAAAATATTTGATTTGAAATTTATGGGTACGTGTTGTGAAGAGGAATGCTACAAGAGGCCTCCATTCACGTGCAAGTGGCATTATGCATCAGACTTAAAAGTGAGAAAAGATAATGAAATAAGAAGTTTGAAGAGAAAAAATGAAGTGGAGGAAGAAAAAATAAAAAATTGAAAATAGAAAAAGTAACAGAGAAAAGGAGAAAGTCGAAAAATAAAAGAGAAAATGAAAAAAAGAGAAGTGAAAAATAAAAAATTATATGAAAGTAATAAACAAAGGCAAAGTTGCATAAGGGTGAAGATTGCCGGATAAAGGAAAAATCATGTGAAGCAATAGGGAGGCACCATCGTATAGAAGAAAGTCATAGTTGTACGTGTTCACCAAGATAGATCCCAAGGAGTTTGGCGTCGAGCAAGACAAAGGTGAATACAACAGACCACACGCGGAAGAAGTCATAAGGTCGTACAGAGTGCAACTGTACACTGAGGAAAGCAGCAGGTTGTATGGAGTACAATCGTACGTGAAAGAAACCAGTAGGCCGTACGCAACATATGGCAACAAGTTATATCGACTATACATCAACACTCGACAAGAGGGATTGTATGACCGAGCAAAAGCTAGGAGAAATTAAGTGCCGTACGAGAGGTTTCAGGCAAACTTGATAGGAACATATGATCAACCCAGATTGTACCTCAAAGCAAAAGAACCCAAGATGTACAACAAAAAAAGAGAAGGGACGTACGATAGGGTGAAGTTGAAGCATGCAGAGAAAAAGGAAACCTGAGCAGCATAAGGGAGAATAGAAAAATCTTGGAGCCATACGCTCAGTTGTACAATTATACGGAGATAAGGGGTGCAACAAAACTTCAAGAGAGTGACCGTTACAACAACCATTAGGTTTTTGGTGGAAGTATATTTAATTGGTGCCTAGTTTGGAGAAGGCACATATTTAAATTGCATCGGGAAGTTCACAGTCAAAGAGTTCAGGCGACCATGGATAAAGGAAAAAAAAGTTGTGCAGTATAGGTCGAAGATTGCATTGGCCAAGTAGAGCAAGAAGAAACCGGATGTCAAGACTAGAGTTAATGCCCTTACTTGGGATAGTTTAATTGGCCATGGGTGCAAACAATGGTGGTATAGCAAGCAGGATGACCATGTCCTCAAGATTGCTCTCAAGCATGCCCAAGTAGACAAGGCAGTCTTACTACCGTTCTTCAATGCTCAAGAGTTTGAGCCTTATCTTAAGGAAATGGTGAAGAATTATTGCAGGCATTCACACAGGTCGGTGCTAGAGTATAGAGGATGCACAGTTATAGTGTCATATTGGTCACAAGACTTCGAGAGGGTATTTGGCATCCCAACATCGGGTGTAGGAGTTAACAAGCCAGACAAGATGACACAACATAAGGAGGCAGCCGTGAGGAGGGTTTGTAGAAGCAACCTTACCCAACAAGAAAAGGACAGTATTTGGAATGCTGGCAATCAGGGGTTGCGGAAAAGCTACCTTGCCACACCAGAGTGGAAGTGCCTCTTAGATTTGTTAAAATGTAGGTTGATAGGGGCTTGCCGAGCGTCAGATGTGGCAATCTGGATGGTCGACTACATGGTGGGACTTAGCATGGGCAAAGTATATAACTGGTCAAGGCTACTCTCATAAAGGATTAGGGAATTGTTGTGCTAGACGCACAAGGCGTTTTATATGACAACACACAATAGCACTTTTGCTGGATGTCATTCATACACAGGTTTTAGTGGATAAGTGGGGAAGGTTTCAACCAGTGACACACTTAGAACCAGGGTTTCCTATTGCGTTTTATTGGACATCAACCAGGGAGGAGAAGAATCGTCACAACCAAGAAGAAAAAGGAAATAGAGGGAAGTGTTAGTGGAAAGAGAAGTATCCACCGAGAGTGAGGAAGAGGAGGAAGAGGAGCCAATCGAGCTATCCTCCTCGACATCAGCCACTACTTCATCGATGGAGGAGGAAGTGTCATTGGCAGGGGATGTTGAGACAACACTGGAGATGGACAAGGAGGTGATTGCAGTAGCAATACCACCTCTATGACCAACAACATTCATCCTACCGGCAACATCAGTGGGAAGTACACCATATATGGGAATTACAACATTGATGGGAGGTACACCATCGGGGGGAGTTACAACACAACATTGGTGCTAGCCACAACATCGGTGCCAGCCACAACATTGATGCCAGTTACAACATTGGTGCCAGTCATAGCATCGGGGCCAGCAGCAACATGGGGGACAATCACACCATCAACGCCAATCACAATGATAGCATCGGCACCGACTGTACCACCATCGGTGGCGGTGCCAAGTACATTGCCGACATCGGGAGGGTTGTCCATTGCATCAGTTGAGCAACCAATCTCATCGGTTGGACTGCCCATGGGACCGTCGAGAGCACCAGGAGTAGTGCAAATTGATAACTGATTGAGCATAGTCGGCTTGGCAATTGAGGTTCTAGAGTTGCCACAATCGAGCCCTTCAGAGACCTTGGTTGAGGGCTTGGATCAAGGATGCACACCTATGGTGATGGAGAATGTGGACCCACAACAGAGTTTTATTGCTATGTTGACAGAGGGCGAGGGTACGCAACAAGATACTCCACTAGTGACGACAGGTGATGCTGAGCCAGTGATAGTTCAGACATAGCCACCAGGACTCGTTCAAGAGAGTGGGGGACCATCACAGAGGGAGTCTCCCATGGCAGCCCAAGGATCACCACCGCCCACCCCATCGGGCAAGGAGGATGAGTCTAGTGGGTCAAAAGGGTTGGTATTGGAGATGTTTAAGATAGATGCGTTTGATCCCTTGGGGATAGTACAAAGGTATGTTGAGGACCTTCAGAGCGTGGCATCAGTAATGCATCAGGTGGGGGAAATCTCTAAGCAACTCAACATCAGTCAATCATCACTAGTAGCACAAAACGTTCACAGGATCCTGGGATTTGTGTAGACTGGATGTGAATAGGAGTTCGCACATCTCTTTACCACCTGGGGATGGCCGGCTGTAGAGACTCCGACAATGTTGAGGGCATGGCATGGAGTACGACCCTTGATTGTAGGGAGGGATGGTTGAGTTATTTTAGCCTTCTTCAACATCGAGGCAGCCTTTAGGGATGTCTTTTACGGGCTGAAACGCCATATAGTAGCCGCAAAAGCAGTATTGAAGGGAAAGGGAGATGCTTTCCAACTAGTACAAAAGATAAAGGAGTGGATTGAGCAAATGAAGAAGTTTCAGGCACAATTGGCTCAACAAACTTAGCTTACTAGTACGAAGAGAGCTCGAGCATCGGCCTTAGAGGCCAAAGTGTCAGAAGTGGAGAAAGAGACAAAACAAAGGATAAGGGAGGTAGAGCAGAAGGTGAAGGATTTGGAGGATCAGCTTGCAGCGAGGGGGGAGGAGGTGGACCAAGCTAAATGCCAGGTGATGTAGGCTGCTCACATGGTGAAGGAAGCTAGGTAGCGTGAGATTATGGCCGATCATCAACTCTGATTGCGTAGGTTTGGAGACTGTGGGAGTTGCGATCGCCGACATCCACCTCGACATCATCTGTTCATCTAGGGACATCTTCGTACCCCCCTTATTCCTAGTAGTAGTTACTTTTTGTTTATTGTAATCCCCATTTTGGTTGTAATGTCGTTTGGAAGATGACTTGTTTTGTGGGGGGGATGATGTAGTCGGCCGTATTATAAATAAATAAGTCATAGTTGGTCAAACAAATAATATATGAAATAAATAATACTTGTGCATGGTTTAGATTATTATGAGTTGTCATCGGGAACTAATCCCGATAGTTGGGTAGTTGTAGGAGTTGTTGCCGAAGGCTGGTATCTCAACCAACATTGGCCAATTATAAAATTGATCATCTCATTGTAGTCGGGACCCGACATTATGATGTAATTGCTGATATATTTGATGAATGAATGCAATATCCTATTATGTGCAATTCTCGTGTAATGTTATGCTCTGTTATTGTTGCTGTAAATTCTAGTTTATTCCATGTTCCTTTGTAAACCACTTAGCGAGTAAACACTAAGGACATCTTCCTGGATTTTGGTGTCTTTAAAGTTGTTTGTTCATGTGGTATCTTGTACATAGGTGAAACAGACTGATCCTTTAGAACCAAAATCAAGGAGCATTGTGCTAACATAAAGCATGAGCGTGTCATCAAACTTGCCCTAGTTGACCACTTCTCCAAAAAACACCATTTCTGTCTTGAAAACACCCAAATCTTATCCATAGAAAATAAATTTTTTAAAAGGAAGCTTAAAGAAGCTATTGAAATCCACAACCACCCCTCAAACCTTAATCGAGACGATGGGTAGAGCCTAAGTTCCATTTGGAAAATCCTATTGTCTAACCTCAATTCCCTCAACCCATCTTCCCCCCCTAGCTTAATCCTCCCTCCCGCTCCCTCTACCCTCTCCCTCCACCCCTCTCTCATCTTCCCTTTCTTCGTCTCACCAACTTCCTCCCTTTCCTCCTTGTGCCTCCCCCTCCTGGGTTCTTCCCTACCTTTTTGCTTCCTAGCTCTTCCTCTCTATCCCTGTCATTTTATTTTATTTCTTGTGAATCTTCTTATTTTCTTTTTGCCTTATCTTCTCTTTTTTGATCTTTTCAATTCTAAATTTGTTAACTCTTCTTTTTTATTTTACTTAATTTATCGATTTGTTCCAATCCTTCCCTTTTTATCCTTTTTTCTATACCCCTCTTTTATATTATTGGAAAGAATTTCAGGTATTTCATTCATAGCTATACATCTTTTTTCTATTACATATGAATTACTTCTTACCTATATTTCTTTTAATTTTTATCATATTTTTAATATTTTTCTTTTTATTATTTATTATTTATATTTTTAGTAATTGTCTTTAAATAATTGTTAATTTAAATAATATGATTTATTATATTTTTTACTAATATAACTATATGCATAATATATATATATCTCTATATATATACATTTATATATCTTTTATTTTATATCTTTTTATATATATTTGTTTTTATGATCTTCTTTTATATATCCTTATATATATCTCTATTTATGGATAAATATTTATATAATATATACATATACATATATATTTTAGATATGTTTTTTAATAAAATACTCTACAAAGTTACAAACTATATAGTATAAAAAGATTCATTTTCTATTATTATTTTTTATATTTTCTATTTTATAACATTTGGTTTTCTGTTGGCTTTATGTTATTTTTATGTATCTTTTTATTTATATATCTATATATATATCTTTAAAGATATATATAAAGATATATAAAGATATTTAATCAAACAAGAGATATGCTCATAAAGATATATATCTTTATATAAGTTGCGATTAAATATCCCTATCTTTAGATTCTAGGATCTTCCAAGAAATATTTTTGACTGTTTGTTTTTTTATATATTAAGTTATTAAGGAATATATTTATTCATACATATATACACAAACACACACACTTTTTTATATATAAAGATATTTATATCTTTATATTCATAATTTGTTATAATATACAATGAAATGTTATTGTTTTTAAGATATTTCTATACATATCTTTTTATTTGTCTTTATTTTTATCTTTATTCATATCCTTTTATATCTATATATATCTTAAAAACATATCTTTTTATCTTTATACATTTCTTTATTTATATCTTTATATAAGATGAGATTAAATATCTTTATATATTTATTTATCTTCATCTTAGAGTTTCTTTTCTTTAAATCCTTAACTCTTTTTATTATTTCTTATATGGTGTATTCAATTATACTTCTTAGTTCTTCATTTATTATCTCTACTAAAATTTTATTGTATCTATTTCTTTATTTGATTGGCATTATCTGAATAAATTTTAACATAAACCTTTATAAAGATTTATGTACTTTGTTAATTTTGCCATAATAATCAGCAAACCCTTTTTTATTCCTTTATTTATAGACTAAGAAATATTTTTCTTTTTTATTAAATGATATAGTTGTTTCTCCATTAACAAGATTTCTTCCTTTTTATCAATTCAAACATATTTTTATATACAATTTGTAGAATATTTTATTAGTTCTTGTCATTTTTCCTTCTTATTTTCTTTAATCCCATTAATTTTTTATTCCCCTTTCTTTTCCTCTTTACTTTCCCTTCTTGATTTGTGTGCAACTTTCTTCCCTTGTAATGTCCCCGTTTTCCATCCCGCCTCACAAAAGTTAATTAATTTAATTATTTAATGTTGCTTGGCAAAAAGTGCAATTATAAAGGTAATATTGCTTGGTGAGTTTAGTATATGTTTCGTCAAGAATTAGTAAATGTCGGGCTATTTCTACCCCCTCTCCCTTCGTATGTTCTCTTGTCCTAAAAGTTCTTTTCCTCTCCCAACTACGACTTTTGCTTACGCTTCGGCTTCTGCTCTTGGGTGGGCTCGGGCTCTCCCTCAAAAAACCTTCGCCTTCTTCAACTTCACCCTTCAATCGTCGTCGTCGTTCTCTTTGTTCTTTTATTCTTAGGGATCTTCTTATTTTTTGGTCAATTGATTTGTGATCGCTTTGTATTAATTTCTCGTTTTTATTTAAGGTTAATGGCATTAATTCTTCGACGTACATCGTCGGTCAGTGTCACGCTTTTCTTCTTCCCTTTTGTTCCGTTTCTTGTATCGTTGTAGTATCTATTGCCTTCGTTGTTCTCAGTCTCTCTTAGCTCGAAGATCTTGCAGGATGATGTAGTAACGTGTAATTAGTCTTGGCACTCTGTCGAGAAGATGATCAACCTCTGGGTTGACAGTTAGGTTGTCCCAAATGGCGGCTTGAGGGTTCTCTCTCTTGAGAGCTTCCTTCTGTACGTGGTCTTTTAATGAAATGTCCCATAGGTTTACCAAGTCTTTTGTCAACGCGTATTCTCTTTCGTCATTTACTTGCACAGGTTCTTCGATTGATTGTCTCATTACATCATCATGATTCCCATTTGGGAGTTGTGTATCGCCAGGGTTCGTATTGACAACGATGCCAAATGTTTCCTTGGTAATGCTAATTGAGTGATTAGTAGAGAGTTATTGGAAATACATAACTGTTATTTTCAATCAAATTTGGCAGATTGAATTCAGGATGAAGAACTAAAGATGAGAAAACTACTTGTGAATTTCTATCTTACAACTATGTCTGAATTCTTCTTTGCTGCGAATGCTCAAATGCAGAACATTTTCTAATTTCTATATTTTGCTTTTGAGTAATCGATCCATATTAAGTATGGAGAGGGGAGTCGGTTGTAAGTCTCAAGAGAGACACGACTTTTAGCAAGGGCGCGTCTCATGAGAGACACGTCTCATGAGACGTGTCTCTCATGGGACGTGTCTAAGTTTGTCCCCCTTAACAAACGACTTTGCCAACTTAAAGTAGCGAATACAATTAAGTTCGATTTATATTTATATAACTTATATCCTCAAAAGAATATTTCGGTTTATACTTAGATGAAGGTGATCTGATATAAATGATGATGATGCATGACTGCAATCATCATTTATATCTGACCGAAGCTACCTATCTTCAACACTCCCTCTTAGCTAGGGAAGATAATTTCAACCAAGTATATAGTGATATCACCTAACTCATGATATCAGAAGATATGAAAAGCTCCAAACAATTTGTCAAGTCACATGACATTCTTCATAACACATCTTCATTATGGTATGTGCACTGACTTCAAGTCTCATGATGTCTACCATAATAATTCATGGCATATCCACGGATATACATATATCCACCATGATTATCTCGAAGCATCATAATGATCTTCAACTGACATTAAGTCTCATAATATCTATCAAAATGTCCATGAGAGACTATCATGACATGTCCACAGATTTTTAAGTTACATGATATCTATCATGATAGTTCAACTAATCATTGTAGAGTCGTCATTGTACAATGTCAAATACAACTGTTCATTATTAGAAAGATTCACTTTTCAATAATGTACACAGGGGGATAGAGGGCCCATAAAGTCATGGAGTGACACACATGACAAAAGAGTTTACACATTAAACATCTTTAAATATATTAGTACAACTTTTAAACAATTTGAATTTCAATTATAATATCAAATTACATTTCAACCATACCAAGCTTCTTCTTGAAGTGTTCAACCTTGATTCTGGAGAGAGGTTTGGTGAGAATGTTTGCTATTTGATCATTTGTATTAATATACTCCAACTGGATCACATTCCTTTCTACCATGTCTCTTACATAATGGTAGGGGATCTCAATATGCTTAGATCTATCATGGAATACTGGATTTGCAGAGAGTTTAATGCAACTCTGATTATCACAATGAATGATGGTAGGATTCAAGGGTTCACCAAAGAGTACCACAAGCAATTTCTGGAGCCATACTGTTTCTCTTGCCCCCATAGAGGCTGCAATGTATTCAATTTCTGTCGAGCTTTGAGCTACTGAAGACTGTTTTCTGCTGATCCAAGAGATCATAGCCGATCCTAAATTGAAGCAACATCCTGATGTGCTTTTCCGATCAGTTACACTTCCAACCCAATCTGAATCAGTGTATCCATGTAGATCTAGTTGGTCATTCTTGTAAAGAAGCCCATATCCAATAGTGCTTTGAAGATATCTCAATATATGTTTCACAGCCATAAGGTGAATTTCCTTTGGCTCACACATGAACTGGCTTAGAGTATTCACTGCATAGAAAATATCAGGTCTGGTGTTAACCAGGTACATCAGCGATCCAAGAATTTGTCTATATAGAGTGGGATCTGCAAACTTAGATTCTGCTGCTGCTTCTTTTAGTTTGTGTAGGTTGGTTTCCGTAGGTGTAGACATGGGTCTACAATCCAACATCCCAAATCTCTTCAGAATATCAATAGTATACTTTCCTTGATTTAGTAAGATGCCATCTGATTTTTGCCAGACTTCTAAACCCAGGAAGTAATGTAAAATGCCCAAGTCTTTCATGTCAAATTCTGAAGTTAGATCCTTCTTTCCTTGAGCTATGAGGTGATCTTCTCTTGTTATCAGTAGGTCATCAACATATAAAATAATTATTAGCATATCACCTTTAATTATCTTAAAATAAAGATTTGGGTCTTCATCATTCTTGGAAAATCCTAGTCCCAAGAGATAGCTGTCAATTCTTTCATACCAGGCCCTGGGAGCCTGTTTAAGTCCATATAGAGCTTTCTGTAATCTGCATACATGTGAGTAAGGTTTATGTATCACAAAACTTTCAGGCTGCTCTAGATAGACTTCCTCTTCAATGGTCCCATTTAGGAAGGCAGTTTTCACATCCATTTGATGGATCTTCTAGCCTTTAGCTGCTGCAATAGCTATCACTGCTCTCACAGATGTGTATCGGGCAACAGGTGCAAATGTTTCTTCTTAATCAATGCCTTCCTTTTGTGAAAAACCTCTGGCCAGAAAGCGTGCCTTGTGTTTTTCTATACTGCTATTAGCAACATGTTTGATTTTGAAGAGCCATTTGGAAGAAACAACAGATTTCTCTTTTGGTCTAGGCACTATATCCCATACATCATTTTTCAAAATGGACTGATACTCTTCTGTCATTGCATCCTTCCATACTTGATGTTTGAAGGCTTCTGTAACACTGGTGGGTTCTGAATTGATGATTTCATTCATTAGGGCAACATAGCTTGAGAACCTTTTGGGTCTCTTACTTTCCCTAAAGGTTCCCTTGGGTGCTGCATGATTCTCAGCTTCTTTAATCATTTTCCTAGCCCAAAGTGGTCTCTTCTTGCTGTTGTCATTTGGATTATCTTCTGAAGCAGATTGAGATTCACTTAATGTTTCTTCAGGATACTCCCTCTGAATCTCAGGAGTAGGTTCCACTTCTAAGGCTCTAGGGGAATTATGAATTTCTATCTCACTTGAACTCCTTGACCTTTTGAATGCAAGGTTTTCTTCAAAGATGACATCTCTGCTTAGTTCAATTTGTTTCTGCCTGGGTATGAATATCTTGTAGGCTTTGGAGGTTTCACCATATCCCACAAATACCCCTTTCTTTCCAGAAGGTTCTAGTTTGAATCTCTTTTCTTTATGGCTGGAAGAGGAAGTGGAGCAACCTTGGGAAAGGACATCTCAAGATAGAAACAAGAATGTTTCACACTTTGGAGCTGAGCTATTAGGAACTTGTAGCTTATATAATCTGGTTATTTGCAATGGCATGAAAAGCTGGCCAAGTTCTGGTAATATTACATGCAAAACTTATAATGGCCAAAGTGTGGTGGACTACTTAATTTGCTCTCAGAGGTGTATCCCTAGAGTTGTGGAGTTTGAGATCAGAGAATGTCCCTTGGAGTTGAAATCTGATCATGATCCTTTGTTCGTTAAGCTTGTCGTGTTCTTAAATAATCAACTTGGCATGCTGGCCCAAAACAAGCAAAACGAAGTTACCGCCAAAGCAAAAATTCTTCTAAATCAGAAAAATCAGGACCTCTTTAAGGCTGCTCTAGAGCAACTTTTTCCTCAAACAAAAAACAGCAAAGGGGCCAAGGCTTCCAGTGGGACTAGTGATCATTTCAGCCGCAATCTTCTTATTCCTATGATCCATAAGGCTTTAGATGCGTGTAAAAGGTCTCGGCCAAAAAAAGGGGCTGCAAACACTTTTTCGGCTAACCCTTGGTACGATGAAGATTATAAGGCTGCCAAGAGATCTTTGAAAAAGAATGGGGAGAACAAAGAAAACAAGAAGAAGTACAATAAGTTGGTGAGGACAAAAAAGGAAATGTATGTAGACACAAGAAGGAAAGAGTTAATTTCCTTGGGAAAACACAATCCCAAAGGTTTTTGGAGGGAGCTACAGCAAAAGAGAAAACAGATTGAAAATGACATAATAGATGTTCAATGGTTAGAATATGCAAGACTTCTCTATGAGAGGGTCCAAGGGAAAGTCTCTCCTCCCATAATCAACACATCAAAGGAGCTCTTCTCGGTTGATGACATCAAACAAGGTATTAAAAATTTGGCAAATGGTAAAGCATTGGACATTGACGGGTTGCCAGCTGAATTTTTAAAGTGGGGAGTTGAAATTTTGGCTCCCTATATCAAAAGAATGTTCAATGAGGTCAATCGCGTTGGCTTCTCAATTGAGTGGATAACTAGTGTTGTCATCCCTCTCTACAAAAGTGGTGAAATCAATAACCCATCTAACTACCGCACTATTATGGTTAACCCTATCCTTGGCAAACTTTTTGGGAGCATGCTAGAGTGTAGAATCAGCAGTTGGGCAGAAAAAGAGGGAAAAAGAGCGAAAGGACAGGCTGGCTTTAGGCCTAAATATTCAACTATTGACCACTGCATCACTCTTAGACACCTAATTGAAAAAATATGGGACACACAAGGTGACGAAGCTTTTTGCTGCTTTGTTGATTTTAAAAAAGCCTTTGATACGGTACCTAGAGACAAATTGTGGAATAGAATGGATGAATTAGGTATTCCGGATGAGTATAGGGCTGCAGTGCATAGACTTTATGAACAAGTCAGGGCTAAAATCAAAACGAGGGAAGGTATGTCTGAATGTTTTGGCAGCGACATAGGGGTCAAACAAGGCTGCCCCCTATCACCCACTCTCTTTGGGTTATACATTGACAAACTAGAAGATTGTTAAACAAAACCGATGGGGTGGGGTATTCAACTGGCAGGGTATGTGGTGAAGCTGTTGCTATATGTCGACGATCTTATCCTAATCTCAAAAACTGCCTGTGGTTTGAAAGAGCTTTTGAAGGCCTTGGATCTCTTTTGTCAAAATGTCGGGATGCAAGTTAACATCTCCAAGACCAAAGTCATGATTTTTTCCCTAAGGAAGAAAAGGAAACAAGATAACTTTCTTTTTGAAGGTAACCCTTTGGAAATAGTGAAAGAATACAAGTACCTTGGGATCGACTTTCACCATAAGCTCGGTCGGGAGATTGCTAGATCTAAAAGGATACAGGGGGGTTGGAAGGCCTCTTTCTTACTTCAGAACAGGTGCAGAGAGGTTGAACTTTGGGATTTGAAAACCAAGAAGACTCTCTTTGGTTTGCTGGTCACTCCGGTGGTTCTCTATGGCTGCGAGGTGTGGGGAAGTAGCATGTCAATTCATAGTTGGAGACAATTGGAAAGAATCCAAAAGCACCTAATCACTAGCAACCTCAAAGTCAAAACTAGTATACCTTATGATATTCTCTTGGTTGAGTCGGGAACTCTACCGTTGGAGGCTTCGGCTATAAGTTGGTTACTAACCTATCTAAAGAAGGTGGAAAACATGGATGATCATCGTTTGCCCAAAATTGTTGTTGAAGAGGTTTTGAACCGCAGGAAGAAAACATGGATGAAACAAAATAACAAATAGCTAAACAAGTGGAACATTAGCCTGCACGAGTGCCCTAACACCAATTTTGAAATAAAAAAGTATGTTGCAAATAAATTCAGGACTGCCATGTGGACAAAGCCGATTGGTCGAAAGAAAACTCATTATGTCAAAGAGTTCAACCCAACTTGGGATCACGATGATAAAACCTACCTAGGGGCTGCTATTAAAGGTAAGGAAAGGATGTTAATTACTCAACTGAGGACCGGTTCGCACCATCTCAGATGTGAGACCGGGAGGTGGACGATGCCTAAGGAAGCATGGGAGGATAGAATTTGCACCTTTTGCAACGAAGGGGTGGTTGAGACAGAGTGGCACTTTATCATGGACTGCGTTGCTTATGGGGACATCCGCACCCAGTTTGAGAGCAACTTAAAAGCGGATAATCTGCATGAGCTATTCAAGGAGGAGAAAATCAGCAAGACTGCTAGTTTTTTGGTAAAAATCTATAGCAGAAGAAAGATCCAGCATCGAAGAGAGTTTGGAGATTTCGTAGCTTCTTTTTTTGGCTCTCGGTCCCATAGGTTGTTTGGTCTCGTGGACGACATTAAAATCTCAATCAATCAATCAATCAATTAGGTCTATGAATGTAGACTGGGCAACCAAAAATCCTTAAGTGACTAATGTCAGGTTTTATACCCGTGAAAGTGTCTTCAGGAGTCTTGTTGTCTAGATGAGAATGTGGACATCTATTTTGGATGTAAATAGCAGTTCTAGATTCTTCTGCCCAGAATGAGGTTTCTATGTTCTGGTCAAATAACATTGCTTTTGTAGCTTCTACAATAGTTCTATTTTTCCTTTAAGCAATGTTGATTTAAGACAACATCGGTCAGATATAAATGATGATTGCATTTATGCATCATCATCATTTATATTTAATCTACCTGCTCTTAAAATATAATACCTTCAAATAAGTTATTCAAATTTGAGATGATGAAGATCGAAATTTGCAATGAATAAAATTTGAATTCATAGTATATGATCGCTGCTTGTCCTATACACGCATATTAGTTTATGTGTGAATTACCGAATGCTTTCGGTTTGTTAAGGAGCCCGTGCGCCCAAGGGACACGTATCATGAGCGGACGTGTCTCCACTTTGTGGAGACACGTCCTTTCATGAGACACGACTCTTCTTGAGGCATGTCTCCTTGATATAAATGGTAATTCATTACTTTATTTGCAAACATCGAAAACTATAAATGTTCTGCAATCAGAAGATTTGAAATACATGAAATACATGAAATAGAAATCTGACTTAGAATAATTGCACAGAATTTCAGACTTAGAATTTCCATAGGTCCTTTTAGGATACAATTTGATAAGATTTGATTAACATTTACATGGTATCAGAGCCAAGTTGAGTGAATCAAAATCAAATCTAGATATTAGATTACTTAGAAAAATCGTATTTCTTAAGAAATCGAACTTCACATCACATTCTTCATAATGTCAAGTGTGATCAGATTTGAAGATCGTCTTGAAGGAGCAAACAACTTCACATCATGGAAATTAAGAATCATGATGATTCTTAAAGAAAATAAGTTAAGACTCATTTGTGAGAGAAAACAAGAGGGAACTGGAGGATGATCCAAAGAAAACCCAATGGATTGAGAACAATGAAAAGGCCATGAAAATCTCAATAGATGCAGTTAGGGACCATATAGTACCCATTCTAGCAAAACATGAAACTGCATATCTAATGTTCAAATCCCTTGAGAGCACCTATGAAATAAACAACACCAGTAGGACCTTTGCATTAAAGAGGCAAATCAAAATTGTCCAAATAAACAAAGGAGAAACTATTAATGCATACTTCATGAGGATCATTGAACTAAGGGATCAATTATCTACAATTGGATATCAAATTGATAGCAAAGAGTTAACACTAATTGCACTAGGAGGCCTACCAAACTCATGGGAGTCATTTGTTCAAGGAATAAGTGCGAGATCTAAACTCCCCAAGTTTGATAGGCTAAGAACAGACTGCCTACAAGAGGAAACAAGACTCTCAACAAAAGAAAACAAACAAAAATCCATAGATGAAGACATTCATGTGCTCAACGCAACATCTAATAAAAGGGGTAAGAAAAACTCTTACGGGAAAGGATCATTTAAGAGAAAGAGAAATTCCTATGGAAAAGGATCATCCAAGAAGAGGAAAGACATCTCTCAAGTACAATGTTTTAGATGTGATCAATATGGGCACTATGCAATGAAGTGCCCTTGACAGATCAAAACAACAAGCATCCTTTGCTAAAGTAGGAAAGTCAAATTCAGACCATGAATCTAGAAATTTGTATTCTATTCAGCCTTATCAAGTCAAGTATCTAACAATACCAACAACTGGGTAATTGATAGTGGTTCTTCAAGGCACATCACAGGGTTCAAAGAACACTTAGACACTATGACTGAAGAGACTGATGAAGAAGTAACCATTGGGGATGATTCTGCACACCCTGTAAAGGGGGTTGGAACTTGCTCCATCAAATTGAAATCTGGTCTCTCCCTTCAACTCACTGGAGTTTTATTTGTACCTGGAATAAAGAGGAATCTAATATCCATCTCTGCTCTTGAAGACAATGGATATAGGGTTACCTTTATGGATGGGAAAGTTCTGGCATGGCCTAAGAACTCAACTATAAAGAAAGCTCAAACCATAGGTATAAGACAAGGTTATCTTTATAAACTATGCATTGAAGTCAAGCAAGCCCTTACCCTTGATACTTCTGATTCAAATGAAATTTGGCATAGAAGATTAGGACACCTTCATTTCCATGCCCTATCCTCTGTGGAAAAACTTGTAACAGGATTACCTGAGTTAAAACTAACTCATGAAGGAGCTTGTAAAGGTTGTGCCCTAGGAAAGAATACAAAGGGATCCTTTCACAATAGCTTGAGTAAAACCCAAAATGTGTTAGAACTGGTTCACTCTGATTTATGTGGACCCATGTCTGTACCCTCCAAGGCAGGCTTCCTATACTATGTCATATTTATAGATGACTTCTCTAGGAAGACCTGGATTTATTTTCTTAAGTGTAAAGAGTCAATAGAAATCCTTAAAAGGTTCAAGGAGTTCAAAGCTCTTACTGAAAACTTCTCTGGGAAGAAAATCAAAATTTTAAGGACAGACAATGGGAAAGAATACACCTCTGAAATCTTTAAGGAATTCTGCATGAATGCTGGGATTAAGAGGGAGTTTACAGTAGCCTACAACCCTCAACAAAATGGGGTTGCTGAAAGGAAAAATAGAACCATTGTAGAAGCTGCAAAAGCAATGTTACTTGACCAGAACATAGAAACCTCATTCTGGGCAGAAGCCTCTAGAACTACTGTCTACATCCAAAATAGATGTCCACATTCTCATCTAGATAACAAAACTCCTGAAGAAGCATTTACTGGCATAAAACTTGATATTAGTCACTTTAGGATTTTTGGTTGCCCAGTCTATATTCATGTGCCCAAAGAGAAGAGATTCAAACTAGAACCTTCCGGAAAGAAAGGGGTATTTGTGGGATATAGTGAAACCTCCAAAGCCTACAGGATATTCATACCCGAGCAGAAACAAATTGAATTGAGCAGAGATGTCATCTTTGAAGAAGACATTGCATTCAAAAGGGCAAGAAGTTCAAGTGAGATAGAAACTTATTCACCTAGAGTCTTAGAAGAGGATCCTACTCCTAAGATTCAGAGGGAGTATCCTTGAGGAAATACCAAATGAACTTCTATCTACTTCAGATGAGAATACAAATGACAACGGCAAGAAGAGGCCACTTTGGGCTAGAAAGATGATCAAAGAAGCTGAGAATCATGCAGCACCCAAAGGAACGTTTAGGGAGAGTAAAAGACCCAAACGGTTCTCAAGCTATGTTGCTCTAATGAATGACATCATAAATTCAGAACCCACCAGTGTTACAGAAGCCTTCAGACATCAAGTATGGAAGGACGCTATGACGGAAGAGTATCAATCCATTCTAAAAAATGATGTATGGGATATAGTGCCTAGACCAAAAGAGAAATCTGTTGTCTCTTCTAAATGGCTCTTCAAAATCAAACATGCTGCTGATGGCAGTATAGAAAAACATAAGGCACGTTTTGTGGCCAGAGGTTTTTCACAAAAGGAAGGCATTGATTATGAAGAAACATTTGCACCTGTTGCCCGTTACACGTCTGTGAGAGCAGTGATAGCCATTGCAGCAGCTAAAGGCTGGAAGATTCATCAAATGGATGTGAAAACTGCCTTCCTAAATGGGACCATTGAAGAGGAAGTCTATCTAGAACAGCCTGAAGGTTTTGTGATACATAAACCTGACTCACATGTATGCAACTAAAGAAAGCACTGTATGGACTTAAACAGGCTCCCAGGGCCTGGTATGAAAGAATTGACAGCTACCTCTTGGGACTAGGATTTTCCAAGAATGATGCAGACCCAAATCTTTACTTTAAGGTAATTAAAGGTGAGATGTTAATAATTATTTTATATGTTGATGACCTGCTGATAACAGGAGAAGATCACCTCATTGCTCAAGGAAAGAAGGATCTAACTTCAGAATTTGACATGAAAGACTTGGGCATTTTACACTACTTCCTAGGTTTGGAAGTTTGGCAGAAATCAGATGGCATCATACTAAATCAAGGAAAGTATACTATTGATATTCTGAAGAGATTTGGAATGTTGGATTGTAGACCCATGTCTACACCTATGGAAACCAACCTTCACAAACTAAAAGAAGCAGCAGCAAAATCTAAGTGTGCAGATTCCACTCTATATAGACAAATGATTGGATCATTGATGTACCTGGTTAACACCAGACCTGATATTTGCTATGCAGTGAATGCTCTAAGCCAGTTCATGTGTGAGCCAAAGGAAATTCACCTTATGGCTGTGAAACATATATTGAGATATCTTCAAGGCACTATTGGATATGGTCTTCTTTACATAAATGACCAACTAGATCTACATGGATACTCTGATTCAGATTGGGCTGGAAGTGTAACCGATCGGAAAAGCACATCAGGATGTTGCTTTAGTTTAGGATCGGCTATGATCTCTTGGATCTGCAGAAAACAGTCTTTAGTAGCACAAAGCTCGACAGAAGTTGAATACATTGCAGCCTCTATGGGGGCAAGAGAAGCAGTTTGGCTCCGAAAATTGCTTGTGGGACTCTTTGGTGAACCCTTGAATCCTACTATCATTCATTGTGATAATCAAAGTTGCATTAAGCTCTCTGTAAATCCAGTATTCCATGATAGATCTAAGCATATTGAGATCCCCTACCATTATGTAAGAGACATGGTAGAAAGGAATGTAATCCAGTTGGAGTATATTAGTACAAATGATCAAACAATAGACATTCTCACCAAACCTCTCTCCAGAGTCAAGGTTGAACACTTCAGGAAGAAACTTGGTATGGTTGAAATGTAATTTGATATTATGTTTGAAATTCAAATTGTTTAGAAGTTGTACTAATATATTTAAAGATGTTTAATGTGTAAACTCTTTTGTCATGTGTGTGACTCCATGACTTTATGGGCCCTCTCCCCCTGTGTACATTATTGAAAGGTGACGATCTTTCTAATAATGAACACTTGTATGTGACATTGTAAAGTGACGACTCTACAATGATGAGTTGAACTATCATGATAGATATCATGTGACTTGATATCTGTGGACATGTCATGATAGTATCTCTTGGACACTTTGATGGATATCATGGGACTTGATGTCATTTGAAGATCATTGTGATCCTTAAGAGATAATCATGGTGGATAATTATATATCCGTGGATATGCCATGAATTATTATGGTAGACATCATGTGACTTGATGTCAGTGCACATACCATAATGAAGATGTGTTATGAAGAATGTCATGTGACTTGACAATATTGAGAAAACATATCATATCTTCGATATCACGTGTGAAGGTGATATCTCCACTTATTTGTTTTTGAAATATCTTCCCTAGCTAAGAGGGAGTGTTGATTTAAGATAGCATCGGTCAGATATAAATGATGATTGCATTTATGCATCATCATCATTTATATTTAATCGACCTGCTCTTAAAATATAATACCTTCAAATAAGTTATTCAAAATTGAGATGATGATGATTAAATTTGCAATGAATAAAATAGGAATTCATAGTATATGATCGTGCTTGTCTTATACACGCATATTAGTTTATGTGTGAATTACCGAATGCTTTCGGTTTGTTAAGGAGCCCACACGCCCAAGGGACACGTCCTCTCATGAGATGCATCTCTTCTTGAGGCGTGTCTCCTTCATATAAATGGTAATTCATTCCTTTATTTGCAAACATCGAAAACTATAAATGTTCTGCAATCAGAAGATTTGAAATACATGAATAGAAATCTGACTTAGAATAATTGCACAGAATTTCAGACTTAGAATTTCCATAGGTCCTTTTAGGATACAATCTGATAAGATTTGATTAACATTTACAAGCAACACCATTTTGTTGAGGGTTGTAGGCTACTGTAAACTCCCTCTTAATCCCAACATTTATGCAAAATTCCTTAAAGATTTCAGAGGTGTATTCCTTCCCATTGTTTGTCCTAAGAATTTTGATTTTCTTCCTGGAGAAGTTTTCAGTGAGAGCTTTGAACTCCTTAAACCTTTTAAGGATTTCTATTGACTCTTTACACTTAAGAAAATAAATCCAGGTCTTCCTAGAGTAGTCATCTATAAATATTACATAATATAGGAAGCCTGCCATGGAGGGTACAAACATAGGTCCACATAAATCAGAGTGAACCAATTCTAACACTTCTTTGGTTTTACTCAAACTATTATGGAAGGATCCCTTTGTATTCTTTCCTAGGGCACACCCTTTACAAGCTCCTTCATGAGTTTGTTTTAATTTAGGCAATCCTGTTACTAGTTTTTCCACAGAGGGTAGGGCACGAAAATGAAGGTGTCCTAATCTTCAATGCCAAATTTCATTTGAATCAGAAGTATCAAGGGTAAGGGCTTGCTTGACTTCAGTGCACAGTTTGTAAAGATAACCTTGTCTTATACCTATGGTTTGAGCTTTCTTTATAGTTGAGTTCTTAGGCCATGCCAAAACTTTCCCATCCATAAAGGTAACCCTATATCCATTGTCTTCAAGAGCAGAGATGGATATTAGATTCCTCTTTATTCTAGGTACAAATAAAACTCTAGTGAGTTGTAGGGAGAGACCAGATTTCAATTTGATGGAGCAAGTTCCAACCCCTTTTACAGGATGTGCATAATCATCCCGAATAGTTACTTCTTCATTAGTCTCTTTAGTCATAGTGTCTAGGTGTTCTTTGAACCCTGTGATTTGCCTTGAAGAACCACCATCAATTACCCAGTTGTTGATATTGTTAGATACTTGACTTGATAAGGCTGAATAGAATACAAATTTCTCAGAGTCATGGTCTGTATTTGATTTTCCTACTTTAGCAAAAGATGCTTGTTGTTTTGTTCTATCAGGGCACTTCATTGCATAGTGCCCATATTGATCACATCTGAAACATTGTATTTGAGAGATGTCTTTCCTCTTCTTGAATGATCCTTTTCCATAGGAATTTCTCTTTCTCTTGAATGATCCTTTCCCGTAAGAAGTCTTCTTACCCCTTTTATTAGATGTTGTGTTGAGCACATGAATATCCTCATCTATGGGTTTATGTTTGTTTTCTTTTGTTGAGAGTCTTGTTTCTTCTTGTAAGCAGTTAGTTCTTAGCCTATCAAATTTAGGGAGTTTAGATCTCGCACTTATTCCTTGAAGAAATAACTCCCATGAGTTTGGTAGGCCTCCTAGAGCTATCAGCGTTAACTCCTTGCTATCAATTTGATATCCAATTGTTGATAATTGATTCCTTAGTTCAGTGACTCTCATGAAGTATGCATTAATAGTTTCTCCTTTGTTTATTTGAACATTGTTAAGTTGTCTTTTCAATGCAAGAATCCTACTGGTGTTGTTTATTTCGAAGGTGCTCTCAAGGGATTTGAACATTAGATATGCAGTCTCATGTTTTGACAAAATTGGTACTATATGGTCCCTAACTGCATCTACTAAAATTTTCATGGCTTTCTCGTTGTTCTCAATCAATTGAGTTTTCTTTGGATCATCCTCTGGTTCTCTCTTGTTTTCTTTCACAAATGAGTCTAACTTATGTTCTTTTATGATCATCATGATTCTGAATTTCCATGAAGTGAAGTTGTTTGCACCTTCAGGACGGTTTTCAAATCTGATCACACTTGACATTATGAAGAATGTGATGTGAGTTTGATTTCTTAAAAAATACGATTTTTTCTAAATAATCTGATTATTTAATTTGATTCGGATTTTTTGAACGTGGCTCTGATACCATGTTATTTTCAATCAAATTTGGCAGATCAGATTTAGGATGAAGAGCTAAAGATGAGAAAACTACTTGTGAATTTCTATCCTACAACTACGTCTGAATTCTTCTTTGTTGCGAATGCTCAAATGCAAAACATTTTCTAATTTCTATATTTTGCTTTTGAGTAATCGATCCATATTAAGTATGGAGAGGGGAGTTGGTTGTAAGTCTCAAGAGAGACATGACTTTTAGCAAGGGCGCGTCTCATGAGAGACATGTCTCAAGGAAGACGCGTCTCATAATGAGACGTGTCTCTCATGGGACGTGTCTAAGTTCGTCCCCCTTAACAAACGACTTTGCCAACTTAAAGTAGCGAATACAATTAAGTTCGATTTATATTTATATAACTTATATCCTCAAAAGAATATTTCGGTTTATACTTGGATGAAGGTGATTTGATATAAATGATGATGATGCATGATTGCAATCATCATTTATATCTGACCGAAGCGACCTATCTTCAACAATAACAATAATAATAAAACATATTTACTTAGAACAATGCACAAAATAAATGTTGTGTATTCCTTCATTTATCAGATAGGCAATAATTATAGAATACCAAAATGTATGTGGTCCCTGACTACAAGTGCAAACATATAATATATAGCAAGATGATGTTGGTTGAAATTGCCAACCATTGACAACTACCAAGTAACAACCAACCAACGGTTGAGGACTAATTACACATTAACATATTTCTATCTCCACCTACTTCTTTTGAGGAATAGTTAGGGTTTCATCCCCAACTTTCTTTTGTTCTTCCAATTGTTTAATTCTAGTTTCCTTTGCAAGAGTTTTTAATTCTTCTTCTTTCATCTCTTGTTGTAAGGGAAGAATGTAATGTCCCCAATTTGTAAGTGCCCTAATTTAGCCCTAAATCTCGGTTTTCAAATGCACAAGCTAGGTTAGGATTACCTTTATCTGATTGAAGCCCTGCAAACAGGTTAGAAACCATTTACAACCAAAAATTCGATAAATTGACTATCTTAATTAAGCATCATCAAATTCTCATCAGAAATATAAAATGGACCATAAGGTGTTTTAAATTTGTTTGAAAAGCTCAACCATAGGAGAGCGTAGGATAAGGTGACCTCAATAGGGTGTCTTTGGATCCTCTACCCTAGGCCCAAGAGTGGATATACCATCCCTCTTGGCCTCATGTGGCCCGTGCCATCCATATGATGTGGTGTACCTAATGAGGTGTCCAAATCCTATTATCCCCTCTTCTTGCCATCCATTTCCCTCTCCCTATGATTGGACTTCTTGTGTTTTGATTCACCATGGTGGAGGGGTGAGGTTCCAACAGGGTGCCCCGGAAGCCCATCTCTCCTAAGCCCAAGGGCAGTACCCTCTGTACCCCCTTGGCCTCATGGGGCTCATCTGGTCCCCACCTTGAGGTGGCATACCTACGAGAGTGCCCCATCACCATACCCCTCTTGCAATCTCTCATCTCCTCAACCATGGCTGAAAACATTTAGGACATATAACGAATAAGCTGTGGAAAAAACATTAATTCAGTCATACTTAATATACACTGATATATGTAAATCGGCAATGTACCATTAGTATTTTAAATAGCTAATAAACAATCACAATTATTTATACTAAATTATATTGCAACTGCATAATCATAAATGAAATTTCATACCACAAAACTCAGAAAACCAGACTCCTGCACATATGCCAAACAATTAATTATTTCTAATTTAGAAGGTACAGATTTCTATTTCCTTTCATTCGATGCCTTTCCTTCATCCCAGTGTTGCCTTAAAAAGGTCCTCAAAAGGGACAAAGGACAGGGATGGGTTTCTCCAAGTGTTGCGTCTATCCATGAAATGGTGTCTCTGAGGGATGGACACATCCATTCACCTCTTAAACTGGTCGCTGCCTCTTGACTGGGCGATCTCTTTTAAATTTGTTTTATTAATCCCTTAATGCAGGGTCGTCCCTCCTTAGGTAGCAGCAATTCATTTATTTATTATTGCTTTATAAAATTGGGGGCATCACAAAGAAAAGTACTTTCTCCACCTTGAAGAAGTTGTTTTAAAAATTCTATTTCCTCTTTTTGTAGTTTTATTGGAAATTAAGCTTTGAATGGGGCCATTACTTGCAAAGTTTGTTGCCTCTCAATTATTTTATCCTCCTCTTGGTACATTAGTGCCTTTCCTTTGTCCATGCTTCTTTGTGGCTGTAGAGGGATCCCAGTTGGCTTTGTTATTTCAACTGCAAGCTCCTCTTGAATCTCCATTGCTGGAGCTTCTTGAGGGGTGGCAGCAAATGTCCTAGCTTGCTGCAAGCTCTCTATTATCTCAGTCATAGCTAGTCTTCCTTTGAGCTTTCTTGTGGTGACAAAACTTGTATTCGTTTCCCAGTTCTGCTAAGAGGAGGTGGTCATTTCTTCTCAATATGCAACTCTGATTCTTGTTCCCTAGAGTCAGGTTGATAATGTTTGGAGTTGAAACCTTTGTTCCCAATTATTTCCTTTTAGCTCTGGCTTGTGAGCCTTGCCCTTTGGAGTTACTTCTTTCCTAGGCTTCCTTCTAACTCTTTTCTCTCAAGAAGGAATCTTTGTGGCTACTAGGGGTTTTCGGGCTCGTTTCCTCTTCTTGTGTTTATTCTCTAGAATTCTTGCCACTTTGCTTGCCCTTTGGGCTTCTTCAAGAAATGATGCTTGCAAATTAATTGGATAAAACCATGGTGCTTTAGGGGTCCTATTTCTCTTCTATATTTGTTTGCTATGCTTTGAAGTTCCTTAGTTACCGGATCCTCCTGGAGACTGGCTGGATCCAGGTTCGGTTCAGATTCCTCTGTGGATTCAATTTGGATCCAACAGAATGGGGTTGAGTTTGTTTGGGAAAAACCTGGGCAGGATCCGGAGGACTTTGGTGAATCTGTCCATATTTCTTCTTTTTTAATTTTTTTTTTGCTTTTTTAAAAAATTTTTCCACCTTTTGGTGAAGCTATGGGATATGGCGCTAGAGAAAATTGACGTAGATGCTTCCATTTTCAAACATCTTACTCTTGAATTTGAAAAGTGAGCAGACGTTTAGTGCAAACGATAGTGGCACTTTTTGTGATTCTACAAACGTTCTTACAACAGCCAATGTCAATGATGATGCTAGTGTTGATGATTTAGAAAATCCTTAATATCATCTCTTTGTTGGTGGTGAAGTCATTTTTCTTTATTTAGCGTTGATTAAGCAATTGGCGATGAGTACCACGGTAGTTTTATTTTGGTACTTACTATTTTTGAAATGTCCTCTTCAAAGAGGATTCGACAACTTAGATGTTTATGGTTTAGTTAGACATGTTTATCCATGTTTTTTCCCTTATTTGTTTGTGTCAAAACCGTATTTTTCCCACGTAGACAGCAGCAGTGAGTTTTCAGCTCAAACTCGTTGAGTTTTCATGAGTATTCGCCAAAAAACTTGGCAAGTTTTCATTTATTACTCCCCATGCAGACTCAGGGAATAAACCTTGCAAAAACTTGTGCGGAAAGAAAAACAATGAGTACTTGGAGACTCGCCAAGTACGTAGACTATGGGTTAAATATTTAAGTTGTTGAAAAGTGGAAAATTAGAAGACAACTTGTATTTAATTATTTAAAAAGGGGTTGTTATAAGGAGACATAAAAATGACTTATTTTTAGGCCCAAAAGTAAACTTGAATTAAAAGGTCACTTCAGGTAGAAAACTTAAAGGTTATGGAAAATAATATTTTATTATTTTAGGAAAAGGTGTATAAAGGGTAGAACTGAGAAGGAAAATTCATTCATGGCATTATCATTTCAAAATCTCAGTTTGGAGAGAGCAATTTTTCATCTTCTGCTGCCCTAGGAAAAAAACCCTACAACAAAATTGGTTTCAAGGCCGGAAACCCTCCAAGCCAATCTATAAGTAGGATTCATAGGTGCACTTAAATTGGAGATCACAAAAAGTTATTGAAAGGATTTTTAGAGAAAATAGATATTCAATTTTGGGAGAGATTGTCCATGTATTTTAATTTATCATTCCCAGCTACGAGGTTAATTGGAAATTTGTAGAAAATATTTAGTAATTCTGTTGAGGATGTTTTGGGAGGCTACAAGATCCCTAAATGGGCTGCAACATCTTCTATGGCCAGCCATACAATTTCTAAGACTGCCATATTAAATAGAAGGGGCGTGGGAATTTACAAGGAGAAATCACAGCTAGTGAATGAGTTTTTGTTGGGCCAGCCGGTCACACTTCCTTGGAAACAATTAAGTTTGATAAATAAAAAGGAAAGCTGAGTCAGAGTATCATTGTATCATTGTAGGTGACATGGAAGGTGGAAACAACTGAAATTGAAGTGAAAGGGGGTTGTGGGATTCACTAGAACTAGCTGCCCCATTCTAAGATATCATTCAAATTTTCAAAAAGGGGAGTCGCAGCAATATAAAAGTCTTTGCACATTGAAAGGAGGCGTTAGGAATTAGGAGTCAGCTGCAGCATTTCATCAGGGTTTTAGAACCCCTTTAAACTCTGCTGCCCCACTTATTATTAAGGAAAAATCAGAAATGAAGGGGTCACAGCTGTTTGGGAGTTATAAGGGGGGCTTTACAGCTCACTTGGACAACTCAAGTGTGGTCTCAGACCTAGGTCAGCTGCTGTTTGTAACGACCTGACCCTTGCATAAAAGAAAAAATTCTTAATCTATAGCATTTAACATAGATAACATGCATCAAAGAAAGTACTATAAAACATTTCTTTTCTTTTCATTGACAATTAAACAAGATACATTCTAACTATCAACTTGAAATCTTTTTTTTTTCAAAAGAACAAGACAATATATTTCAACAAAGAAACTTCTTCTTTTTAAATGAACATCAGAGTAAACATACATACGTTTACATACATAGCTCATTGAGCTTTTGAACTAATAGTGGTAAGAAGGTCCAGGAATCCACCTTTCAAATCTCGGTGCTTCAGTAGCCTGGTAAGGAGGAGAAACATCACTTAGGCGCTTTTCCGCCAACCATGGACTTATAATGCGGTCCCCCGCACATCTACCATTCAATAGATGGCCCTCCCTTCAACGAAGAGATTGGTAGGGTAACCGATATTGTAAACCGACTGAGCATAGTGGTGTGTCCTACATAGCTAGAATCTGTACATCCGGTAAACTCTCGATCTAGTATGCAATGCGAGATCACGGTGATCTTGATAGTGTAATCATCGCCCAATCTAAGAGGATGTTTGTTCATTACACTATTTTGGCCAAAGTGTTCATACATTATCTCTACTGAGGGTCAACTGTCACATACACTATTAAGGGTTGATTTGACTTAGGGCTATCTTACACTATGCGTAGGTCTTTTGTCCTAACATGGTAATCCATACCAAAGACATCCTACATCAAGTATTCCTACTGGGATGAATCTGCATCGCAAGTACTTCTCCTATTCTCTCCTATATGGGAATGAATATTTCCTAGGAGATTAACTAGCTTTCTTGAGTTAAACTAATAACTTAACTGGCTACATTGTACTTGAATCAAGCTCTCATCACAGTCCTAGTATTAATATCTAAGGTAGCGAATACTCTCCTTATACAAAGATCGTACAAGTAAGAAATAACACTAAATGCATAATCTAACTTTTCAAGACGAATAAATACTCTCTTTAACAATCATGCATCATCTATGACTTATTTACTTAATGCAAGCTTTTGGACAGTCTATTGCAAACATCATACAACAACAAATAACTTCATTTATCTAAACAAGATATTGAACGTGACTTCACAAAAGATCAAAGATGAAATGTATAGAGAATAGTTAACCATGCCTGGTTTAAGCTTTCCTCTGATGGTGATGATGTGGTATGTTCTTGCAGCACTTCCAGACTACATAATTCCTTTGTTCTTACTATATTTCTCTCAGAGAAAATGCTCTCTCAAAGATTACTACACAACTGGTCAGCTTCTTGACTAAGGCTCAGAATTATGGTGATTCAAACTTCGAGCATCATGAATAGATAAAACTCAGAATTGTGCATAAATCATACTTCCAGAAATTGATTGCATATTCTTGCAAATACGCAAGCCCAATCTAGCAATGAGAACAACTATGAGTAGAAAGAATGACTTTGGTGAATGAACAGTATGAATGCGAATATGTGAGAATAGGAACGCGAATAAGAGAATGCTGAAAAGTATGCTAATTAGATTGATAAAAACAAATGCTAATCCGATGATATTTCCCAGTAGTAAGAAGGCTTTATATAGAGCCTCAAAATGCAATGCATTCCTCACGGAAAGACATGGCAATCGACAAATAATTCATTTGACAAATTCAGCTGGTGTGTGGCGGGCAGAAAAACCCTTACTCATCGATTTGAGAAGCTGGTTCGACCATGATTTTGACAGCAGGTGAAGAAAGTTTCAAATCGATTCCATTCAAGGAGAAGAAATCGACACATTTTACTGTGGCGCGATTCAATAGGCAGGGGATATTTTGAAAGAAAAATTCCTTCATAAATTTCTCAATATCATCCCTTATTTAAGGCGTCCATTGACACATAGAAATCCGCATTTGCATTTTTTCCTGAGCTGAGCGATTCTATAGGTGCACGAGTTGCTCATCCACCATTTTTCATATTTATTGGAAAAGACAGTTTTTCCAAATATTTAAATTCTGACTTTATGAAGTCTAAAGTTTATGAATCATAATATTTCATTCATACTTTAGACAAGTTTATACTATTCGATTTATTTCATGATGGAAATAAGAAAAGGTCGATTTCCATGTTACTTAGGAAATAGTTCGATTTCCTAAATATGTGATGACAATTAATCAAATATTGATTTCCATGATATTTAACTACTATATATATATATTAATATTATATATATTTATAAATATTAAAGTAACAAATAATTATATAAATATATTTTATTACCTTATTTTATATATATATATATATATATTTATGTTTATTATTCTTACTATTTATATATAATATTAATATGTATATATAAATATATTTACATGTACACCTATACGTATATATATATATCTCCTGTAGACATATCGTAAGCCAGTTGTTATTTCCGATATGTTAATATATGTATCTATACATATACATGTATATGTAAATCAACAGGCAATAATAATATAATATTATTAATATCCATATATAGTAGGTTGTGTATATATATGTCCATATATATTTCAATATACACGTATATGTATGTATACCATGTCGATGCAACAGTGTGAGCATATCCATTTACCAATCACACAGTTGTATCGATATGTATATACATATGGATACGTGTATATACTATATATATATGTATATATGTATCCTCCCTATTTACTTACATTCATATACGATACCATTGTAATGAACTTAATACCATGAGACAGGTAACAAATAAACATCTCTCATAAAATGTACAGAAGAAGACACGACTCCTAATGCGAATCTATGACTATGGATGACTCATCTAACACAACTGACTCAGTTACTCACTCTACAGTGAAGTGTGTATGCTCAAATAGTTCACATTATCGGTTAACCGACCAAGCCCCTCTCCCAAGTGATATTTCCCCTCCGCCTGGAGGAATGGTACATATACCTGCATCCACTGACATACGTCCACGAAAGTCAAATGCTCACAACATAAACAATATACATAACAATTCACAAGTTAGAATATTATCAAATCTATAGCATAACATGCATTAATCCGCCAAGAATGACATCAATAGAAATACATTAAAATGAGACAATCATTAAATGTAACAACACTCATATTGATAACAAGGTACGCATATTTTATTCAAGCATTGAGTTCTCATTACAATCATTCGGTCCTATGCAATACTATTACGTAGAAGCTTACAATTCGGGGTGTAACATACTCCTCCCCTTATGATTCATCGTCCTCGATGACCCAAGGTTATTATTCAAAACATAAATCTAAATCTACTTTTATTCACCATTCTCAAAAGCTTTGTGAATGTCTGGAAACTTTGGTTGAATTTCCGTGTAATCCTCCCAAGTTGCTGAGTCGCTTGAGTACTGATCCCATTGAACTTTGCATTGAGAGACATCTCTGTTACGTAAGTGAAGCTTATGCATTTCCAGCATCTTTACGGGCTCGAGAGTTATAACTTCAGGATCCCTTACCTGTAAGGCAGTCCAATCAATGAAATGACTATCTCCTGGAATATATTTCTTAAGATAGGACACATGGAAGACGTTATGCATTTTGGCAAGAACTGGTGGCAAAGCGATTCGATAGGCTACGGGATTTACTTCCTCAAGCACTTCAAAAAGTGCTACATAACGTGGGGCCAACTTAGAAGATTTTCCAAACTTGATGGAACTCTTATGAGGTTTAACTCTCAGAAGTACTTTGTCACCTATGACAAAATTACGGGGAACTCTCTTGGCACCTGCATAACTTTTTTGTCGACTTTTAGCTTCTGCTAACCTTTTGCTCCTCCATTTCTGCTAACATTTCTGGTCCAAGACTTACTCGATCCTCAAGTTTATCCCAACTTATCGAGGTTCGACACTTTCAACCATACAAGGCTTCAAAAGGAGCCATCCTTATAGTAGAATGATATGAGTTGTTATAAGCAAATTTGACTAAAGGTAAATAATCTTCCCACTTGTATTGCTAATCCATACAATAAACTCGAAGTAGGTCCTCCAATACTTGATTTACCCTTTTAGTTTGCCCATCCATCTTTGGATGATATGCTGAACTTATATTCAATTGAGTCCCAAGAGTTGCAAACAAGGTTTGCCAAAACCTAGAAGTGATTCTTGCATCTCTATCCGAGATAATCTTTTTTTGGAATTCCATGCAATCTAAACAGTTCTTGCACAAACTTCCTTGCTATGATTGGTGCTCCATCAGTTAAATTTCCCAGTATGAAATGTGCTACCTTTGTAAGATTATCCACTACTACTAGTATGGCATTATGCCTATTCCTTGACATAGGTAAACCCTGCACAGAGTCCATACTTATAACTTGCCACTTCCTTTCAGGTATGTCATGTGGGTATAACAAACCTGCTGGATGATGATGCTCAACTTTTACCCTTTGGCACTCAAGACACTTTGCTACATAACTAGCAATGTTTGCTTTCATTCCCTTCTAGAAGTATAATGGTTTTATGTCAGCCATCGTTTTTGTCACTCTTGGATGTCCGGAATGAGGTGCCTCGTGAGTCTCTTTCCCTACCAAATTTCTTAACTCCTTCACATCGGGTACATACATTCTTCCTTTGTACCTAAGCAATCCTCTAGGCTCAAATTGAAAACCTTCATACTTATAATCTTGAGGGTTTTCCATAAGTGCTTGCTTAATTTGGAGATAGTACTCATCTTCTTTACATTTTTGGAGTACTTGATCCTTAAAATCGGTCTGAATTGCTACTATGGAAGCAATGTGATGTCTCCGACTAAGTGCATCAGCTACCCGATTTTCTTTTCCTTTGATATAATTGATGTTAAAATCATAATCAACTTTTAGCTCCAACCATCTCCTTTGTCTGGCATTCAGATTAGGCTGAGTAAAAAGATACTTCAATCCATTATGGTCAGTCTTTAGCTCAAAAGGCTTTCCTAGCAAGTAGTGTCTCCACATTTGCAAAGCATGCACTACGGCTGCCAACTCCAAATCATGTGAAGCATAATTCATTTCATATGGTTTCAACTTCGTTGACTCATATGCAATTACTTTCCCGTCTTGCATTAACACTCCTCCTAACCCTTCTCCACATGCATCAGTGATAACCATGAAACTTCCTTCGGGATCAGGTACTTTTAGGATTGGTGCGGTGGTTAGTTTCTTCTTGAGTAGGTCAAATGCTTCTTGACACTTCTCATTCCATTCGAGTTTCTTTCCCTTCTTCTGCAAAGAAGTTATAGGAAAAGCAATATTAGAGAAGTTTGCAACAAACTTTCTATAATACTTCGCCAATCCCATAAAGCTTCTCACTTCAGACACATTCTTGGGTATAGGTCATTGAACTAATGCCTCAATTATTGTAGGATCCACTGCAATTCCATCTGTTGATATTACATGCCCCAAATAATGTACCTTTTCTTGGAAGAAAGTACACTTGGACAATTTCCCATATAGCTTATGTTCTCTTAACCGTTGCAAAACCAATTCTAAGTGTTTGTAGTGCTCTTCTTCATTTCTAGAATAAATTAAGATGTCATCTAGAAATACTAACACAAATTTGTCAAGATAGTCTTTGAACACACTATTCATGAGATTCATGAATGTTGTTGGTGCATTTGTTAATCCAAAAGGTAGAACAATAAACTCGTAATGTCCATAGCGAGTTCAAAATGCTGTCTTAAAGATATCTTCATCTTTAACTCTCAACTGGTGGTATCCAGACCTCAAATCTATCTTCGAGAAAACAGTTGCACCTCTCATCTGATCAAACAGATCATCTATGCGTGGCAACGGATATTTATTCTTAACCATAGCTTTGTTAAGCATACGGTAGTCGATGCACAATTGCAATGTTCCATCTTTCTTTTTGAAAAATATTACAGATGCTCCCCAAGGTGAGACACTTGGTCTTATTAGTCCTTTGGACAACAATTCATCTAATTGCGTCTTTAGTTCCATAAGTTTCGTAGTGGTCATCCCATAAGGTACCTTGGATATGGGTTCCGATCCATGAACTATATCAATTGAAAAGTCAAAAACTCTTTTGGGTGGTAATCCTGGTAGCTCCTCAAGAAATACATTAGAAAATGCTCTCAGAACTGGATAATTTTCAATAATAGATTCTCCAGTTTCTGCAATTTCACCATCTTCTATCTCTTGTTGACTTTGGTATTCTGCTTCTTCACTTCCATAGTCCAGTTCATCAATCTTTACGGCTAAAAGTTTACACCCTTTCTTCTCAACTTTCTTAAGTTGCATTGTCGAGATTTGTCGAACTCTTACCTCTCTGGGTATTCCTTGGATTCTAACTTGGTTCCCTTGGTCATCTAGGCACTTAATTGTTTTGGCATTGCAGTCAACTATGGCCCTATGTCTCCATAACCAGTTCATTCCTAGGATAACATCATAAGATCCTAGCGGAGCGACATATAGGTCGACTTTTGTAACAAAATTGGGAAATTCTATCCTAGCCTCGAATAAACATTTATCCACCTTTGCTCTTGTGTTATTTGCATATTCAACATTCCATGCCTTTGCCATATGCCCTGCCTTCCTAGTTAATTTATTTTCTATTCTGGGTGAAATAAAATTTTCAGTAGCACCCGTATCAATCAGAATAGAAATAGGAAAACCAAATAGAGTACCTGGTGTTTCAATTGGCGTCACCTGGTAATCAGCTTGACGATCGTCAACTGCAGCATGAATCCTTTGTTGAAACATAGCCTGCGCTGGCTAGGTAATGAATTCCCGAACGGTTGGATCCAAAGGTCTTGTTGGGACACTCTCTTGCATAGTGGTCCCCTTTACAGATAAAGCACCCTGTTGGTGGTTCTCTTTTTTCCCATAACTTCTCTAGATTTTTTAGTACTCTCACTAGTCTTGCTCGTATTACTAGATCCTGAGTTGTTTCTTTTATGATCTCCTTTGAAATCCTTTCCGTTATAATAGGTTCTCTTTCCCTTGGACTTGGCAGTATTATGCACAGGTTCTTCCTTCTTAGGAGTTGCCTTAGCGGAAACTTCAGTCTCCTTTTGCTCCTTCTTTTCCTGACGGTTAGAGTCTGCCCTCAGTTTTTGCTCCTGCTTAATGGCTTTCTCATATACATGGTCCATGGTAGTTGGACCATGCATGTCTACCTCGCCGCCAATTTTGCCATTAAGTCCTCAGATGAATTTCCTGATACGGAAACGTTCATCCTTATGATAAATAGGAACATAACGAAGAAGTCGAGTAAACTTCTCCCAGTACTCGTGCATTGTCATGGTTCCTTGCTTTAGCTCTTGGAAATTTGTCAGTTTTTGGTCATAAAAGAGTTGGGGTAACCATCTTTTGTGGAAAATTTCCACAAATTCATCCCAAGTCAACTTCCATGAACTGATATTGAGTTCCATCTTTTTATTCATCCACCAGTTAGAGGCTTCTCCTGCTAATTGGTACGCTCCCCATGCTGCCTTGGTTACTTCGTCATAATTTCTTATTTCAAAGTACTTTTCCATTTCTACCAATCAAACTTCAGCTTCATCCCCTCCAGCGCTTCCATCGAACTTAGGCGGGTATATTTTCTTCATATCCCGAGATAGTGTAGTAGTTACCAACTTCTTTCTTCTTTCGAAGGATGGGGTGGTAGATTTCTCATTATCTTGATTCCGGTTTATTTCTTGTCCATGGGAAGAACTTTCTTCTTCCAAGTTAATGTCCGGTATAACCTTTTCCTTATCCTTTGCTTGCTCTAGGCTGGTTAACCTAGCGAGGATCTGATCTAACCGAGCTTCCATTCCTGTAGCTCCTTGTCCTTCTTCTTGGCTGGTTCTGAGATTGTTTCTTGCTCTCTCATAGGTCTTAACCATGGTTATATTTTCGATTAACCTGAATATTTTTATTCATGTTAGCCTTAATTATTTTAATCAAGTAACTTTTTGATGCAACACACACTCACATGAACATAAAAGACAAGTATTTTTCTTGCAAACACAAAGTTTTATTCATAAAAGAGGATTCAAAATCCTTTCGGTTACATTGATCGACTGTTCAAATAGTCGAGGGGAGAGTATCCATCGGATTCACTCTTAGACACATAACTTAAAGGGGTGTATCCTACAGATTGAGAAAGTTGCTGCTCCCAATCTTTCTGTTCGTCTCTTAATTGTTCATGTCTATACCAAAATGGATAGTAACCCTCAGATTTATGTCTGATACATAATTGTGGGGAGTATTATCAATATGGTGTTCATCAACAAGTTGGTCTATAACTTTCACAAACATTTATTCATGAGACCATTTCTCGTCCGGCGGTGTCCTTGGTGTATAACCTTCAGATTCTTTACTTGACGAGATCGATATTACTTCGGCCAATGGTTGGACTCTAGGATCCCTAATGATAAATGAAGGACTTGCACTTTCTTCAGATGGCATGTCCTTGGATAGTGGTAAAGATTCAAACTTGTCCGGTGAGATGGCGGGTAAGTAGTTGTACATAGCCTCCATTCTCATCTTTCTCTTCACATCGCTGATCCGAGATAGTGCATGGCTAAAAGTCTCAGTATCACTCAACCAGATTGCATTATCGTAGTTGGTTCCCTCGATAGTCCTAACGATGGCCTCTTTTTTCCTTCTTGGCCCTGAGGTAACGTTCGTTCTTGATTACGGACTTGCGAGCCGTCAATCTAATACGTACCATCCTGACACAAGAATTTTCACAACATTAGATAATGTTGGAAAAGGAAAGTTGACGAGCTCATAGGTTTCTGTGTTAAACCTGGTAGTTCTGATACCACATGTAACAACATGACCCTTACATAATTTTTTTCTTTTCTTAATCTATAGCAATTAACATAGATAACATGCATCAAAGAAAGTACTATAAAACATTTATTCTCTTTTCATTGACAATTAAACAAGATACATTCTAACTATCAACTTGAAATCTCTTTTTTTTTTCAAATGAACAAGACAATATATTTCAACAAAGAAACTTCTTTTCAAATGAACATCAGAGTAAACATACATACGTGTACATACATAGCTCATTGAGCTTTTGAACTAATAGTGGTAAGAAGGTCTAGGAATCCACCTTTCAAATCTCGGTGCTTCAGTAGCTTGGGGAGGAGGAGAAACATCACTCAAGCGTTTTTCTGCCAACCACAGACTTATAATGTGGTCCCCCGCACATCTACCATTCGATAGATGGCCCTCCCTTCAACGAAGAGATTGGTAGGGTAACCGATATTGTAAACCGACTGAGCATAGTGGTGTGTCCTACATAGCTAGAACCTATACATCCGGTAAACTCTCGATCTAGTATGCAATGCGAGATCACGGTGATCTTGACAGTGTAATCATTGCCCAATCTAAGAGGATGTTTGTTCATTACACTATTTTGGCCAAAGTGTTCATACATTATCTCTACTGAGGGTCAACTGTCACATACACTATTAAGGGTTGATTTGACTTAGGGCTATCTTACACTATGCATAGGTCTTTTGTCCTAACATGGTAATCCGTACCAAAGACATCCTACATCAAGTATTCCTACTGGGATGAATCTGCATCACAAGTACTTCTCCTATTCTCTCCTATATGGGAATGAATATTTCCTAGGAGATTAACTAGCTTTCTTGAGTTAAACTAATAACTTAGCTGGCTACATTGTACTTGAATCAAGCTCTCATCACAGTCCTAGTATTAATATCTAAGGTAGCGAATACTCTCCTTATACAAAGATCATACAAGTAAGAAATAACACTAAATGCATAATCTAACTTTTCAAGACGAATAAATACTCTCTTTAACAATCATGCATCATCTATGACTTATTTACTTAATGCAAGCTTTTGGACAGTCTATTGCAAACATCATACAACAACAAGTAACTTCATTTATCTAAACAAGATATTGAACATGATTTCACAAAAGATCAAAGATGAAATTAATAGAGAATAGTTAACCATGCCTGGTTTAAGCTTTCCTCTGATGATGATGATGTGGTTTGTTATTGCAGCACTTCTAGACTACAAAATTCCTCTGTTCTTACTATATTTCTCTCACAGAAAATGCTCTCTCAAAGATTACTTCACAGCTAGTCAGCTTCTTGACTAAGGCTCAAAATTATGGTGATTCAAACTTCCAGTAGCATGAATAGATAAAACTCAGAATTGTGCATAAATCACACTTCCAGAAATTGATTGCATATTCTTGCAAATATGCAAGCTCAATCTGGCAATGAGAACAACTATGAGTAGAAAGAATGACTGTGATGAATGAACAGTATGAATGCGAATATGTGAGAATAGGCACGCGAATAAGAGAATGCTAAAAAGAATGCTAATCAGATTGATAAAAACGAATGCTAATCCGATGATATTTCCCAGTAGTAAGAAGGATTTATATAGAGCCTCGAAATGCAACGCATTCCTCACAGGAAGGAATGGCAATCGACAGGTAATTCATTTGTCAAATTCAGTTGGTGTGTGGCAGGTAGAAAAACCCTTACTCATCGATTTGAGAAGCTGGTTGGACCATGATTTTGAGAACAGGTGAAGGAAGTTTCAAATCGATTCCATTCAAGGAGAAGAAATCGACACATTTTACTATGGCGTGATTCAACAGGCAGGGGATATTTTGAAAGAAAAAGTCCTTCATAAATTTCTCAATATCATCCCTTATTTCAGGCGTCCATTGGCACACATAAATCCGTGTTTGCATTTTTTCTTGAGCTGAGCGCTTCTACAGGCGTGCGAGTTGCTCATCCGCCATTTTTCATATTCACAGGAAAACACAGTTTTTCCAAATATTTAAATTCTGACTTTATGAAGTCTAAAGTTTATGAAGCATAATATTTCCTTCATACTTTAGACAAGTTTATCCTATTCGATTTATTTCATGATGGAAATAAGAAAAAGGGCAATTTCCATGTTACTTAGGAAATAGTTCGATTTCCTAAATATGTGATGACAGTTAATCAAATATTGATTTCCATTATATTTAACTATTATATATATATATATATATTAATATTATAATATTATATATATTTATAAGTATTAAAGTAACAAATAATTATATAAATATATATCTTATTACCTTATGTAATATATATATATATGTTTATTATTCTTACTTTAATATCTATATTTACATATAATATTAATATGTATATATAAATATATTTACATGTACACCTATATGTATATATATAACTCCTGCAGACATATCGTAAGCCAGTTGTTATTTCCGATATGTTAATATATGTATTTATACTTATATACATATATACATATATATATATACATGTATATGTAAATCAACAGGCAATAATAATATAATATTATTAATATCCATATATAGTAGGTTGTGTATATATATGTCCATATATATTTCAATATACACGTATATGTATGTATACCATGTTGATGCAACCATGTGAGCATATCCGTTTGCCAATCACACGCTTGTATCAATATGTATATACATATGGATACGTGTATATACTATATATATATATATATATATATATGCATGTACCCTCCCTATTTACTTACATTTATATATATATGTATATATCATAGTAACGAGACTCGGACTCGGCTCGGACTCGGCTAGGGCGACTCGACTCGGGACTCGGGGACTCGGGACTCGGACTCGGCGCAGACTCGGCAAAATGAAAAAAAGTTGAAAAAAACCTAGAAATTTAGAGATTTTTAAGGATTTAAAACTTGTTTCAAGCACCCTTTATTGAATACAACACAAATAAAAGCAAATTTGATCACATACACAAGTATACAACGATCACATAAGTATAAAGTACACAAATTGTAGTTGCGCTGCTGAAGGAAATAGCATACTTAGATATATAGATTATAAAACTAGTCAAATGTATACAAAAGTCATGGAATATGAAATCCATAACATCAAATGTTCCATACAAATATGAAATATCAAAACAATAGCTATGACTCTATGACTCTATGGCATAGTGGAGCCAACATCCTTCCTACGAAGGCGTCTAACGCTCCTGGATGATGTTGCAGCTGCAGCCATAGTCTCTGCCTCTGTCTGAGTCTCCATGCCACTCTCACCAACAGCAGCTATGTCTCCTCGTGCTCTAGCCTCCTCCTCAGCCATGGCTACAACCTCAGCCTCTCTCTCTGCCTGGTCCACCCAATCAAGGTCCTCGTCACTAAAGACTGCATCTGTAGCCTCAGTGGTCCACTCAGACTGTGGATCAACCTCATCTAGATTGATCGGGGTGTTGTCGTGGTCAAAAAGCTTCTTGTATCTGAGCCGAAGGTTGTAATGAACATAGACCAAGTCATTCATCCTCTCCACTGTCAATCTATTGCGCTTCTTGGAGTGTATGTGCTCAAACATACTCCAATTGCGCTCACAACCAGATGAACTGCATGGCTGGCTCAATAGACGAATGGCAATATTCTGCAGGTTCCGTGCATCAGAACCAAACAACCTCCACCAGCTATCTGAGATGAGAAAAAGAAACAAAATCAATCTCATTTCAAGTTTCAAGTTCAACATTTAATAATAAAATACAATATAAAAAGATGACAATTATGCCCTTAAATATATTTTTACCTGGTAGTAATGTTGTCCTACTGTCTATGGTCATTTGACGTGCAAAGAAGTCTCCTCGTGCCTTACTGAAGGCATCTATCTCCTGCACTATCTGTGTAGTAACAGCGGGCAACATCCGCTCTATCGTCGAGTAGAGCCCACTAAGAATTTCTCTATCTCCACGGATATCACGGCGGAATTGGAAGGCCGGATTTAAGAAACATGCGGCTGCATGGATGGGCCTATGAAGTTGGTTTTGCCATCTCCTATCAATGATCTCCCAAATGGGACGATACTTATCCTGAACTCCACCATAGACTGATCTAATGGCCTCTTTGGCCCTATCCATGCCCTCATATATGTATCCCAGTGCGGGCTTCTCCCCATCTGCAACTCGTAGGAGAACTAGCAAGGGCTCAATAAACTGCAAAGTGCAAACATGTTTCACAAATAAGTGTGAATGAAAATAAACAAATAAAAGATATGATTAAAAATTAAAACATAATAAAGAATTAAATTTTACCTTCACAATCTCCTCCACTGGTGTCCAAAACCCTTGCTCGTCAAAAATGCAATTGGCCACACCAATCCCTGCAGTGCTTGTAGAAAACGATGAGGAAGACCACTCCTCACCAACAAACATGCGCCTTAAGGCTGCCTTTGACCGAATCAAGGATTGCAACGTGATAAAATTAGTTGCAAACCTAGTGATGCCAGGACGAGACAACTCCCTCAACCCCGTGTATTGCCTCATAAGGTTAAGCACCCATGTGTGATTGTATATAAATTTGCAAATGTTTCTACCTGCATCCACACATGTTTTGATCCATGGGAGCTTGCCAAGATCCTCCATCATGAGGTCAATGCAATGGGCGGCACATGGAGTCCAGAATATAGTAGGGTGCCTCTCCATCAATAATCTACCAGCAGCAACATAGTTTGCTGCATTATCTGTCACCACTTGCACTACATTCTCTTCCCCCACATCAGCTATCACCTCCTCTATAGCCTCACACAGATATGTGGCATTTTTGAATTGGGCAGAAGCATCAATGGACTTAATGAAAATGGTGTCACCTGAAAGAATAAGCAAAACCAGTTATTCAATAAATTAAAAAACAAAAATCAGCCATATTAAATTATTAATCACTAAATCAAATTCAAATTTCAATGCATTGAGGGAAGTACAATTACCTCCGGAGGACACTAGAAAATTAAGCAGCGTCCTATTTCTCCTATCGGTCCAACCATCAGTCATGATGGTGCAACCAATCCTCCTCCACTGCTCACGCTGCTCCTCTAATTGTGCTTTCACATCTGCCACTTTTTGACTCAAAAGTGGGCCCTTTAATTCATCTTCAGAAGGGGCTTTGAACCCCGGCCCACATATGGTTATGGCATCAACCATGTTTTGCCAAAAAGGTGACCTAAAACATGTCATAAATAAATTAATAAGTTACTTACATAAGTATTGTAAAATGAAAAGTTTTAAGATTTTAACTGCACTAAATTTGAATTCGATAATGAGATACATCTAGATTCTAAAATAATAAATTTTAAAACAATTAAACAAAAAAGAATTACCTGGCTACATGGAAGGGAATGGTGCAGTAGTACCAAAAGTCTGCAATTGTCTTTTTTGCTGCATCATGTACATCCTTGTTCCAACCCATGCTCTCAAGTGACGGTTGGGAACCAGGAGTAGTGCGTGGTACAAAATATGAGTCCACCCTAGATTTACGAACTCTAGGGCCAATAATACTACCACTACCACTACCACTAGCAGTACTAGTGCCACCAGCAGTAGGAGTATGCACAGGGATAGCTGGTGCAGAAGCAGTACCACTAGCACAAGCACTAGCACTAGGACGGTATGGAGGCATGGAAGAAGCATCTCCAACAGCACCAAGTCCATGTCCAACTCCCAAACTCACCAATTCATGCTTCTGTTTTTTTTTCATCTCTTTTTGCAATTCAAAAGTTTCTAATTGCACCTGCACTTCACGGACAGCCTCAGGAGGTGCTATAGGGCATCCCGCTGCATCATGGATGGGAATGCGTGCAATATGGTATTTTAATCGATTTATGCCTCCATGATATATTGTTTTGCAGTATTTACATTTTGCTTCCCCTTTTTTCATTCCGGGAAAGATTTCAGCATGTTTCCAAGCAGGGTCTTTTCTGCCTGGGGTTTGAGACATTGTGAAAATAATAATATGTTTTGATTTGCAAATGAATGTGGCTGCAATAACAAGTAGGGTTTATAAAATTATTTATATTGCAAGTAGGGTTTGTAAAAAAAAAATGCAAACTAAAAAAAACAATGATTTTTCAAATTACAATGAATTATTTGTTAAAAAAACACAAAAAAAACCAATAAAAATCAAACTTACCTCTTATATTTGGCTTGGAATGCAATGCAAACTCCTCCCAATCACTGGTAATGAGCTCTCAATGCACCTTCTTGCTGTTATGAAGCTTCCCAAATGGTATGTGGCCCTGTATTTGTCTTCAACAGCTTGCTGGTTGCCCTCTCTTCTCCTCTTATTTTTCCTCACAACTCTCTCTTCTCCTCCTATTTTGCCAAATGAATGAAATGAGGTTGCTTTTAGGGTTGGGGAGATAATATAACACAAAAAAAATAAAATTAAAACATCAAATTTTATGATTTTTTGTTCACTTTTCTTTCTGCATTCGCCGGCCGCGTCCAGGGCTCGGGACTCTCCGGGAAGCGGCGAGTCTGGCGAGTCCGGCGAGTCCGGCTAGGACTCGGTAGGACTCGGCCGCGTCCGCGTCCGGGCTCCCAAGACCCGGCCAGGTGTGCTCGGCTCGGGACTCGCCGAGTTTGGGCGCTTCCGGGCGAGTCTCGTAACTATGGTATATATATATATACATGTACCCTTCCTATTTACTTACATTCATATACGATACCATTGTAATGAACTTAATACCATGAGACAGACAACAGATAAACATCTTTCATAAAATGTACAAAAGAAGACACAAATCCTAATGCCAATCTATGACTATGGATGACTCATCTAACACAACTGACTCAGTTACTCACTCTACAGTGAAGTGTGTGTATGCTCAGATAGTTCACATTACCGGTTAACCGATCAAACCCCTTTCCCAAGTGATATTTCCCCTCCGCCTAGAGGAATGGTACATATATTTGCATCCACTGACATATGTCCACGGAATTCAAATGCTCACAACATAAACAGTATACATAACATTTCACAAGTTAGAATATTATCAAATCTATAACTTAACATGCATTAATCCACCAAGAATGACATCAATAGAAATACATTAAAATGAGACAATCATTAAATGTAACAACACTCATATTGATAACAAGGTACACATATTTTATTCAAGCATTGAGTTCTCATTACAATCATTCGGCCCTATGCAATACTATTACATAGAAGCTTACAATTCGGGGTGTAACACTGTTAAATTATATTGTGAAGATTTGTAAAAGACTTCAGTAGCTATCCCTCCAGTTACAGGTCAGAATTTATATTCAGTTGTTTAATGATAAAATTTGTGAAAATAAATTACTTTCCAGCTATTGAGTGAAATTGTATCAATTTTCAGAACTGTATATCCGATTTTATAACAGAGGGATAATGTAACTCATATGATAATACCGTGGAAGTAATTTCAGTTGTGTCATTGTTAATTCAATTGTCATTTCATCAACACCTGCAAAGCACGAAAATAGTCAGTTAATCCTTTGAGGGCATTCAGTCAAACAATTATCAAAACTTAAAAAAAAAAAAAATTAGATTTTTCGGGAATTATAATAAAAGGATTTTATAGGGGATCTTGAACATTTCTTGAGTGTTTTATTTTTTAAGTACAGATTCAACAACTTGTTAATGAAAGTTGCACTCCTAAACTCTGCACAAACCTTTGATATAAAACTTGTAACATCTTCATTGACTTTTTGTGAATCCAATCTAAGGGTCAGCCTCTCCTTCATTGCGTCAAGACATCCTTTTTTTAGCCTTTGATTCAATTATTCCTTTTTCTTTGCAACCACAGTTTGATTGCATATATTGGTGTTCCTTGGGGATGCATCCCTAGGGCCTAGCTGTCTTTGGATGTCCAAGACATCTTGTGGATGAGATGTCCCTTCCCACCTAGCCCCCTGTTTTTGAAACTGTTAGGGGTGTCCACTAAAAATGGAGATACCCTGGTATCCCAGGACAGTCAGCTATGGTGTCTAGCCATCATATGCCAAGCACACAGAAAACAATAAAAAAAGTATTGGAATGAAAAAAACATTCTGAAACAAATAAAATCCTAAAAGTGGCCTAATAAGGCCCCCCAAGCCGAGAAAACTTTTAAAAGCCATCCATGATGCAGGCATCTCTTTTTTTGTCTGCTCTCAATATAAATCATGCTTCATGTTATGTTTATGATTATCAGTCTATTAGATGATTTATGGAATCAATGGATTGTTATAGTACTTCTTAAAACTTAAGCTTCTTTTGGATTGTTTAAGTTATTTTGAATATATGTTTATTTGCAAAATTCAAATATTAAATTTTATATATTATTTAAATAGCTGCCCCCTCACCATCCCCAAAATCAGGAAATCACCCTCCCTGAAACCTGTCCCTATGTCTTGCTGCTCTTGAAGGTTGAAGAAAGACTAGCATATATAAACCTTGCTGAAGGTCACATTCATGTCATGATTTGTTTGAAAGAAGGGCTTGATGAGGCTGAACGCCCTCCTTCACTTAAAGACATACTTACAAGCTCTTAGATCATCTAGAAGAAATTGTTATTCTAGGATACCGTCAAAAAATTCTATTGTCACCAATGTGCAAGAGTTTTCCATAAGGAGACTAAGATTGAATATACTCAAATATTGCATCAGCTATCACAACACGGTTTAAGTAAATTCTGCAATACAATTGGTTATTGCATCACCTCTAGGACTCGAGTAGGATTGCATCCAGTAAAAACATTTCATTCATAGCAAGGTACAGAGATTGGTTCACTTTTTTGTCTTGTTAGTGCTGATTCTTGCGAGTATAGGCATTAGAGGAGTATCAAATTCAACAGCTTTCTTTTTAGGTTAACTTACACTAGCGTTTAGTGAGTTCAACATCAGGTGCCATTTGAGAATTATATAGGTTCTTTTATTTTTGATTGTTAAATTCCCCTTGTGAGTTTCCTTTTGCCTTTGAGGCCATGGCCAAGGAGTATCTCTTCCATCAAATTCACCTAGGTCTTGCACATGACCTTGTTTGTTGTCTTATGCCATGCCTAGAATTGGATGTGGTAATTTTACCCAATTCAACTTATAACATTTGCACACGTAGTGGTAGTTTTACCTATTTCAACATATAACATTTGTACATGTAACATGCCTCCTCAGGATTTGAACAAAGGCCTCTATTATGAGAGCCTCGATGATTTACCACTTTAGCTCATCCTATTTGACTGAAAGAATTTTATGATTTCTTTGTATGATTTACCTTTTGCATCTCATGGTCCTATGTTATTTTGCACATTTTAATTTTGGATGTGATTTCGAGCAACATATATGTTAGGATATTATTTTCAATCTTTGATATATTAAAAATTACAAACTAAAATGTGGACTGTAATAGATATGCTCCAGCAACACAGCTTTGGAGAGGTAGATTGCATGTCATGGGTGGAAGTAAGGAGGATCGCCATGAACCTGCATTAGAGCATTGGAGTATAGCAGTCAAGGATGGAAAAGCTGTGGAGTCAGAGTGGAAATCTGAGATTCAAATTCCTCGAGGTGGACCTCACAGGTACAATGCCTCCTCCTTCAGATTTGTTAAATAAAGGTAAGAAAAGAAAATTGTTAATAATAGATGATCCAATATTTGGAAGCTTACAGATATGCTTAATTGCTTAGGCATCTGTTGCTGTCTCCATGTTTGTAGCAAGAAGTTTAAAATCATGTCAATTCCTTCTAATTTTTCTCTAGTTTTATCTGTTTTAAACGAGAATATTTTCTCTTTGCCATATAGTTTACATGGGACGATTACTGTGCACACACTCACCCAAAGTTAACTTTTTCTTGTCTGATTAGGGAGAAGCTTCTTTTTTCATGCTTGTATTGTCAATTTGGAGGAACAGATTAGGCATCTCACTTATTGTTTGGAAGTAGTGCAATGCCAAATAGATCTACTAATAGATTAACGAAGAGGCAGAATTTGTTGTTTTGCTGAAGATATGGGTTAGATTATTGTCTTTTATTGATTTTAGCTTTCAATCTTGTTTGTTATGCATCATATTCTGTTCTTATGATAGGTCACTAATTTCAATTTAGAATCATATTTTTGTTGCTAAACTCTAGAGCTCTTCATATGATAGGGTTGGACACTAGTTGGCTCTGCACTTCTCTTAAAAATCTAAATCCATTTATTTTTGTTGCGCTTAAACGCTTTACTGTAGTAGACATCTATTTCTTTCTGAACCTAAGAAATGGTGGTGTATAAACTACAACTATCATCTGACCTTAAATTTACCGTATCTTTTATTTAAGCTTTCTAAAATATATACTATTTATATTTGATAATGTTCTCCCAAAGCATGAATATGTGTGAATCAAACAGAACACACAACCTTTTAAGAATCCTTGACAAAAGCAAAATGATATTGAAAATAATCATCAAATTGTTGATTGCACTGTTAGTCATTGCTGAAATATTTGTTGAGTGCTAACTATCCTCTGATAAATGCAGCAATATAATTTCAGTGTAACAACAAAAGTTCAACCACACAACAAAACGTAAGTGTAGCAGTAGAAAGACAATGAAGTAGCATATTCATGATGCAATTCATCTCGTGACTCTTTCAATGTAATATTCACAATTGGTCTGCCATGATGTGGCACTTCCCTGGTCCCATGACTATCTTGAATGTAAACTCCTAAAGCATAAGAAACCATCTACTCACTTTCCCTTGAATTATTGGTTTGTTCATTAGCTACATTAATGTTTGGCTGTCCCAATGCTTCTCCTTCTGTTGTGGTGTAGTTTATCTCTAACTTAGTCACCAATCTAGGTGAATGTACACCCAATTGTTAACTTTGATGCACCCACATGAATGACATTCTTTACTCCAATTGGGGTATGCTAGGATTGGTGCTCTTATCACTCTTAGGTTCAACTCCTCTAAATCCTTTTGTAGCTCTTCTTTTTTAATGAAGAGAATCCCTTTTGTAGTCAATATATCCACTGGGTATAAGACTTGTGCGCTGTTGTTTGCGAACCTCTCATGGTACCCAATCTGTCTCAATAACAACTTAATTGCTTCCATGTCCTATGGAATGCCCCTCAGTTTGAATACACAAATATAATGAATCATGGAGTATAATCCAAAACATTTATGAAAATATAATTCATACAGTTGTTTCAAGAAGCTTACTACTCTAATCTCATGGACTGTAAAAACCTCATGTTCATTACACATATTATTTGGATCCATCTTAAATTAACTTGGATGAATGATGTGTCCTAATAAATTCCTAAATGGAACCATGAAAGAACATTTTATTGCATTTAGTGCAAGTTTGGTTTGATGGTGTAAATTCATACTTTCCTCCAAGACCTAGAGGTGTCTTCTACACTTCATAGGTGTCTTCTGCACTTCATAAATTGATCAGTCATGAAGGAATACCTTGATGTTCCCCATTGTTTTTCTTTTGAAAATGTGAAGTACAATCCTCCAAAACATAAATGGAGCATTGTACAACCCAAAGGAAGTTCTGTTTTGCACTTGGATACCATTCTTAACCATGAAGGTTGTCTTCAACTTGTCTTCCTCTCCAATGCTTATTTGATTGTAACCACTGTACTTGTCAAGGAATTAGTAGATCTCATGACCTACCTCCTTAGAATTGAGTAAGTAAATGGAATGGGGAAAGAGATTCTAAACTAGTACCATATTCAGGGTTTGTCAGGCTACACATTCAAATCTGTCCCTTCTTCAAACTCATGACAATGGGTGATATATAGTCAATATTGTTTACTTTGAAAATCATTCAGGCTTCAAACATCTGTCAATTTCTATTTGGATCTTTGTTACACACTTAGGATTCATTCAGTAGGATCTCAATCTTATAGGTTGTATGCTTAGCATTAGAGGTATCTTGTGTTCTCATAGCTGTGGTGGAACAAATTTCAAGTCGTTACACTTCATACAAACATGTCTTTTTAGTCAAGATAAATTTGGAAAGCAGTTCCTTTCAACATTGTGTCCCAATTATGTCTTATGTGGATGATGTGTTTGTTGTTTTTCGTCCCAAGGTCCATCTCCACCATCTTAGGACCAGCTTACTGTATTCTCTCCTTTGTCAGGGATGAATATATGAAGATGTTCTTTTCAATTCATCTGCATTGAAAACTTGTGAATTATAGCAAAAATGATGGATCATATCTAGCACTTGCATTATGGCATGTTTTGCTTCCATAATATCCCTTTTCTTTCCAAACTTCTTCTCCTTATACTTCTCTCACACTGGCTTCCTCCTCATGGATAGTTCTTTCTCTTCATGAATATCAATCTCAATACAACATGCCAAGGAAAATCTCAGTTGCTCATTTGTCAACATAAAATCCACTCTTTGACCATTTCTCATTTTTGGAGCACTACTCTGTTTGTAGGGCTTCCTTCTCTTAGTTGAATGATTCAACTTCTTTACTAATTGCATGGATTTTGATGTTGCTGTTAAAATTCATATTCCATCATTACTAGCTTCTCATTTTTAGTCATAACTTGGGTGTATCTCTTCCTCCTCTTAGTTGAATGATGCATCATAGGCTGGCTTTAGTAGTGAATCACCACAAAGTCAATCAGAAATTCACATTCTTGTATCTGAACCTATTGTTATATCAAGAGTCCTAGAGGCTCAGTAACAAATTGGTTTGCCATTGCCAACGTGAACGTTGGTGGCCACATTGGTTTGTTCAATCTCTTCAAGTACTCTAAGTAAGCACATTCACACAACCAGTATCTATGACCAGTTAAGTGCACTTGTATCCTAGAATGTCCATCTCAATAAAAATATGTTTGACTTAATCATAAGTGTCATGGGATTCAAGACTCTTTCACTATTGGTACCTCCAAGTCTTGCATGGTGCTGTTCCAAGCACCATGTAAGGACAAGTACACTGTTTTGGATTTCTCCAATCTTGATGAGAATGAATGTCTCAGTCATTTGTCTAGCAATGGTCAATGTGGATGGATGGCTAGTTTTCTTGTTTGGGCTTGGTGCCTATAGTTTTGTGTTGAACTCCTCTATCATACCTTGTTAAAGTTGGTCCCTCTCATCCGCCAACTTTTTTCTAGATAACCTGTACCATTGTTATTTTGCCATTGCACTCTGGTCCACCATATTTGCAATTGTCATAGTTCCATGCTTCAGACACTTTATATTGTTGTAGTTTCCTAGTCCACACCATTTGCACATTCAATATTAGCCTTCTTGTGAATTTATTGGGGGCACTCAAGCATTGTGTTCCCCACTCATTACATGTTCAACATTGAATTATGTGGTATCCATTCTCATCTTTTTCTATGCATTGCCTTCCTTTGATCATCTCTTTATCTCAGGTTTTCAATCTTGATATCCACCAGCTGTAGCTTCCTTGGAGGTCGGTGCTTCTGCAGCTAACACTTTTTGTTATTTCATTTTTCAAGTTGTAGGCACAGTCCTTAGCTGCATGGTCAGTCGCCCTTCTGGTCTCACAGAATTGACCAGCAGGACAAGTTGCAATCGTGACTCTTGATTTAACAAGTTATTCACCATACTTCCTTGTTTTCCTTCTTCATGTCACACTTAAATTCCTTGAAAGTCCTCATGATGTCTTTTCGTAGGGTGGTTATGGTACAGGGCTTGAATCAAGGAAAACAAGAAGACAAATCTGAAATATTTCCACCTTAACAACTCAGTTCTATTTTTCAACTTCCATTTCCTTGCACACAATCCATCTAATCCCTATATAATATTTTTCATCAATTTTCTGATTTCCCCAGAGAGGGGACCATGTCCTCTCTTGCATCCCCTCCTTGCAAATTTATACTATGGTCAAGTGCTGATCAATGATTTGACTCCTGACAATAGATCTGAACTGAAAGTTTTCCTGCAACAACTGGCACAGTACACTCCAGTGCGACAATGTTACCTACCAAAAAGAAAATGGTTCCTACCTACCAAAAAGAAAATGGTTCCTACCTGAAAATGGCAACCCCATCCATATTCTCTTTTACAGTGGATGAAAAGGAACAAAGATTCTGGACTTCCAAATAGAAAATCTTTATTTGCAAATTTATGGGTGCCTAAACTGGCTCCGAAGACCCCCAAAAGCTTGGATTGAGGCAAACTAATATCCATCTAGAATAGTTGATGCCTTATTGATACCAAGGGGTGATTTTTTGATGTCTTCTCTTCCCAACAAAAAACAGAAATTAGATTCCAGGGAGGCCCATAGTTCTTAAACAAATCAGGCCTCTCAAGAAACATTGATCTCCCATTTTCAAGCTTATGGGAGATCTAGCAAGTACCATACCGGTTTGCGTCCACCTTCATCTTTTGTCCAGTGTGCATTGGCATGAAAAATCTTTTAGGAAAATCAAAGTAGCTATTGGAGAATATCATAGTAGCAATAATTCCCCATAAATCAGGACTCACAAGGTTTGGTGATCTGATTTAGAAGAAATCGCCTATTTTTTGATGAAGTTGGCACAATTCCCAGGGCTGAGAGAAATCACGAGAAAAGTTGCGACTTAATTGCCAAAAAGTTAAATGCTCATACATACTTATAAAATTTATATTTGTTCATTTCAATATTGCAAGAGCACTATCAAAGTTCAATGAAGCAACATTACTTGAAATTTGGAACTAAGCAGCAGTGGATTGAGTCCGATTGATTATGGCACAGTTATTCTTCAGCAGTTTTTTCTTGAGGTTTAAATTAATTTTAAATCTTAATGGTGAAGGTTTTTAAGGTTAAATGGAAACCCTAATCATTATTGGTTTCAATGTTAAACTTAAACCCTAAACATCAATGATCAGTAACATTAAATCCTAGGGCTTAACCATTAGGGTTTTTAACAGATAGGCCTTAACATTTTGTTTTAGCTTTTATTATTTAAAATTTAAACTCTAATGCTAAATTCAAACAAAGGCCCTAAAGTTAAATCCTAAAACCATTTATGGACATCTGTACTGATTTTTGTTGTCCCTTTTTTGTCCCAGAATCCTCTAGTGGACTGTGGAAGAATTCCTGCAATAACTACAGGATTATAGCAGCTGGTGAAATTCAAAAGGGGTTTCTTCGTTATTTTGGATGCTTGAATGCACCTTATTAGTTCCCCTGTTGATAGTATTATTGAGTCATTATGTAATAATGGCCATAGAGATACTTCCTGCAGCAAGTTGTAGGACAGAATCAAAGATGCTGCAGGCAACTGGTTAGCTACTTATGGAAACCTCCAACAAGGAATTCATTTGCCTTACCGATGTTTATTCAAATTCTAATCAATTCTTGTAATGTCCCCTTTTCCTAGGCAGTGGTCAGACGTAGTGGTTAGTCTACCAGTTGGTCCTCATAGGCTAACAGGGTGTTTAGGGGACCCCTTCGAGGGTGATTTTTAGTTCTTCAGCAGGCCTTTTGGTGTTTATTTCAGTACTCTTCAGCTCAGTGTCCCATTTTATTTGTGGTGTGCTTTCCGGAGGCCATTTTGGATACTTTGACGCACACTTACTATTTTTAGTAAGTCACTTGGATGTGTTGCTCATACTTACTATTTATAGTAAGTCATGGGTATGGTTAGCTGGCGGAGTTACTACTTTTGGCATGTTGGCGTAATTATATCTTGGAGTTATATTGGTTAATATTGGTCCTATGCATTTAATATTAATAATGTTAAATAATAAAGTTAAATTAAATAATTTAACTTTATGCGTTATTAAAATATATTAAAAGGGGACTTTATATTCAAAAGGATATAAGTGATATTTTAAGTGCACTTTATAATATAAAGTTAAGTGCCAAATTAAAGGGAGACACAAGGACTTTATTTAAAAGGGATTTAAATGATTTAAAAGAATACTTTATTTTATAAAGTATTGTGCCCAATTAAATAAAATATTAAAAGGAGTTATAAGGTGGGAAAAGTAAATGAAATGAAATGTAAATCAAATGCAAATTGAGCATGGAAATATAAAGGGGCAATGAAAGCTCATTTTAAAGATTCATTCATTCATTATTGAAGAAGATTATTTGATAAGGGTTTTGTTGAAGATTGGAGAGTCTGAAAATCTCAAGCTTTTTGAAGACGAAATCCCTTAGGAAGAACAGCTCGGTACAGGAGTGAGAGATCTCCCAAGCCAGCTTGCAGACAATCCCATTTCAAGGATTGTGCTTGTGCTTCAATTGATTTACAAGAAGAGATCCAATTTATAGGTTTGATGGTTTATTCAGGGTTTGATGAATAAAATAATTGTATGTCCAGATTAATTATTGGGCTGAAGTTATCTGAATAATTCTATATTGTTGGTAAATGTGGAGAGCTCCTCTGGATTGGGATGTAGGGTTTGATGATTATATTGTGTTGGGCGACTGCCACTGAAATAAATACATTGCTGCTGAAGTTACCAGTTTGGGCGTAGAGTGCAGTGAAACCCTAGCGCACCATTTCTGAAGTGGTTTCTGGCTTCTATAAGAGACGCCTAGCTTGAAAGGGGCTTGTTTATCTGCTGCGAGCTGTTACAGACTTTTCTCAGTCATGGCGTGAGCTCCTACAACAATCTGGAAGCTTTTCTTGGAGTCAATGTTGGTGCTGAGTCTTCCTATATGAAGTTCGAATCTTTGTATGGTCACAAGCAGCATATTCTTCAGGTTTGGGCACAAGCTTTGTATGTTTCTTGTCTGTACATTGGTCCGAGTTTTCACATTTGCTAGGGAATTGAGCATATGTCTTGTTGTATGCAAATCTGGGCATGCTGTCCAAGTAGAACAGACTTGTTCAAACTCAGAAATTACCTTTCAAATTGCTGTCATAACGTTTCTGTAGGTGCTGAGTCATATGGTGCAATGTTAGCATTGATATCTTTATGCTAGAATGAACAATGACATACTAAACTGCTGTGTTAGTCGAGTTATTAATGGTTGCAATGATCAAGTGTACTGCTGTCATCTAAAATGCTAAGTCTGAGAAGTGCCCAGCTGCTGTTCAAATCAGTTTGTTCATTTCGTTTATTATTTGCATGCATGTTTATCACTGTTGTTTGACAAAATGGAACATCAAACAAACTGAAAATAATTGAGCAAAAATTGCAAATTAAATATCCTATCAGGGGTGGGATATTACAATTCTATCAATATTTCTAACAAGTCCATTTATAGTAGCACAAGTATTTTTGGGACGAAATGGATAGAAAAGAATACTAAGGAATACAGAAAAGGGACTAAAAGTTGGCTGAAACCTGAAAGTGTACCATATTAGGACTTATCAAACCCTAAACTTCAGCTGTAAGTTATTTTTAGGGATGGGCTAGGGTTTTTAAATTCTAAATTTCTAGTTACCTTAACAGCAAATCCTTAAAGTTTCTTTTGGTTTAGGGTTATTGTTAGAGTTTTTTTAATTTAGTATTTACCAAATATAACCTTCCACCTTTAAATTTTATAGGGTCAGGGTCAGGGATTTTAATTTTGTTTATTATCCACTAACACTAACCTGAAGATTAGTGTTGGGGAATGCCACAAAAACTTGTATCTACTAATGTTAGGGATATTAATTATTTTTTTAGAATGTATTAATTTCTACATCAATTCTAGTGGCTGTTTTTTGCTTTATTTTGTAGACTTCAGGTAATCATGCCATGGGAAAAGGACTTTGCATGAACCTATGATAAAGGTGCTCCTAATTCAAACAAAGCTAGATGCACTTTTTGGGGCCATAAATGCTGTGGAGATATTTGTTGCTTCAAATGACATTTGGCAAAAGTACAAGGGCATTATGTTAGGCCTTGCAAACAATGCCCCACAAATGTCACCCTTAGACTTGTAGAAAGTAAAACAAAGAAGGCAAGAACAACTATCAAATCATCATCTTCCGAGGTCAAAGTTGATCCTTTAGATGATATTGAGACATCACAATCACAACAGCCTATTCTAGATTCATCTACACATTTTGTACATCATAGAGACCTAACGTATGGATGGTAACATAATGCCTTGTTTGCACTATGCATTGCACATGGTGCACAACCATATATAGAGACATGGTGGAAGAAGAATGTTCATGGATAGGACAAAAGTGCCTTTGGTAATTTTTGGTTCTATTATAGCCTTGCATTTGATGTTGCTCGGTTTCCATATTAACAAGCCATGGTGGATGCAAGTGTAATTGCAAGTGCTAGATTCAAAGCTCCATCATATGAGACTTTGAGGAATGACATGTTGAGGGATGCATTTTAGGATGTGAGTGACGTCCTTGCCGAACAACCTACACTATCATGTTATATGGGTGGATGGATAGGAGAAATCACACTCGTTAATTTCCTTGTCGCATTTGAGCTTAGCATAATTTTCTAGAAATCCATTATGTGTTAGATAGGGTCAAATTAATGCTAACACTTTTCACTCTATTTGATGAGGTGGTTGTTGAGTTAGGGCCACAATTTGTGGTTAAATTAATTATACACTATGCTGCTAGTTGTGTGGCTATGTTGCATGGTCTTGATTTAACCCTAAAAGACATTGGCAATCTTCCATGGGTTAAATTTGTAGTGGTGAGGGGATAAATCGTTACTAAATTTATTTACAATCACACAAGTGTTTTGAGTGTGGTTTGCACCTTCATAGATGGTAAGGAACTTCTTTGGCCATAGGCGAAGAGATTTGTGACCCACTTCTTTGCATTGCAAATTCGTTGTGTAGAGAAGATGAACTTGAAGTGAATGGTTGTTCCAACCAAGTGGGTTGAGTCTACCTTTGCTAGTCATATAGATGGGAGGAACATTTATACCAACATTTTTGATAAGAGTTTTTGGTCAAGTGCTCAACAATTTGTGCAAAATTTTAGAGCCTTTATTCAGTGTTTTGAGAACAGTTGATACAGGAAAATTCTCCATTTTCTATTTCTACGAGGCCATGGATTGGGCTGAGGCTATTAAAATGTAATGTCCCCATTTTAGGGTTCTCTTGCATTGCAGTTGGCTTTGACCTTCTGGGTGGGTGTCTATCTTGTTCGAGGGGTTATTTGATGTTACCAGTGGGCTCAGATGGTCTAGAGGACTCAAATGCCACTTTTCGATGTTATTTCTAGCTTGTGGTGTGTTCTCCAAGAATTTTGGAGAGAGCATCTATTTATAGTAAGTCACTCGGTCGGGTCCGTTTATCATCATTCATCATCGGTATAACTTCTGTCCAGTCAGTTTTCGATTTCGATGCATTTTGACCGTTTCTGCAATTTGGATGTAATATTGAGCTATATTTAATTAATTTTACTAAGGTTGCTATTTTAATTAAAATATTTTAATGGGCACCTTAGTGTTATAGCTCATTGGAACTAGGATGGAAAGTTTTAAATGTTGGGACACTGAAAAGTGGATTTAAGTGCCGGGAACATTTTAAAAATGAATTAAACCACTTTTTGGAAATATAAGGCTTATTAAATTAATAAAGTGATTTTATATTGAGTTTTCTAGAAAGTTCTCAGGAAACTTATAAAAGGAGATATGGAGAGCTTTTTTGGAATATGCAGTTCATTCTATTTTCTCTTATTGAAACCCTTGTGGTTTGGGAGATTGATCTTGGTTCATCTCAACCTCTAGAGGAGGAAAACCCTCTTGGAGAAGATCAATTTTAGGGGTGAGAGATTCCTCCCTAGTTGATTGCAGGAGAAATCATTCAGGCTTCTCGCTTGGACTCAACGATTGGAGATTGTGAAATTTGTGAAGTCTTGTGCCAAGGCAATTTTTTGAGTATTGGAGTTTATAGAATTTCCAAGCAAGAGTATGGGCATCAAATATTTCATGTTGGTTGGGTGATGGCATTTAGACATCAAGGCATGGATTCTTGGTAACTATGGGCCTATCGAACAACATTTAAGGTAACTATTACCTACAAAATATATGGCTCCTAGCTTAAGGATCGTTATAGAAAATAGATTGGGTGATAATGAAAGTTTCAAAGAACCAATCCTTCACTTGAACAAGGTAGATGAATGAAGAATTATGGCATAATGGGCCATTGAAATAATGTAGAAAAGGAGAAAACGTTGGCATGACAAATACCTTTGAAAAATGAACTTTAAGCCTAGATAGTTAGTACTAGAATATAATGACCGTAATGAAATCAAACTAGGTAAGTTTAAAATCATGTGGCTAGGCCCATTCAAGATCAAAGAAATACTAGAAAACGGATCGATAAAGCTAGAGAATTTAGTGGAACCACAATGAAAGATGTTGTAAATGGTTCAAAATTGAAAATTTATAAGGTGAGGCAAGAGGCCCAAGTAGTTGTAAATATGATAGATTGGGAGTTGACAGAAAAGTAAGAATTAAGTGAGAAAATTATGGAAAAGGAGACTGCGGGAAGTGTTGTACCAAGAACGCATCCAAACTTAACTAAGTATGTTATATGACTTTTTCCCCAAGAGAAGAGAAAGTTATGAAATAACCCTTTTAAATTTAAAAAGGGAGATAAAATAAAGGATATTATGATCATTTGGTTAAAAGAGAGATTAATAAAGAATATGTATAAACACTCTTTAAAAAGGAAGAATGATTATTTACTTGGTTATATGACTTTTTCCCCAAGAGAAGAGAAAGTTGTGAAATAACCCTTTTAAATTTAAAAAGGTTATTTCATAACTTTCTCTTCTCTCGGGGAAAAAGTCATATAACAAAGTATTTGTTTAGCCCTTCAAATATATGGTAAAGGGCATATTCATTCACGATATTTTGGCATGTGTTATGAATATGTCAGCTTTGACCTCCCTTGGAAAATGTTAACCATGGTCAACTTTTTGGAGATGAGAGACTTGAAGATTCATATGAATTATGAACCTATGGAAGAATACAAAAAAATCTTTGATAGATATCCATTCTGATTTCTGAAAGAAGTTGTTTCAGGTTTTTGTCCAATGTTTATGGTAGAATGCTCACTCGTGGTGGAATAATCGAGATATGACCAAGTAGTCCAAGAGTTTAGAGAAAAAAAATCATTTAACAAATTCCTTTACACCATAACCATTCAGAGTTTGGTGTTCAGTATGTAATCCTTTGGCAAATCCACTAGCATGAGATGAAGGAATAACATGGTACTAACAATATGAAGCACCAAGTTTGATAGACTCTTGGCCAATATCAAAAGATAGAGGAAACAAAGGTAGGACTCAGTTTAATACTGTTGAAAGAATTTTTAAATTAGAGTACACTAGTACATGTTGCACTAATGAATGTTATAAAGGATCGTATGCATCTTGTATGAATCGACATGAAATGGAGGTAAAAATGGAAATTAAATTGAATTAGGGTAAAACAGAAAAGAAGAGAAAAAGGGAAACATCAAATAGGGAGGACAAATTAAAAATTTAAAAGTGAAAATTATGTATTGGAATTAATAATAAAGTGAAAAGAAAATATCTGCAAGGAGTAGAAGAAGATTAAAAATAAATAAAAAATGAAAAAAGAAGATTAAATATATCAGAGTTTCATGACTACATGGCCCCTTAATTTTGGTACAAATTAAGCCCTTTGAATCTTTAAGAGCTATATGGCTTAATTTCTTTGTTGGCATTGTAAACCTCAAGCTAATTAAATAATTTATTGTACAACCAAGTAAACTATTGACTACAATACGACTTATTGCCTCTTCTACTGCTGTAAGTCCCTCGATCAGTAGTGGTATACAACCTTTTAATATTGTTGCCATATGCTTCACTTCCCTTGTATGACCTGTTGCAGTCACTATTTTATGACCTACTTTTCCATGCACCATACGACATTTTTCCCTTTGGTAATTTCAATTCTATGAGTCTGCTGTATAGTTCACCCTATCAATTGTTTCCATACATCTAAAAATTTCAAGTACCGTATGGCCTATGTATTTGTTGTACTTTTTCTACCAACTATCATAAGCCTTGATCCAATCTGCCATACGTTGTACGACCTCTCTAATCGTTGTGCCCCTATGGTACACTCCTTATTGCCATCACCGTATTGTTCAAATTTAACAAATTTCTAGCATCCACCATACAAATTGCATTTATTGTTGTAGCAGTACAATCAAGGAGTTGGGCTGATATGGTACGATTTGATTTGCTAAAGCAGGTGATTGGAACTTCTTGGTTTGTAGAATGGCCTCTGCTGCCAGTTGTTGTATAAGTCTCAAGTGTACATTTTTAAATTTTTTTCTCAATAGTTCAACAAACTTCTTGTGTACATTATTTGCACTCAACTTCAATAGTACATCATAAGGGGAAAGAATTAAAAATCAGCTAGAATAATTACTTATTCAATTCCTAATAATTTAAATTTAATTGTGGTTATTAAGAGTTAGCAAACCAATTATTCTGGGACTTTGCAGTTCAAGAAGTTCAGCGACTACAATCAAAGATCATGGTTGGAAAAGGGAAAAAGATAGTTTCGAACAGTGGAAGTAACAGGTAACTCATTTGCATAAACCAAAAATCTTATAAACAACTCTAGACAAGGCCATTGAAAAAGATAGTGTAACACTAGTGAAAGCATTGGTGAAAAGAATGGAAGGAAAGGGGAAACAAATAGAACCACAAACAAAGGGAATTAACAATGTAGAGTCTCTTGCTTGGGAGAGCCTTACAACTAATGAATGTAGGTTATGATGGGCAAATAATCCAGAAGATCACCTGCTCAAAGCTGCAGTAATGTCTGCTTAGGGAGAGAATATGATTCAAGTTCTGTATTTTAATTTTTGAGAGTTTTAGCCTTCATAAGAATGGTATCAAATTATAATAGAGAAGAACAAAAGCCTATCATGCAATATATTGATTCAGCAGTGAGTATCACATACACTCTTGCTAATTTTTGTTGGGTATTTGGGGTCCATTGCTCGAGAATCTTAGTATTAAAACCTACAACACATGTCAGTCAAAGGGAAAAACAAGTAGTCCTACAAATTCTATGGAAGGACAACCTCACAAAGCAAGAACAAGCAAATATTTGGAGCTAGGGAAATAGAGGCCTTAGAAAAACTATCTAACAAATGATAAATGGAAGTGTATTCTAAGTCTTATTAAAAGAAGGTTAATGGAGGCTACATGGGCTTCAAACATCACTGTTTGAATGACAAAATACGTGGTTGGGCTAAGCAAGGGAGAATTTTTTAATTGGGCAGAATTCCTGTTAGTAAGAATACAATAATTCTCATCTTTGAAGCACAAAGCTTTTTAAATGACACAAAATGCAATTGTATTATTTATGAATGCAATTTATACATAGATACCATTCGTAGCAGCTGGCAAATTTTAGTCGAATATTGAGTATGGTCTGTCATGTCCCTCTATCTTCAAATGGAAGTCTCTAGTTTTATAGGTAATGGAAAGGAAAGGAGAGGAAACCAAGACCAAGAAAAAGGAAAAATATACAAGTTGAATCATCTTTGGAAGAAGATCCCATAGAGGAAGGTGATAGTGGAGGGGATGAGGAAGGTGATAGCGAAGGGGATAAGGAAGTTGAAATTATAGAAATAACTGCATCTCCTTCTGGTACCACACCTGTAGAATTTCCTTTGGACCCCACACCTGTAGAACTTCCTTTGGACCCCACACATAAATGAGTGGCTGAGTTTATTAGGAGCTCCCATTGATGCCATAGAGTATCCTCTCTTGAGCCCCACATAGGAAATAGAGTAGCAAAATCAGTCAGCTCCTACACAGGAAATATAACAGCAAATTCAATCACTCCCTACTCTCCAGCAAGAGGGAAGTCCCCAATAGTTGCAGGAAAATGCTCAACAATTGCATGATGAATCACATAGCCTAGTTCATAGTGACGAGGATGAGATCACCATTCAGCTTTCCAAACCAAATTCCATTGATCCCCTTGGTACCATTTAACAGTATATTCAAGATTTGGAATTGATGGCACACATCATGTGTGAGGTTGCTGATATTGCACAGAAGTTGGACAACACTCACTCTCTTTCATCTTATAGGAGGCTTGGCAGATTCAACACTTTCCTAAGGGTGAGTGCCATCAAGAGTTCGTTAAAATCTCTCTCTCATGGATGGCCTACCACAAGCACACTTAAAATAAACATTAGCGGATTCTTGTTGAAATGCCTCCTCCTTTTGGTGGTTCTGATGGCAAAGTTCTAGAAGCATTATCTTCTATTGAGTACAGATTTCACTATTTGTACCTGTAAATGTAATCAAATCTTATCAAATTGTATCCTAAAGTGACCTATGGAAATTCTAATATGGAAATTCTAAGTCTGAAAATTCTGTGTATGAATTCTAAGTTAGATTTTATTCTTGTATTTTAAATCTTCTGATTGCAGAACATTTATCAATTTCGATGTTTGCAAGATAGAAGATTGATTTCCCATTTATATCATGGGAGAAGACACGCTCTAAGGAGATGCGTCTCATGAGAGGACGTGTCCCTTGAGTGCACGGGATCCCCTTGGCAAATTTGGTGGTTATTAATTAACCAATAATCATGCTTTAACAAGCAGCAATCAAATGATGTAAGGTTCGATTTATTTATTCATGAATTTCTATCATCATCTGAAATTCGAATAACTTATTTGTAGACATTATATTTTAAGAGTAGTTTGATTAAATATAAATGATGATGATGCATAAATGCAATCATCATTTATATCTGACCGATGCTATCTTAAATCAACACTCCCTCTTAGCTAGGGAAGATATTTCAAAACAAATAAGTGGAGATATCACCTTCACACGTGATATCGAAGATATGATATGTTTTCTCAATATTGTCAAGTCACATGACATTCTTCATAACACATCTTCATTATGGTATGTGCACTGATATAATGTCACATGATTTCTACCATAATAATTCATGGCATATCCACAGATATATAATTATCCACCATGATTATCTCTTAAGGATCACAATGATCTTCAAATGACATCAAGTCCCATGATATCCGTCAAAGTGTCCAAGAGATACTATCATGACATATCCAAATGATATCAAGTCCCATGATATCTATCATGATAGTTCAATTCATCATTGTAGAGTCGTCACTTTACAATGTCACATACAAGTGTTCATTATTAGAAAGATCGTCACCTTTCAATAATGTACATAGGGGGAGAGGGCCCATAAAAGTCATGGAGTCACACACATGACAAAAGAGTTTACACATTAAACATCTTTAAATATATTAGTACAACTTTTAAACAATTTGAATTTCAATCATAATATCAAATTACATTTCAACCATACCAAGCTTCTTCCTGAAGTGTTCAACCTTGATTCTGGAGAGAGGTTTGGTGAGAATGTCTGCTGTTTGATCATTTGTACTAATATACTCCAACTGGATCACATTCCTTTCTACCATGTCTCTTACATAATGGTAGGGGATCTCAATATGCTTAGATCTATCATGGAATACTGGATTTGTAGAGAGTTTAATGCAACTCTGATTATCACAATGAATGATGGTAGGATTCAAGGGTTCACCAAAGAGTCCCACAAGCAATTTCCGGAGCCATACTGCTTCTCTTGCCCCCATAGAGGCTGCAATGTATTCAGCTTCTGTCGAGCTTTGAGCTACTGAAGACTGTTTTCTGCTGATCCAAGAGATCATAGCCGATCCTAAACTGAAGCAACATCCTGATTTGCTTTTCCGATCAGTTACACTTCCAGCCCAATCTGAATCAGAGTATCCATGTAGATCTAGTTGGTCATTCTTGTAAAGAAGACCATATCCAATAGTGCTTTGAAGATATCTCAATATATGTTTCACAGACATAACGTGAATTTCCTTTGGCTCACACATGAATTGGCTTAGAGCATTCATTGCATAGCAAATATCAGGTCTGGTGTTAATCAGGTACATCACTGATCCAATCATTTGTCTATATAGAGTGGAATCTGCACACTTAGATTCTGCTGCTGCTTCTTTTAGTTTGTGGAGGTTGGTTTCCATAGGTGTAGACATGGGTCTACAATCCAACATTCCAAATCTCTTTAGAATATCAATAGTATACTTTACTTGATTTAGTCTGATGCCATATGATTTCTGCCAGACTTCTAAACCCAGGAAGTAATGTAAAATGCCCAAGTCTTTCATGTCAAATTTTGAAGTCAGATCCTTCTTTCCTTGAGCAATGAGGTGATCCTCTCCTGTTATCAGCAGGTCATCAACATATAAAATAATTATTAGAATATCACCTTTAATTACCTTAAAGTAAAGATTTGGGTCTGCATCATTCTTGGAAAATCCTAGTACAAAGAGATAGCTTCTAATTCTTTCATACCAGGCCCTGGGAGCCTGTTTAAGTCCATACAGTGCTTTCTTTAGTTTGCATACATGTGAGTTAGGTTTATGTATCATAAAACCTTAAGGCTGTTCTAGATAGACTTCCTCTTCAATGGTCCCATTTAGGAAGGCGGTTTTCACATCCATTTGATGGATCTTCTAGCCTTTAGCTGCTGCAATGGCTATCACTGCTCTTCAGATGTGTAACGGGCAACAAGTGCAAATGTTTCTTCATAATCAATGCCTTCCTTTTGTGAAAAACCTCTGGCCACAAAACGTGCATTATGTTTTTCTATACTGCCATCAGCAGCTTGTTTGATATTGAAGAGCCATTTAGAAGAGACAACAGATTTCTCTTTTGGTCTAGGTACTATATCCCATACATCATTTTTTAGAATTGACTGATACTCTTCCGTCATAGTGTCCTTCCATACTTGATGTCTGAAGGCTTTTGTAACACTGGCGGGTTCAAAATTTATGATGTCATTCATTAGAGCAACATAGCTTGAGAACCGTTTGGGTCTTTTACTTTCCCTAAAGGTTCCTTTGGGTGTTGCATTATTCTCAGCTTCTTTGATCATCTTTCTAGCCCAAAGTGGCCTCTTCTTGCCGTTGTCATATGTATTTTCATCTGAAGTAGATAGAAGTTCATTTGGTATTTCCTCAGGATACTCCCTCTGAATCTCAGGAGTAGGTTCCACTTCTAAGATTCTAGGGGAATAAGTTTCTATCTCACTTGAACTTCTTGCCCTTTTGAATGCAATGTCTTCTTTAAAGATGAAATCTCTGCTCAATTCAATTTGTTTCTGCCCGGGTATGAATTTCCTGTAGGCTTTAGAGGTTTCACTATATCCCACAAATACCCCTTTCTTTCCGGAAGGTTCTAGTTTGGATCTCTTCTCTTTGGGCACATGAATATAGACTAGGCAACCAAAAATCCTAAAGTGACTAATATCAGGTTTTATGCCAGTAAATGCTTCTTCAGGAGTTTTGTTATCTAGATGAGAATGTGGACATCTATTTTGGATGAAGACGACAGTTTTAGAGGCTTCTGCCCAGAAGGAAGTTTCTATGTTCTGGTCAAGTAACATTGTTTTTGTAGCTTCTACAATGGTTCTATTTTTGCTTTCAGCAACCCCATTTTGTTGAGGGTTGTAGGCTACTGTAAACTCCCTCTTAATCCCAACATTTGTGTAGAATTCCTTAAATATTTCAGAGGTGTATTCTCTCCCATTGTCTGTCCTTAGAATTTTGATTTTCTTCTCAGAGAAGTTTTTAGTAAGAGCTTTGAACTCCTTGAACCTTATAAGGATTTCTATTGACTCTTTACACTTAAGAAAACAATTCCAGGTCTTCCTAGAGAAGTCATCTATAAATATAACATAGTATAGGAAGCTTGCCATGGAGGGTACAAACATGGGTGCACATAAATCAGAGTGAACCAGATCTAACAGATTTTTGGTTTTACTCAAGCTATTGTGAAAGGATTCCTTTGTATTCTTTCCTAGGGCACACCCTTTACAAGCTCCTTCATGAGTTGGTTTTAACTTAGGTAATCCTGTTACTAGTTTTTCCACAGAGGGTAGGGCACGGAAATGAAGGTGTCCTAATCTTCTATGCCAAATTTCATATGAATCAGAAGTATCAACAATAAGGGTTTGCTTGACTTCAATGCATAGTTTATAAAGATAACCTTGTCTTATACCTATGGTTTGAGCTTTCTTTATAGTTGAGTTCTTAGGCCATGCTAGAACTTTCCCATCCATAAAGGTAACCCTATATCCATTGTCTTCAAGAGCAGAGATGGATATTAGATTCCTCTTTATTCCAGGTACGAATAAAACTCCAGTGAGTTGAAGGGAGAGACCAGATTTCAATTTGATGGAGCAAGTTCCAACCCCTTTTACAGGGTGTGCAGAATCATCCCCAATAGTTACTTCTTCATCAGTCTCTTCAGTCATAGTGTCTTAAGTGTTCTCTGAAACCTGTGATGTGCTTTGAAGAACCACTATCAATTACCCAGTTGTTGATATTGTGAGATACTTGACTTGATAAGGCTGAATAGAATACAAATTTCTCAGATTCATGGTCTGAATTTGACTTTCCTACTTTAGCAAAGGATGCTTGTTGTTTTGATCTGTCAGGGCACTTCATTGCATAGTGCCCATATTGATCACATCTAAAACATTGTACTTGAGAGATGTCTTTCGTTTTCTTGGATGATCCTTTTCCATAGGAATTTCTCTTTCTCTTAAATGATCCTTTCCCATAAGAGTTTTTCTTACCCTTTTTATTAGATGTTGTGTTGAGCACATGAATGTCTTCATCTATGGATTTTTGTTTGTTTTCTTTTGTTGAGAGTCTTGTTTCCTCTTGTAAGTAGTTTGTTATTAGCCTATCAAACTTGGGGAGTTTAGATCTCACACTTATTCCTTGAACAAATGACTCCGATGAGTTTGGTAGGCCTCCTAGTGCAATTAGTGTTAACTCTTTGCTATCAATTTGATATCCAATTGTAGATAATTGATCCCTTAGTTAAATGATCCTCATGAAGTATGTATTAATAGTTTCTCCTTTGTTTATTTGGACATTGTTGATTTGCCTCTTTAATGCAAGAGTCCTACTGGTGTTGTTTTTTTCAAAGGTGCTCTCAAGGGATTTGAACATTAGATATGCAGTTTCATGTTTTGCTAGAATGGGTACTATATGGTCCCTAACTGCATCTACTAAGATTTTCATGGCCTTTTAATTGTTCTCAATCCATTGAGTTTTCTCTGGATCATCCTCTGGTTCCCTCTTGTTTTCTCTCACAAATGAGTCTAACTTATTTTCTTTAAGAATCATCATGATTCTGAATTTCCATGATGTGAAGTTGTTTGCTCCTTCAAGACGATCTTCAAATCTGATCACACTTGACATTATGAAGAATGTGATGTGAATTCGATTTCTTAAAAAATACGAATTTTTTCTAAGTAATCTGATATCTAGATTTGATTTTGATTCACTCAACTTGGCTCTGATACAATGTAAATGTAATCAAATCTTATCAAATTGTATCCTAAAGTGACCTATGGAAATTCTAAGTCTGAAAATTCTGTGTATGAATTCTAAGTCAGATTTTATTCTTGTATTTTAAATCTTCTGATTGCAGAACATTTATCAATTTCGATGTTTGCAAGATAGAAGATTGATTTCCCATTTATATCATGAGAGAAGACGCGGTCTAAGGAGACGAGTCTCATGAGAGGACGTGTCCCTTGAGCGCGCGGGCTCCCCTTGGCAAATTTGGTGGTTATTAATTAACCAATAATCATGCTTTAACAAGCAGCAATCAAATGATATAAGGTTCGATTTATTTATTCATGAATTTCTATCATTAGCTGAAATTCGAATAACTTATTTGTAGACATTATATTTTAAGAGCAGGTCGATTAAATATAAATGATGATGATGCATAAATGCAATCATCATTTATATCTGACCGATACTATCTTAAATCAACAGTATCTCATGCTACGAACTATAATGGCAACACAATGCACTATTGGGGCACAAATTAATGAGTTCATGTGTATTTCCTAGAAATTAAGAGAAGAATTGGATGATCAAAGTATTCGGTTCCATGCATGGCATACCCAACTCATATAATTGGTAAAGGCTAAGGCGGTTGACAAAGATAGGGAAACTGCTTATAAGGACAAAGAAATTGCCGAACGACTTGCTAATGAAGAGGGAAAAGCTCAACTCATGGAGGTAGTACAAATGGTAAAATATTCTTGGGAAAGGGAACTATTGGCAGCTCACCATTTGAATCAAAGAACATAAGAAGTTTATCAATTGGGCACTACTGCTTCTCAACATTCAACTCCTTCCTCTTTAGTGTCTACACTACTAGAGACATCTTCTCACCCAGCCCCTAAGATAGAATTTTGCCTACTTTTTGTTGTCTAGAAGACAATTTTTCTTTTGGGGGGGCTAATGTAGATAGAATAAAATATATATTAGTTATTAGTTAAATTGTAATTTTGGCTAGTTGGCAAGAATGGTTATGTCTCATTGACTAATTGAAGTAGTTTTGGATAGTTGCCGACGGTTAGAATTCCTTGGTAATTGTGAACAAGTTTATATATTTTTTTGTAGTCAGGAAAAGAGACTGTGTTGTTGGAAAATCATTCCCTTCCCCATTTTTGTATAAGAGCATTGAAGTGGTGCATGAATAAAGAAACAACTGTTATATCTTCTAAAATATATAGTTATTCAAATATGAACTACTCATGAATGCATAAACCAATTTACGATGCTTAAGTAATTGCATGTCTAGATAGGCAAGTAAACAGTTTCTTCAAGAGGAAATGGTTCCTAAATCTATTTATTGATAGGATTTAACTGTTTCTCATTTTTTAGTGTTTAGGTGGATGTTGCTAGTTAGGAATTTAAACAGTATCTTCATATTGTGCTTCTTTCAGTTTTACTTATAATGTTTGATATGCACCATCGTTTCTGTATTTCAGGGCATGTGTTGTTGTAGATGATCAGCTGTTAGTTATTGGTGGTCAAGAAGGAGATTTTATGGCCAAACCTGGCTCACCTATTTTTAAATGCAGTAGGAGGTCCGAGGTATGCTTATTATTCACTTTGATTAGTTCTTATAAATATTGTTGCAATAGGCAAACATCATCTGGATTTTTGTTAGGATTACTTGTGCATTCTATAACTTTTCTACAAAGGCTTCATGTGAATCAAAGCAGTTAAAGGCTAAAAAGTTTTATTTGGTATTTATCTCCTCTGACATTTCAATGATGTCAGATTGGCTCTTGTATTACTATATTGTCTACATGTGGTACGCATAATATTTCTTTTTTTCTTGTGAATCACTGGGTGGTGTACTATTTCTGTCATTTTTTGCAATCTTAATCAGAAGAAACTCTTATTTCATCTTTTTTCATGAACCTTTCAAGAGAATGTGATCACAAGGATGCAATATCTTACCATGTTAATAAGCTGTCTTTGAAAGTATATTTTTCAGTTTTATTGTCTTGCTTAACGTTGCATACCTTAAATCTCTTTGATGGTCTACAGATCTATTTCTTTTGCACTCTTGGTCCAACTCAATAAAATTGAGCTCTTTGTATCATTTGTTTGCATAGATAAATTACCACAAAATTCTATGGCAAAATCTCATATTATTGTCTTGTACTAACCAAGTTGATAAGCTAAGCTTCCATTTTTATTATTTGAAATAATCATTTGATACTTAAAATTGTGCAAATTTAAAATGGTACAGGTGGTCTACAGTGATGTGTACATGCTGGATGGAGGGGGAGTATGGAAGCAGTTGCCTCCAATGCCCAAACCAGATTCACATATAGAATTTGCATGGGCGGTTGTAAACAATTCTATTGTTATTGTTGGAGGCACAACTGAGAAACATCCAGTGACCAAACGCATGGTGTTGGTTGGCGACATATTTCAATTTGATTTAAATGTCTTGGTATTCTCTTATACTATTCTACTTTGTTTTATTTGCCATCTTGTGCATGCAATTTTTGTATGTAATTTGCAATAAAATGAATTAAAAAGGAAAGGAGGGAAGGAAAAAAGAAAGAGAGAGTGGGAAATAGATTATCTTAATATCCATGGATGATAGAAATAGGTAGATGGGACTTGAAATTACAACCAATATAGGGAGTGAATGGAAGCTCAAAAGAGGTTTAAGCTGAAACTAAATGAAAATCAGAAAAGGAACCTAGCTAACAAGGGGGATGAATCGAAAGTGGGTAAACCCTAAATATGCCAAAATGTTAAAGCCATGTATTACAAAAGTTGTAAATAGCCATGTTGTACCCATTTGAAATTTTTGTATTGTCTCAAGTTTCAAAGCTAAAATCTTTTCTTTTTGTCAATTCAAATGGTTGTTGTTCCCCTTTGCGTCTTTGTAGATCAGCAGAGGTAACCTTAAAGCAAGTGTACGGAAGCAAAAAATGGAGATTAATAAATCAGGAATTGATGGAGAGATTCATTAAGATGGATTGTACAACTGCATGCAGGTGTGCACCTAATGAAGGAGAGAACATAACTCTTGAAAAATTGCTGCCACAGATTATTGGTGCATGCCACTAGGAGCAGATTGCAGATCAGAGGTTTTCAAATTTGAATTGTAAGATTGTGTTGATGGGGGCATGCCTGCAAAAGGATTTTATCTTTAAGGATATAAAATCAGTTAAAAGATGCACACCTCTAAAGGGGCCTTTCCATATGCTTAGGTGTGCAAGTGATAACTCACATTCAAAATTAGAGGATTGCAAAAGACAGGAAATGAAGTACTTCTGAACAGGGATAGTTGATCATGGAGAAATTCAAGTTCGATTCACTATGTATTGGCATATATAATTTGGAAGAGCTAAACATCAAAAGTGGGGAGTTTGTCGAGGTGTGTGTCTGATTAGGTGTGGAATCAAAGACCGAAATCCTGTTGTAAGGTGCACATGTCAAAGAAGGAAAATCAAAATTCAAGTTGCATGTAGAAGTACATGCCTAGACAGGTTTAGGAGTGTGCTCATGTCAAAAAGAGTTTGTTTGAAAAGCATTTGAGTATAATTTTCTTATTCAAGTGCGAGCAGCGTGCTTCAATGTGGGAGAATGTTGTTTAAAAAAAAACCGAGTTTAAATGACTGTGCTAAGGTGTGCACGTCATAGAAGACTTGTGTAATGCCCCAGCTTTTACACTAGGAAATTAATGGACAAAACACAAACCAATAATTATTTTGCAATACAAAAGTGGCATTAATCAAGCCACACAACACTGCTACATGCTCAAGGTGTCATAACAACATATGATGACACACTTGACATGCACACCAATGCACAATGCATGTTGTGTAATGTCCCCGATTTAGCCCTACGCTCTACAATTGGATTTAGCCTATTTCTGGAAACTCATAGGCAAAGCAAAATGGGAAATTAGAGTTTCCTATTTTAAAGGAGGTTTCAGATGCAGTTTTGAGGGCTTGCATGTGTGTTTTTCTGATGCATGTCTAATGGAGTTTGCTTGGTTTTTGAAGAGCTTCAGGATGAGGTAATTTGCATCTGAATCTAACATCCTTTCTGGGCACTTACTATTTATAGTAAGTCATGATGGTTGCCCGGTTTGTGCTTAAAAGATTTTTGGAAACACTTACTATTTATAGTAAGTCTTGATACTGCTCAGTTGGCATACATATGGGGTTTTGGCAAACCTACTATTTATAGCAATATGCTATTTTTGGTAAGTATATTAATGGCAGTATCACTCTAGCAACAACTCAAGCTTTTGCAGTTCAGTGTGGCCGATCAGTTTGGCTTTCTGTTGAGTTGAAGTGAACTTACTATTTTTGGCAATAGCTATTTTTAGTAAGTCTAATCCTGGCAGTATCATCATCTGCAGTTCAGCTCGGGTCATCATGCTATTTGTGGTAATCCTTCAAGTTTCAGTATTGGCATTGGTTTTGGTTATCTCCTTGGACTAAGTGTTATACTTAGTCAATTTCATGTTTTTAAGTTGTACCCCATGCCTAGGAGTGATAACTTCATGTTGTTTTAAAGAGGGGACATTAAGGGGGTCATGTTGAGCATTTAATGATTTATTAAAATGCTTTATTGTTGCAAATAGAAATGGACGCCTAAAGGGAAGGGAAATAATGTTTTATTATTACACAATAAAGTGAATGGTTGAAGGGCGTCCCTTGGGAAGTTGAAGTGATTCAACTTCTTGGAATTCAAAGTGTTCCATTTGCCCATTGAAACTTATATATTGCTGCATTGTGGAGAGCTGATTATGTTATGTTTTGGAAAACAAAGTTATGCTGCTGGTTTGAAATCCAGAATCCGGCTAAGGGAAAGCTTAGTGTTAATGTGTGATAGCTTCGGTCAGATATGAATGACAGTGATGCAAGTATCATTGTCATTCATAAGTGATCGAAATTATCATACATGTTATGATATTTCTATAAGAATCAATTAAAATCGAAATTATGAACAGTCATATTAAATTCAATCATTCCCGTGATTTTTTTGTATTCATGTGAAAATCGGAACTCTCTTAAAAGTCATCCGCCATCATGTAGAAGGGTGTGTATGCTAATACATACTTAACAACTGGTAAATGACTATTGAGGGAGCCCGCGCACAAAGGGACACGTCCTTTGAGTGGAGACACATCCCTTGAAGGCGGGTCTCTCCACTTATAAATAGAAGTTACTTCATTGATATGCAAACATAGAAATCAGATAATGTTTTGCAATCAGCACATTCACATTTAATAAGAAATTTTGGAAAACGCAGTTAGAAGAAAATTTTGGAAATATCATTCTTATTTATAATTGCCTTACACAGAAATTCGAAACTTAGTCTTTGCTCTTAGGTATTAGGATCCCATTTATAGGAAAGATTTGATTACATTTACATGGTATTAGAGCCACGTTGTGCGAATCCAAATCAAATCTATAATCAGATTGCTCAAAGAAATTCGTATTTTCTAAATCGAATTCACATCACATTCTTCATAATGTCTATTGTGATCAGATTGGAAAAACATCTCACAAGAGCATATAATCTAGTGTCACTTATGAGTGAAACTATTAGGAAACCAGAGGCCGAACCTAAGAAAATTGAGAACCTTGTGTCCTACACAGCCCTTTCTAATCAAGTTTTTGACAACACTCAAAATTGGGTAATTGATAGCGGTTCATCTCGACACATCACAGGGTTCAGAGAACACCTAGACTCCATGACTGAAAAGTTTGATGAAGAAGTAACCATCGGAGATGATTCTGCATACCCTGTAAAAGGGGTTGGAACATGCTCCATCAAATTGAAATCTGGGATTTCTCTACAACTCACTAGAGTCCTATTTGTACCTGGAATTAAGAGAAATCTTATATCCATCTCTGCCCTTGAAGACAATGGCTACAGAGTTACATTTATGGATGGTAAAGTTCTAGTGTGGCCTAAAAACTCAACTATCAAGAAAGCACATACCATAGGCATAAGACAAGGGTACCTTTACAAACTTTGCACTGATGTTAATCAAGCCCTTACCCTGGACACTATTGACTCAAATGAAATTTGGCATAGAAGACTAGGTCACCTTCATTTCCGTGCCCTACCTTCTATGGTAGAACTTGTTACTGGCTTACCCAAGCTAAAACTATCTCATGAGGGAACCTGTAAAGGTTGTGCCCTAGGAAAGAATACTAAAGGATCCTTCCAAAATAGCCTAAGTAAAACCCTTAATGTATTAGAACTGGTTCACTCTGATCTTTGTGGACCCATGTCTGTACCTTCTAAAGCAGGATTTCTATACTATGTCATATTTGTAGATGACTTCTCTAGGAAAACCTGGATCTATTTCCTTAAATGCAAAGAGTCAATAGAAATCCTCAAAAGGTTCGAAGAGTTTAAAGCCCTCACTGAAAACTTCTCCAGAAAGAAAATAAAAACCCTAAGGACAGACAATGGGAAAGAATATACCTCTGAGAATTTTTTAAAGAATTCTGCATGAGTGCAGGAATTAAGAGGGAGTTCACTGTTGCCTACAACCCTCAACAAAATGGGGTTGCTAAAAGGAAAAACAAAACCATTGTAGAAGCTGCCAAGGCAATGTTACTGGACCAAAACATTGAAACATCTTTCTGGGCAGAAGCCTCTAGGACTACTGTCTATATCCAAAATAGATGTCCTCATTTTCATCTTGATAACAAAACTCCTGAAGAAGCCTTTACCGGCTTAAAACCTAACATTAGCCATCTTAGGATTTTTGGCTGCCCTATCTATATTCATGTACCCAAAGAGAAGAGATCCAAACTAGAACCTTCTGGAAAGGAGTATTTGTGGGTTATAGTGAAACCTCCAAAGCTTACAAAATATTCATACCCGGGCAGAAACAAATTGAGTTGAGCAAAGATGTCATCTTCGAAGAAGACATTGCATTGAAGAGGGCAAGAAGTACAAGTGAAACAAAAACCTATTTCCCTAGGATACTTGAAATGGAACCTGCTCCTGAGATTCAGAGGGAGCATCCTGAGGAAATGCCACTTGAACCTCCTACCACTTCAAATGAGGACACAAATGACATTGGCAGAAAGAGACCACTTTGGGCCAGGAAGATGATCAAAGAAGCAGAGGATCTTGCAGCACCTAAAGGAACGTTCAGGGAGAGTAAAAGACCCAAACGATTCTCTAGCTATGTTGCTTTGATGAACAACATCATAAACTCTGAACCTACTAGTGTTACAGAAGCCTTTAGACATCAAGCTTGGAAGGATGCAATGACAGAGGAGTACCAGTCCATACTAAAGAATGATGTATGGGACATAGTACCTAGACCAAAAGAGAAATCTGTTGTTTCTTTTAAATGGCTCTTCAAAATCAAGCATGCTGCTGATGGCAGCATAGAAAAACATAAAGCACGTTTCGTGGCTAGGGGTTTTTCTCAAAGGAAGGCATTGATTATGAAGAAACATTTGCACTTGTTGCCCGCTATACATCAGTAAGATCAGTGTTAGCCATTGCAACAGCTAAAGGTTGGAAGGTCCACCAAATGGATGTGAAAACTGCCTTCCTGAATGGAACCATTGAAGAGGAAGTCTACCTGGAACAGCTTGAAGGATTTGTGATACAACAATCTAACTCACATGTGTGCAGGCTCAAGAAAGCTCTCTATGGACTTAAACAGGCTCCCAGGGTCTGGTATGAAAGAATTGACAACTATCTCTTGGGATTAGGAATTTTCAAGAATGATGCTGACTCCAATCTATACTTCAAGGTAATCAAAGGTGATATGCTTATAATTATTTTATATGTTGATGACCTACTAATAACAGGGGAAGATCACCTCATTACTCAAGGGAAACAAGATCTAATCTCTAAATTTGACATGAAAGACTTGGCTATTCTTCACTACTTCCTCGGTTTGGAAGTATGGCAGAAATCAGAAGGTATCATACTAAATCAAGGGAAGTATACTATTGACATTCTGAAAAGATTTGGAATGTTGGACTGTAGACCAATGTCCACACCCATGGAAACCAACCTTCACAAATTGAAAGAAGCAGCAGCAGAATCCAAATATGCAGATCTGACCCTTTACAGACAGATGATTGGATCCTTGATGTATCTGGTTAACACCAGACCTGATATTTGCTATGCTGTAAATGCCCTCAGTTAGTTCATGTGTGAACCCAAGGAAATTCACTTGATAGCTGTAAAACATATCTTTAGATATCTTCAAGGCACCATTGGATATGGGCTTCATTACAAGAAAGATCCTTTAGATCACATGGGTACTCAGATTCAGATTGGGCTAGAAGTGTAACTGATCGAAAAAAGTACATCAGGATGCTGTTTTAGTTTGGGATCAGCTATGATCTCCTGGATTTGTAGAAAACAAGCATCAGTTGCACAGAGCTCAATAGAAGCTGAATATATTGCAGCCTCAATGGGTGCAAGAGAAGCAGTGTGGCTTCATAAATTGATTGTGGGACTCTTTGGTGAGCCCTTGAATCCTACGATTATTCATTGTGATAATCAGAGTTGTATAAAGCTCTCTGTGAATCCTGTCTTTCATGACAGATCTAAACACATTGAGATCCCCTATCATTATGTGAGAGATATGGTGGAAAGGAAAGTGATTCAGTTGGAGTATATTAGTACAAATGATCAAACTGCAGACATTCTCACCAAGCCTCTCTCCCGGATCAAGGTAGAGCACTTCAGGAAGAAACTTGGTATGGTTGAAATGTAATTTGTTATTTATGTTTGAAATACAAATTTTTATAAATGTACTAATATATAAAGATGTTTAATGTGTAAACTCTTGTGTCGTGTGTGACTCCATGACTTTATGGGCCTACCCCTCCTGTGTACATTATCGAAAGGTGACGATCTTTCTGATAATGAACACTTGTATTTGACATTGTAAAGTGATGACTCTACAATGATAAAACTATCATAATAGATATCATATGGCTTGATATCTATAGACATGTCATGATAGTATCTCTTAGCCACCTTGATGGATATCATGAGACTTGATATTTGAAGGTCATTGTGACCCATAAGAGATGATCATGGTGGATGAGTATATCCGTGGATATGCCATGATCTATGGTAGACATCATGTGACTTGATGTCAGTGCACATACCATAATGAAGATATGTATGAAGAATGTCATGTGACTTGACACTTTCAGAAGCATATCATATCTTCTGATATCACAAGTTAGGTGATATCACTTTTGGAAGTTATGCTTCCTAGTTAAAGAGGGAGTGGAGAAATGTTAAAATGTGTTATGAAGAATGTCATGTGACTTGACAACTTTGAGAAAACATATCATATCACATGTGAAGGTAATATCTTGACTTATTTGATTTGAAATATCTTCCCTAGCTAAGAGGGAGTGTTAATGTGTGATGGCTTCGGTCAGATATGAATGATAGTGATGCAAGTATCATTGTCATTCATAAGTGATCGAAATTATCATACATGTTATGATATTTCTATAAGAATCAATTAAAATTGAAATTATGAACAGTCATATTAAATTCAATCATTCCCATGATTTTTCTGTATTCATGTGAAATCGGAACTCTCTTAAAAGTCATCCGCCATCATGTAGAAGGGTGTGTATGTTAATACATACTTAACAAATGGTAAATGACTGTTGAGGAAGCCCGCGCACAAAGGGACACGTCCCTTGAGCAGACGTGTCTCCACACGTGGAGACATGTCCTCAAGGGACGCATCCCTTGAAGGCGGGTCTCTCCACTTATAAATAGAAGTTACTTCATTGATATGCAAACATAGAAATCAGATAAAGTTCTACAATCAGCACATTCACATTTAATAAGAAATTCTGGAAAACGCAGTTAGAAGAAAATTTTGGAAATATCATTCTTATTTATAATTGCCTTACATAGAAATTCAAAACTTAGTCTTTGCTCTTAGGTATTAGGATCCCATTTATAGGAAAGATTTGATTACATTTACACTTAGCAATTCTATTCCACTCTTCGGGCCTAAAACTATGGTTCCCTAGATGATGGATTGAGAGTGTGCTTCATCCAGAAGTACATATTGAGCATTACTGTGGAGTTTTGGTGAGATATTTCCAGTTTTCAAGTTGCTGGTGCTTCCATGGCTGAAGGTCGAATTTAATTGCAGCTCTTTATTTAATCTAGTTTTGGTTATGGGTATTTCACCATCATGATTCTATGACTTGGGCGACCTCTTCCTAGCAATTGCAAATTTATTTTTAAGTTTATGATTTTTCAAGAAGAAATCGCCCTTCATGAGGGCTGTACCTTTCAGCAAGAGCTTGGAATTTGTGCCACAATGATTAACAAGTTTTGTTTGCAGCTTTTGTGTGTAAAATGGGTGCCAACCTCCTAGTTTGCGTTTGCTAGCGAATTGACATCATTTGGAGGTATACATGAAAAGTTATGAATAAATTAGCATTTGACAGTTGTTGGTTTTCAAGTACAGTTTGCTGATATTCATACCAGATTTCCAGTAGGTCTGATTTTGGCTATCATCTTTGGTGTTTGGAAGAACTATTGTTGTCAAATTCATTCTTAAGATGTTTGCATTGAAAGTTCATTGTAATACTTGTAATTTGCAGACTTGTTTCATTGTAAGGCTGAGATTGAGTAGTACTACTCCAGTCGTTTAAATTGCTGCAAATACTTGTTATTTAATTTGCAAACACCTTAACCCCTGGCTGGTTTACTGTCAATGTGGAGAATAAACATTTGTATTTCTTTTCATACCCACTTTCAAGTGGAGATTTCCCACTGTTGAGTGGATGCCTGTTGTAGCAGAAGAAGTATTAATATTGTAATCTTTTCCCCCCACTGTTTGGTGGTAGCGTGGAAAGTTCCTTTTAGCTGGTTATCTGCCTTTGTTCATTTCAATTTCAGCATTAGTATTCCACCATATGTTAGCACCTCACCTATCAAAGGATCTTGAGTGCACATTCTTGGTGTCGAGTTTATTCTCTCTTTCAGTGTAATCTTAATAATATTTGATTCAATAGATCCTAAGGATCCTCTAACCATATGGCTGCCCCTCCTCCTTAAGTGGTTTTAGGGCTCATTCTTGGTTAGAGTTCTTTTATGCACGTTTTGGGTTATGCTAACCTTAACGGGTGCTTGGTTACATTGTAAATGTTTGGTTTAAAAATAAAAAAAATGAGAGAGTATATTTCATGTTGACACAAGCGGAAGACTTAACTCTACCTTAGAATGTAATGTCCCCTTCGTAGGCATAAGTGCTAGATAGGGACCCTCAAGCTATTTTAATCCCCATAGGCCAACTGGGAGGAAAAAAGAGAATAATTAATTAATTAAATTAAGCTGTCTTATGTTCTGACAACTTACATTTAAAGTTGGACAGTTAAATTGAAAGTGACTTTGCGGGGGCCCAAAATATAATGTTAAGTCACAAAGTCACTTAATGTGAGAAAATGAATAATATTTTATTATTTTATGAAAAAAGTGTATAAAGAGGGGAATTAAGAAAGAAAAACCATTGTTGGCATTTTCATTTCAAAACCCCAGTTTACAGAGTAAGCAAATTTTCATCTTCTACCCTAGGACAAAAACTCTACGACAAAATTGGTTTTGAGGACAAAAACCCTCCTAGCCAATTTGCAAGTGGATTCATTCAAGATTTACAAATGTGCTTGATATTGTAGATTATGGAGAATTGTCGAAAGGATTTGTAGAGAAAATAAAATAATTGATATTGTAGTATTTTCCCAAGCATAAATATTTTATCAGTTCCAGTTGTGAAATTTATGGAAATTTTACAGATAATATTTATAAAAATCACGAGGTTTTTATGGATGTTTGAGGAGCCTAAAAATAGGCAGTGACACTTTCTATACCCAACCATCCCTTTTCTTTGCATTGGAAGACTGGTGTTTAACTTGTGATGTGGGTGTGGGAAAAATTGTGAGATTAATTGCCAAAGTTGGGAGATATTTCAATGGGTCCAACTCAGCCGCACCCATTGGGTGATATAACACTACAAAACAGGGAACCACAGCCAACTAAAAAGTGTAGCAATTGATTTTTTGGGCTCTTTGGATTTGTTGACCAAGTTGAATCTGTAAAAAAGGGTGATGTGGAAAGTAAGTAGTTGATGTGGGTTAAAAAGGGAGTCATGAGGCCTTTAATAACCCATCCGCTTCACTTTATTTGATTTCTTTTGCATTTGGAATGGGATGCAGCCTATAAGGTGGTCGCTGCTAAGGAGACTTCTAAAGTAATTGCCTAGCCTCATGAATGAAGATTATATTGTGCAAGAAAATGCATCTGCATCTAGGAACCCTACAACAAACCATATCTGAATTTAAGGTCAAAACTTGTATACAATCTCAATTCAATATATTTGATATTTACGGCTGAATACTTGATTATGCTATAAATTTCTGAATTCTATCTTAGTTGATTTACATTTGGAAAAGACATTGCATTCCTATATTTCTCTTGCAAATGAAAGTCCTGTTTATGTGTTGCTACCACAATTGTTATTTTATCAATTGATTGCCAAAAGTACAAAAAATTAGTTGGCCACTTTACATGGAACAAGACACCAAGGTTGGCTCAGAAAATGAAGCATGGAAGAGAGACAAGATTCCCAAAACCATTGGAATGCCCTCCTAACATCTCTACTAAACTACCCTCCAAATTCCACTAGGTTACAACAAACATAAAGGCCAAAATTGCCATTTGGGCTTTAGAGAGAAATTGCTTGCAGATCAGACTTTGGACCCAGGATGCAGCTTACACAGTAGATAGTTCAGTGAGTTTGGGCTCTAGAATGCAACTACAACTTGCACACAGCTTAGGTTTGGACTTCGAAAAACATTTGCATTTTGCAAGCCTGCAAAATGCGACAACACCACAGATCCCGACTTCACATGACCTCGAATTTCAAGAAACATTTGCAACCTGCACAAAGAAAAAGTAGTCTAGAATAGGATAAAAGCAGTAACTTGGGCTTCAGAGTCTCACTTGCGAATGCACCTTGCAAAGCGTCGATCAACTCCAAACCTCAACCCTTGGACAACTTAGACTTCAAAGACTAATTCTACTTCTTTTCTTACCCCAATCCAATTTAAATGTATTGGGATGTTGATATTTTTCCACTCCAAGTTTCTCTATCAATGCTCTAGAAATTAACTTATTGAGAACAAGCAACAAAAAGAGAATCTTTGTCTTCTCGATTTGAATTTTTAGGTGAATTTTTTTGTTGTACTCACCTTGGTCTTTCCCTTCTTTGCCATCAAAGAAAACTTTTTTTGTTAAGGGCTGTACAAACTGGCTTCTCATCTACTTTGGAGCTACATTCCACTTCTTGGCCTTCAAAAGGTGTCACTTTTTTTGGTTTGTTCTTATTCTTCTTCTTCTTCAATGGGTGCAACTCTAAGTGTATCTTTCAACATTTTTCATCTGTATGACCATATACATTACAATGTGTACAATGTTTACCAGATATAGTAGAAGCAAAAGTATCAAGCATACCAGCCCCCTTGCCTTTTATCTTTGTCCTTTGAACCATCTTGTCCTTGTGTCTTTAAAGAAGTGGGTGGACTCATTTCCTTTTCCATTTCAATATAATGAGCATTAGAACATATCTCATCTATATTTTTAGTCTTTGAGAGCAATACAGACCTGCTTAGATTATGAAGATCATCTATGTACTTGGTCATATTTTTCACATTCTTGTCTATTTGGATCGTTCTTCTACAAAAGCCTCTGGTGTACTCTTGCACACTTAGACCTTTTTGATTATTATAAAATTGCTACTCAATAGATCTCTCTTCTTGATGACAATTGGAGTAGATTTACATTTTCCCTCTTAAATTCATCCCTATAACAAATGGGTGTTAACTTTCTTAAGGTTAAAGAATGAGAATAACTTTCAAACCAAGTAAAAACATCTCTGCCAATGGTCAAGCATCTTGGTATCCACCTCTTCTTTATAAGGCTATATCTTTATTTTTGTCCTCAGCTTTGAAAAGATGGTCTGTAAGAAGACTTTGTTCACAATGAGACTGCATTATCTCATTAGAGAAAGCTGTTCTTCAGATTGAGAATCCTCAAGGGACACTCTTTTTTTTCCGTAGACCTTTGAATGCTCGCCACATCTTCTAGCTTGAGAAATCTCTCTTCATCACCAAGAGGTGTTGCATCATCATGTGACATGACTCTCACATTTCTTTTCCAATCTCTGGATTCTATCTCTTGTTGCAAAGGCAGTAAATTTAATTTCCCACTTGAACTAGCTGATCTACTAATGGGCATAAATTTGCAAAACTGATGACACAAAAAAACAATAAAATCTAGGAAATCTTGTCTGATTTATGTGGAGAGTCCTCCACTTCCTTAGTGTAAATTGTTTCCTAAATTATTGTTCCATGTGTAGAAATATGGAAAACAGTTGCTAAATGGGTAGTCTTGAGTTGTGAAAACCAAAGAACAACACAACGAAGCATTTATCTACAAGAAAAGAGCATAGAAACAGTAATAACATGAAAGATGACAGAAATATGACGTGTGGGAACCCAAAATGGGAAAAAAATACATAAGAATGAGGTGGTGTTCCTCCTCGAGCCACTATCTCATGAGCTGTTATAATAGTTTTGTATAGGTCTTCAAGGAATTTTTTCCCTTAGCAACAATATCCCACACCATACAGGCTCTCAAATGTTGTCACACTTCATAAATCTTTACTACAACATCCTAAGACTCATAGGCTGAAGCAACAAGCCTTTTACAACATTCTATGAACTCTAAGGTGTGATCCTACAATGACCTCTCTTGAAAGATTTATAACAAAATTGATTTACAAGAAGAGTAAAAGAAGCAGCCAAGTATACTTTAACTAAAAGGAGTCATTTTGACAAGTTTCGAAGCTCTCAAATCCTGCATGCTGCCTCTGTTGTCTTCTGTGAAATTTTTGACTGCAGTTCAGTCACTACTGCCTCTTTTCAAGTCCAGTCAATCTCAGCAGTCAGATCTTCGAATTCATCTTCCTTTGTTTTCTTCAACGATGAATTTTCTTAAACTTAAACTAACTGTTATCATTCATTAATGAGCCTACAAGTTCTTTAGCATGAAGGATTAGCTTTCATGAGAATATTAAGTGGCCAAGTTAGTCACCTTGACTAACTTAATGGATCCAATTTCAGATCACTTGATTGCACTCTTATAGAGAAGAATCTTATGAGGAGCATCTTGAGAGTATCTAAAAGGAGGAAGCCAATCAATAGAGGTACCAATAGAGTGGAGTAGCAAATTAGTGTTAGAATACGAACCATGCTGACATTCAGGAGACCTGTGGAGGTAATCCTCTTAAAAGATCAAAGTGCTAAATATTGTTCTCTCTCACGGCTAGAGGATGAATCACCCATAAATCTAAGTTTGTAAAGTTAAAAAAGGCTTGAGCTTGCAGATGCTCTTGAACAATGAACTTGGCCTGGACAATACACTAGGGATTATCTGCTTGAAATAGATTATATGTTGGAGAATAGTCATCTAGACCCCTTCATTGCATACCCAATTAACAATCCATAAACTTGAGTCCCAAACCTTTAACCCAAAGAATAGTAGGCTTGATCATAGCATTGAATTAATGGGTCTTTGAAGGGATTCCCTTGTAGTGTTTTTGGGAGCACCAACACTCTAAAGTTGTGTGCACTAGAAAGAAAGAAACAAACTATATTAATGTCCACAAATGACCAAGAATAAGTCAAAGAGGTTGGAACATACATTAGTTACAATGACAAAGAACTAGGCTAAAAGGGGTCCTAGATTCGAAGCAAATATAATAAAGCAAGAAATGTAGAAAAAACGAATAAATAGACAAACAAGGGGTTAACTCAAAAAGGGTACCCACATTAGTACCAATATAAATATAAGTGTTAGGGGAAGACCCAAAGAAAAACCTTAGTTACTTGTATTTTGGGACATGTTGGAGAAGCAAAGGATATTATCCTTGACCATTATAGGAGTAACAATGTGGAGTCTTAAGAATGTTGAGGGAAGTCCAGGGCTTAGGGGGCCAAGATGGAAAATTCTAGGAGGTAGTTGATTCTGCATAGAGCTTCTCCTAACATTCAGTGCCAAAGAATTGTTTGTGTTAGAGAAGAAAAAAGTAATGGGAGCTTACCTCCAAGATTTGTGTTGTGTAAGAGGGGTGTTAGAGGGTCCTCAATGTCGAGAATAGATAGAGCTATGACCATTAGAATGAGAGTTGGGGTGTTGTGGAGTCTTAGCCATATTAGATTGCAAGGATGAACAATGTCTTGTTTATTTGTCTCCATTTGCATGTGAATCAATAGTATCCAAAGGACACTTAATGCAACATTTGTGATGGGTTGAAAGAAAGAAGTGATCAATTGGTAGATCTTGGACCACCACCAAGAGATCTATTCCTGAAAAATTGAAAATGATGACCTCATGAAGAAACAGGGCCAAGCATCTTTGATCAGGGTCACAAGAGAAAGTTGAGAGAGAACCACTATAATCTTACTACTCTTTGTCATCAAATTCTTGGTAAGTTTGAGCATCCCTTGATTATCACTGAATAAGGGTGAAGGCATTGCTTGAGGCATTTTCATGTATGAAAGCATCCTTTTGAACCATACTGCCTCACACGCTGCCTTTATTGTTCCTTGATATTCTACTTCAGTTGAGGAGAGAACTATTGCTTCTTGCTTCTTGCTGGTCCATGTGACTGCAGCTGTGCCAAAGCTGAAAATATATCCAGAAGTGGATTTTCTGTCATCAACAAAACCTGCCTAATTTGAATCTGTGAACCCAACTAGCCTAGGATCTTTGCTTCTGTTGTACATAATGCCAAATTCAAGTGTCCCTTTCACATATCTCAACACCCTCTTCAATATAGTCCAATGTTCTATATTTGGTGTTGTCATAAATCTAGAAACAAAACTCACAACATAGCTCTAGTGACTGTAAGATATATAAGGCTGCCCACTAGTTTCCTGTATGCTAACTCATTAACTACCTTTGAGTCAGTTTTGGCTGAAAGTTTCAGCCCTTTCTCCATCGGTTTTGATGAAATTTTGCAATTTGTCATCCTAAATTTGTCAAGCAAACTCTTGGCATATTTGGATTGAGAGATAAAAATATTGCCACCTATTTGCCAAACGTCTACACCTAGACAGTAATGTAGGAAGCCTAAATTGGTCATGTCAAAAGCTTTACTAATAACAAATTTGATTTGTTCAATAACACTTGCCTCACTACTTGTAATAATGATATCATCCACATATATGATGAGAAGAATGAGATCTTTACCCATGTTTTTGATGTACAAATTGGCATCAAAAGGACTCCGTTGAAATCCTTGTTCAACCAAATAGTTGTGGATTTTGATGTACCATGCCCTCAGTGCCTGCTTCAGGCCATATAAAGCTTTCTTCAATTTGCATACAAGATGCTCCTTCCCTGCAACCTAAAAACCTTGTGGCTGAGTCATGTAGACTTCTTCCTCCAAATCTCCATTGAGGAAGGCAATTTTTATGTCCATTTGATGTACTGTCCAGCCAAACTGAGCTACCATAGCTATAACCAATCAAATGTAATGTCCTTGTGTTCCATCCTGCCATCACAAGGGCTAAATTAATTAATTAATTTAATTATTGGATATTGCCTGGCAAAAGTTTATTAAAAGGGGTAATATTTAATAATTAAATTAAAGCATATTTATAAAGTGGCTGGAGAGATATTATAAAGTATAATAATATCATTTTATAAGATGTTGTTTTGGCGAGAAATCCCTAAAATGAATTATAAAAGGGATTTGTAAGCTCATTTGTCATTATGTGAAGATTATTATTGGAGATTGTGAGAGCTCAACTTTCCTGAGATTTGAGGACGAAAACCCTCGAGTTTTTGGTTCGAAGGATTGGACGAAAACCCAGATCCTTCCGAAAGCGGATTCACATTAGGATTCGCGCCTGCGCATCAAAATTCAATTGTTGGAATTTTGTAGGACTTCTTCGAAGGCAAAATTCCAAATATTTAGAGATTGATTGAAATCAGGGTTTATGGTAATTTTCAAAAGAAAGGGATTTGCAAATTATTATATAGGGTTTCAATAAGACACTCAGGCGATATTTTATATGTATATATATTCAATGGAAAATCCTTTCCTATATATATCGAATGATTATAGCAGAAATAATATTCAGTGATTCTTATTCTGTGTTCAAAATAAGAACTAGCCATACTGTGGAGGCAATACTATATTTATTGGGAATGTGAATGAAGCAATCAACTCTTCCTGAAGGTATTCGATACTTTATTGGGAAGCATTTGATATACACCTAAGGCTAGAAGGTCTGTGGTGGTTGAAGCTACACATAATATAGGGGACAAAGTACTTCAAATCTTCATTGCGCCTCCACTCATAAATCCATGCTAGCATTCCTGAAGAATTCGTGGCCAGTGCAATAATAGATGCTCATAAAGGAGATCGTGAGTTTCCAGTTTCATTTGAGGTTGATTGGTGGCGTCCATTTTATTTGTGAAGCAATCGATGCAAATAAATGAGAGTTGGAGCCACTTTGATTGGGGCATTGAATGAAATAAGGGTCATGTGGTTAATGCAACGGCCCTAAATTATTCCTTTTGCCACTTCCTATACCTGCACCAAGCTTGGTTTGCGAGATAATAGGTTTAGATGGTAATATGGAGATAAAAACAAATAATTGCCTCCTTTACATAGCCGAAATACTTGCTGGAGGGACGTGTAGGAATTTGGAAGCTTGCAACGTGGGCATATGGGTTGGAACTTATATGCTTGTTTGCTTCTATCAATAGCTGCCAATATTCTTTAAAGGAGATTATCGGCTCATTTGGGATTATCGGGTTCTCTTGTATAGCTACTGGGTCCTCATAAAGGACAAATAGCATAAAGAGAGAAGGGAATCAATATAATGGTCTGAAGTTGGTACAAATTTTGTCTTATGCAAGGTTAAGACAAACCCTGGGGAAGCATTGACCACGTGGAGGTCCAACTTGGCTGAATAAAGACAAAAGTTTATTGGAGGTGGATAAAGACAAAGTTGCACATTTGAATGAAGACAAATTGAAGTCTTTGGTGCTGCACATTAAGACACAACAAGGAATAGTATACAATTGCATATTCAGAAAAAGCAGAGGCAAATAAGACAAAGTAGAGATAAAGACAAATTAAAGTGTTGCTAATAAGTTCCAGCTTAAGGAGGGCGATATATAAGGTCAGAAACTTGTAACACAAATGTTTTGAATAACTGAATATAAAGGCTCAAATTTGATATTATTTAGTCAATACAAACTCAATACCTCCTTTGCATGGTGTTTCAATAATTATATTGTTTGAGTTGAATATAAGTTTCCATTGCTATGCAAACCATTTTCTTGCAAATTGTTATAAGAAAACTCTTGCATATTCCAGACCAAGTAGAACTACAGTTTGACAAAATAACAACATATGTCAAATTGGAAAAATAATTCATAGAAATATCGCTCAACCCAAGTCAGTTATCTTACAATGGTATTAGAGCTATGCATCTTGCTAGCCTGAGGGTGATAAGTAAAACATAAAATTTGATTTTGCTTGCTGAGTGACCAATGCTCATTCGTTCAGTCTCAACAGTTTGTTGGGTTGGAAAAAAAAATGAAGACAAATGTGATGTCCCCTCGCTAGTCAGTTCTCGGGAACAGTGTGTTAGCCCTTTATCGGACCCTTGTGGGCTAGCCAGTTTGGATAGAGGGTCAGTGATGCATTCTGGAGAGTTTGATTGTTCTTGTTTTCAGTGGACAGTGATTGGATCACAGCGAGCGTTGGCATTCCAGGAGTTCACAGCTTCTGACGGCACGGGATTATTCAGAGTTTTGAGCAAGTTATGAATTATTAAGTGATTAAGTTAATTATTTAACTTAAATGCCTTTTATTAAAGTCACATTGACTTTAATAATATTTTATATCACTTAAAAATGTTCAAAAAGGGATTTTAATATTTTAATGTCTTAAAATATTAAAAAGTGCGCTCAAAGAATTAAGTCTTAAACTATGGAGAAGACTTAATTAAAAATTAAAAAGATTTAAATGATGCAAAAGGCCGTACCTTCTTGAAATGCGTGCCAATTAGGTATAAAGCATCCCCTGGCAATTGAAACTCATATCTTTTGACTATTTCTCTTTGCCTTGAGCATTTTGCCTGTGCATTCTCCTGTGATCAGGGTTTGAACACACTGCCATTGAAGAACGTTACCTCTTCAGTGTGAGCACTCTTGAGATTGTGGAATATCAGTCGAATCAGTGCATGTTGAGAGCTTCAGCCAGAGGTTCTACAGATTCTACAGAGTTTATTTATTTTGAGATTGTTATTTGCTTACAATAATTGAGGGTTTCTACTGGTGGCGCATCATTCCACAGCTACAGAGACTTCTATCAGAGATTCTACTTCTTCCTTTCTTGGCCGTACAGCCTTCATTGGGAATTGTGCCTTGAAAAAGGCGTGTGAAGAAATAAATTGAAACGCCTTCCTTTTGTGTGGGTTTTGGCTTCTATCATTGGCGCCTAGTTATTTCAGAGCATTGTGACCAATTTCTGAGCAGGAGAAACCACTTCTGGAGTCTTGGCGTGCCTTCATGCTTGATTTCATCATTTCCAGCTGTAGATCTGGCAATTTCTTTATTTAAAATAACTGGAGATTTTCGGGTATGTTTGTTATGCATGATCTTATTGTTTCAGTATAATTAGCACTACTGCATTTCCATTTTGTGAGTTTTTGCTTTAAATTTCAAATTACAAGCAAAAATATGCTGCGCCCCTTCTCTTCTGTCTATTAAGAATTCTCTAAAAAACTAAGAAAACATCTAAAGACTTAAGAAATTAAGGGTTTTGAGCTGAGAGCCAGCAGGGCTCATCACAACAAATTAGGAACTCATGGCAGAATTGATGCAGGTCTTTCAGGACTATGATAGAAATTTGACAAAGCTTCTACAACATCCTGAAATGTTAAATCCTCTTTTTGCAAAGGAAAAGAAAGCTAACACTAATACAAAGGAATAAAGAAAGGAGGGGGAGTTACAAAAAGAGAGTAGCAATAATGATCTTCCGAGAAAGAATTTTGCTTTGAATGCAAAGAAGCTTGGGAACCTAGCCATAGGTGTTAGGATCAGGGACAAGAAGTTCATCTAGCTGTTGGCAAGGAAGATGAAGGATGCAAATCCGTAGTTAGTGATGAGGATGCTATTCTTCATGATGGTTGTTTGACGGAATCCCAAGATGACTCTTTGGATGTGACTGCATCTATATAGATAGAGGATGTGTGCAATGAGGTTGTCAAAACAGTAGAGGTATCCTATGAGGCTGATTACACTAGTACGTATGTTGATTATGTTGATAGCATACATGATGATGTTTTCCAATCAACGGGTGATGGTGATTCAACATCTTATCTTAGTGATGAAGATGTGGCATTGGATAAATTTTTTGTTGAAGCTGATCTAACTCTTAGTGAGTTATGTATGGAGGATGACAAAGAGGAAGCTGAAATTGGAAAGCAGGTTGGTGATAATAAATTAGAAATTTTGTATGAGGATGATAAGTCTCAGGGTTCCCAACATTTGGTAGGTCAGTTGAAAGTCAGTGAAGACATGATCAATGCAGCCTTAGAACATTTTGATGTCACTCAGCAGTTGATGGAAAATTGTTGGTTGAGGACTTCGGGAACACATGAGCACTTTGATGGTGAACTTTCCTTTGCATAGTTTCAGGCACTGAGGGATGCGTTGGGGTAATGAAAACTAATTACCTACAGTTACTATCAAACAAGGATCATCTTCTTATGCTTGATGGGATTTATTATGATGCACTCAAAGGGAAAGAGGAGGATGATGAGCTCACTCAGGAGCTTTAGGTCACCATGGACTCTTTGAAGAGCACTCAAATGGCCCTTCAAGAGTCAGAGATTCAGATTGACATGCTTACCGTGGAGTTGAGCTTGGCGGAGTCTACATCACCCACAATTGAAATTCAGCTTGTAGATGACCGTGTTAATAAATAATTATGTTGTAGTCGGTCGTACTAGTAGTATGTATAAAATAAAATAGAATAATATTTTTGCACAGATTAATGTAACAAGTTGTAATCGACAATTAGTCCAATGGTTGGGTAGTTAGGGAATGTTGCCGACAGTTGGTATCTCAACCAACCCTGACTGGCTATTTATGTACTCATTTCATTTGTAGTCGGGACAATTTGATCTTATGATGTAATTACTACCATAATGAATGAATGCAACATCTATTTTGTGCTATGTTCTATAAGTATTCATCCGTTTACTCTCGTATAATGTTAAAGATATCCCAGTGAGTAAACACAACTATCAATGGCAGCCATCGGTGATGAGCATACATCCACAGATTGTGGGAATGTGCATATTGAAGATGTGGAAACATCCACTTCATTTACAGGTGTAGATGACACCAATGGGGTGAGTGCATTGGATGGCCATAATAGGGAATCATATGTTGTAGTAGGTGTTCCTGAAGAAGAACCCTTTATAGGTGATATATGCCCAAGTCACTACACCAGTGATGTAGAGATTGTTGTTAACAGGGTTTGTGATGAAGAGGTGGATTCTACTGAGAGTTGTGTGTTAGATCACAACACTGTTCCATCTTCTCTATAGGAGGATTGCTTGACACCATCTAGTGGGGAAAAGGGTATTCATGCTGATATGTTTCCCCCTCTTGAAAGCAAACCTGAAAATTCACGTTATGCAGTTGATTGTGATCATTAGTCTAATGAGTCACATGAATGGAAGGGTCAGTTGAAGGTCATTGAAGATAAGGTTGATCAAACCTTAGGTCACTTTGATAACACCCAAAAGTTTGTAGAATACCTCCTTTGGTCAGTTCAATTTGAAAAGGAGAAAGGGATAACATGTGGAGTTTCTATTCCAAGCTTGCAGACTATCAAGCACGGTTTAGAGGTAATGGAATCAGATTACCTCCATTTACTATTAGATAGAGACCTTGCCGTCAGGTTTGTAGAGAAGGTTTACAAAGTTGTTGCAAGGTCTGTCCATCACCATTTGAGTTGCGAGTCATCTTTTGGTGGTGGCGGTGAAGTATGGAATCCATGTGACTATATTGGTATTCCATTGACGCAGGTGGGTGAGTTTCACCTTGATTGCATGGTGAGCTATGCTCACCATTTTTCTTTCAGCCCGGGTACAAATGCTTTGATGACACATAAGTATGGGTTGGATAAGGAGTTGCATGGTTCACTCTGGTATGATGTGATTCCATTGTTGACAGATGAATCCAAATCTTGCAGGTTCCTTGAGTTGTTCCTACCTGACAGTTACTCACAGAAACATGAATTTGAAACTTGGCTCATTTGGATTCTAGTGGGTATCAGAGTGGCACAACGAAAGTCAATAGGTATTGGGTATGATGGATTTCCGAATTTGTAACAACCTAACCCTTTGCGTAATAATTTTTTTTTCAATATTTCACTTTAAGCATATAAAAGTACAAGTAATAAAGACATTACAATAAAATTCTTCCTTTCTTTATCGATAAATACATGCAAGTTACAATACATATTTCCACATGAATTCCATTTTGATTGCAAATGTAAATTAGAGTACAAAAGTAAAACAATTATATACATAGCTTGTAAGCTTTTGCACAAATAGTAGTAAGATGGTCCAGGTTCCCTTCCTTTCAAATCTTGGTGTATCCATCACCTGTTGTGGAGGAGAAACATCACTCGGGCGCTTTTCCGCCAACCACGGACTATTAATGCAGTCCCCCGCACATCTATCATTCGATAGATGGCCCTCCCTTCGAACGAAGAGATTGGTAGAGTATCCGGCTGGGACAACCCAATTGAGCATAGTGTTGTGTCCTATTACATCTAGAGCTTGCTATTTCACAATCCTGAACTAGCATGAAGGATCACAATGAACTGACAGTGTAGTCTCAACTATCTCACATCTAAGTAGATGTCGTACATTTCACTACTTTGGCCAAAGTATTCTCATTCAGTACTTCGAATGAAGGTCATCTATCATATACACTGCTCAGGGCCGATTTGACTTAAGGCTATCTTACACTACGTGTAGACTAAGTCCTTGAATGGGTAGTCAATCACCCTAGACTCCCTACAACAACCTATCTATTTAGGAAATGAAACAGCCTACAAGTGTCCCTCATGTAACTCCTATTCTGGAAATCTTTATCCATGGAGCACTTAGCTTATCTAGTTAACCAAATAACTTAAGCTTTAGACCATACTTGGTTCTGCCTTCATTTCGGTCCTAATAGATATTAACTAATTTTCTCGTATTCTCCATATACGGAGATCATACAGAATAAGAAACATACATACAAAAATGTATTTCAATTCATTTCTATTCTTTCTTTCTCAATAATTCACTATACTTAAAATTTCCCTTTTAAGCAAGGTAAATAAACAGTTTTCCTTTCCGTTATAATTATGTTGCATTCAAGACACATCCTTCAGTCATTGCAAACTCATAAACAAAAAACATAAACCATCTTTCACTCAATCAAACAGCTATGCCTATTTTCAATCAATGCATAAAGAAAAGCACAAAGAATTCTTCTATTTTGATTGTTTAAAAACAGAGAATAAAAAAGATTTTCCCCATGCCTGTTCTCTCAAGCTTTTCAGTCTATGACGCTCTTTGAACGTTCCATAATCCAACTGAAAATAGCTCCTTTGATAATGGCAACTCCCTCTAAATGAATTCCTCTAATCCCTCTCTCAAAGGTGATTTCCCTACTGAATTTCCTACTTAGTTATAAATTCCTAAGTTATAAATTCCTAAGTTCTCTCTAAACTCAAAATAATTAAAAACACAGTGACTGGTAATGCTGGTATGAACTTCTTGTATTTTCCAGAATCAATAATACAGAAAATGCATCTACAAAATGTGATGAAAATGAGAGCTCAGAAATTGCTAAACTCAGAATGCTCAAGTGTATTCAAGTGTAAGACAGGGCGTCCTTTTATAAGCCCGAATTGAAACGGATTTCCACCATTAAAGGCATGTGAATGGACAACAAAGTGCCCAGAAATGGTCAATATGATACATGGCGGGTTTTCAAGCCCCAAATCATCAAAAACGAGTGTGAATCAACCTCATTAGAGCCAGCGATTCAAGATTTGTTCAACTTAAAACCCTAAATTGCCACTTACAGGAAAAACATCCCTCTTTGGCGCACAACAGAGGATGACTCATGTTTGTTGCGAATTTGTCAAGGTTAAGCTTGCAACAACACATTCCATCTGGCTGGTGTTTCCTCTTCTCCAACGTTTGAAACTTTCCTCCATTGTTTTCTGCGTTTGAAGCTCTCGCCATTTCACGGGAAAAGGCTTCCTTAATATTTCGCCTAATTTCAAATGTCAGCTATTATGTTTCAAAGAAATATTTCTATCTTATGAAGTTTGGCGGACTTTCCTTTAAGATACGTTGCACTTTTAAAGTGCTAAAATATTTCAAACATTGCAAATTGATTTCCATAGTTTATTTCCAAACATGCAATAATCAATTAATTCTATTGACTTAATAAAGTTACGTCTTTATTTAACCAAATTGATTTCTTCTTCATTTTATGTAATAGTATATATATATATGCTTTATTATATTTATACATATATTATTATAGTTTTATTTTACTTTAATATTTATATATGTATATATATATTTAAACATTATAATTTAGATATACTTATATATACATATATATTTATTTCGGTAAAACTATAATAATATATATATATATATATATAGACTTATTTATTTACATTTATACATATATACACTTTTACATATTATTTGGTAAATACGTATATTGCGAGCCAGTCAACATACTTTCAATATACCTATCAATGTATATGTGCATATATGTGTATATGTAAATTCCAAGACAATATTATAATAATATTATATTCACAGGTAATAGGTAGCGTGTATATGTATATATATATGTGTATAACCAATTATACTGTCATTGTACACGTATGTGTATGTATACCATGTTGACACATACGTATAGCATATCCGTTTGCCGATCATACGTCTGTATCGCCATATTTATACATATAGATACGCATACATGAGGGATACATGTGTATACATAGACACTCTGCCTATGTACATATAACCAATCATGTTTCTCACCCAAGGTCACATAACAATAAGTCAGGTTTAAAAGTAACATCACTCACAAAGCATAGAGAAGTAACCCAAACTCCTAAAGTCTATGGATGACTTATCAAGACCAACCTATTTGACTCAGTTGCTCTAAACCTTTTAGTGAAGTGTGTGTATGCTCAATTGATTTACTTTACCGGTTATCCGACCAAGCCCTTCTCCCGAGTGATGTTTCCCCTCCGCCTAGAGGAATGGTTCTCGTTCCTGCATCCATCGACACAAAACCACGGTAGTTACTTGCTCATAACAATTGCAGTATATAAATCAACATTTCAAGTTAGAATATTCACAACTCGATAACTATGCATGCAACAGTAATCAAGAATTACATCAATAGAAGTATCAATCAAATGAGACAATCATTTAAATAGAACACATTCATTTTGATAACAAAAACATGTTTTATTCATCTCAATGATTCAAACATTACAATCAATTGCCCTATGCAATAGTAGCTATACAATCGAGGTGTAACAAAATTGGCTATGGGATCGAAGGATTGTTTTGGCTAATGGATTGCTTCTTTCTTCTGCAAGGTTTGATCGAGTTACAGGGAATAGTGGTAGCATGTTGATGCCATAGGATTGTGTTGGAGTATTCTACAGGTTCATTATGGATCTCGGCATTGGGCCATGGTATGCAAGTGAGGATTGCTTGGGGACAAGCAATCTCTAGGAAGGGAGGATTGTAATGTCCCTATTTTCCATCCCGTCGTCACAAGGGCTAAATTAATTAATTAATTTAATTATTGGATATTGCTTGGCAAAATTTTATTAAAAGGGGTAATATTTAATAATTAAATTAAAGCATATTTATAAAGTGGCTAGAGAGATATTATAAAGTATTATAATATCATTTTATTAGAGGTGTTTTGGGGGAAAACCCTAAAATGAATTATAAATGGGATTTGTGAGCTCATTTGTCATTATGCGAAGATTATTATTGGAGATTGTGAGAGCTCAACTTTCTCGAGATTTGAAGACGAAAACCCTCAAGTTTCTCGTTCAAAGGATTGGACAAAATCCCAGATCCTTTCGGAGGCGAATTCTCATCAAGATTCACACATGTGCATCAAAGTTCGATTGTGTGGATTTTGCGGGTCTTGTTTGAAGGCATAATTCTAGATATTCAGTGATTGATTGAAATCAAGATTTATGGTAATTTTCAGAAGAAAGGGATTTGCAGATTACTATATAGGGTTTCAATAATACACTCAAGTGATATTTTATATGTATATATATTTAATGGCAAATCCTTTCCTATATATATCAAATGATTATAGTAGAAGTAATATTCAATGATTCTTATTCTATGTTCAAAATAAGAACCGACCATACTAGGGAGACAACAGTATATTTATTGGGAATGTGAATGAAGCAATTGGTTCTTCCTGAAGGTATTTGATACATTATTGGGAAGCATTTGATATACACCTAAGGCTAGAAGGTTTGTGGTAGTTGAAGCTGCACATAATATAGGGGACAAAGTACTTCAAATCTTCATCGTACCTCCACTCATAAACCCGTGTCAACATTCTTGAAGAATTTGTGGCCAATGCAATAACAGATGCTCATAAGGGAGATTGTGAGTTTCCAGTTTTGTCTAAGGTTTATAGGTGGCGTCCATTTTATATTGGGAAGCAATCGATGCAAATAAATGACAGTTGGAGCCACTTTGATTGGGGCATCGAATGAAATAAGGGTCGTGTGGTTAATGTAGCGGCCCTAAATTATTCCTTTTGCCACTTCCTATACTTGCGCCAAGCTTGGTTCGGGAGATAATAGGCTTAGATGGTAATGTGGAGATAAAAACAAATAATTGCCTCCTTTACATAGCTGCAATACCTGTTGGAGGGACGCGTTGGAATTTGGAAGCTTGCAACATGGGCATATGGGTCGAGACTTGTATGCTTGTTTGCTTCTATCAATAGCTGCCAATATTCTTTAAAGGAGATTATTGGCTCATTTTCGGATTATAAGGTTCTCTTGTATAGCCGTCGGTCCTCATAAAGGACAAATAGCATTAAGAGTGAAGGGAATCGACATAATGGTCTGAAGTTGGCTGGAGATAAGACAAATTTTGTCTTATGCAATGTTAAGACAAACTATGGGGAAGCATTGACCACGTGAAGGTCCAACTTGGCTGAGTAAAGACAAAGGTTTATTGGAGGTGGATAAAGACGAAGTTGCACATTTGAATGAAGACAAATTGAAGTCTTTGGTGGTGCACGTTTAGACACAGCAGGGAATATTATACAATTCCATATTCAGAAAAAGCAAAGGCAGATAAGACAAAGTAGAGATAAAGACAAATTGAAGTGTTGCTAATAAGCTCCAGCTTAAGGAGGGCAATATATAAGGTCAGAAGCTTGTAATACAAATGTTTTGAATAACTGAATATAAAGGCTCAAATATGATATTATTCAGTCAAAACAAATTCAATACCTCCTATGCATGGTGTTTCAGTAATTGTATTGTTTGAGTTGGATATAAGCTTCCATTGTTGTGCAAATCATTTTCTTGCAAATTGATTTGAGAAAGCTCTTGCATATTCCAAATCAAGTAGAACTACAGTTTGACAAAATGACAACATATGTCAAACTGGAAAATAATTCGTAGAAATATTGCTCAACCCAAGTCGGGTATCTTACATCAGATGGTGCTCATCTTTGCTATAGGAGTAAAGGTCTCCTCATAGTTAATGTCCTCTCTCTGTGAGAACCCTTTAGCAAACAACCTAGCTTTGTACTTGTCAAGTGTACCATTTTCTTTGTACTTGATCTTGTACACCCATTTGCAGCCAATGGTTTTCTTCCCTAGTGGAAGATTTGAAAGATCCCGAGTCTCATTCTTCATAAGACTCTCATGTTCGGTTTCCATGGCCTTTTCCCATTCAAGTTTTTCTTTTGCCTCAGCAAACACCTGTGGCTCATACACTCCCTAAATATTGGCCATGAGAGGAAAGATGACTGTGTTTGTCTTGCTCTTGCCTCTCGATGATCTACCCTTGATCATTTTGCTTACCCGAACATCTCCAATGGTGCTTGCCCACCACTTTAGTCTCCTCTTAGAAGATGCTACATCCAAATCAGCATTGTTATCATGATTTGGGCTTCCTATTTCTGTGTCATTTGGATGCTGATCCAGGTTATCGTCAATAAAAAATGGATCTATTTCCTCATGCCTTGAATCCCCCCCTTCAAGTGGATCTTCTTGAAGCTGAATACCTGAATCCTTAGTAAGAATAGGCTGATCATTGGTAATTTGGATCTTAGAAGATGTTTGGAAAGGCCCTGCTTCCTCATCAATCACATCTTTGCCGAAGGTCAAGCAGTTAGTGGCAACATCAATCAACCTGTAGGCCTTATCATTTTCATTGTACCCTGCAAGCATCAATTTCTTACTCGTAGGATCTAATTTGGTTCGCTTTTCATCTGGAATCTAGACATATGTATTAGAACCAGAAACCTTAAGATGACTATCGGTTTCCTCCTAGACCATGCTTCCTCCAGAGTCTTATGTTTCATCGCCTATGTTTCATCGCTTATGTAGGAGACCTATTGAGCAAATAAACTGCAATATATATTGCCTCAACCCAAAACCTCTTGAGAACATTCCTATTCTCCATCATACATTAGGCCATCTCTGTTTTAGTACAGTTCCATCTCTCAAATACTCCATTGTGTTGTGGAGTGTAGGGTGTGGTAAATTGTCTTTTGATGCTGTGTTTAGCACAAAGTTGCTAAATTCTTTAGAACATAATTTGCCTCCAGTATCAAATCTAAGAGTGGTTATAACTTATGGCACAACTTGTCTCTTTTTCTACTAATGCCTTGAACTTTTGAAACTCATTAAACACCTCAGATTTTGATTTCAAAAAATATACCCACATTTTCCTACTGAAATCATCGACAAACAAAATAAAATACCCGCAACTAGTGACTAATGTCGTGTTCATTGGTCCACAAAGATCTGCATGAACCAATTGTAGGACTCTCTTGGCTCTCCAAGCATGTGCATCATCAAAGGGTGTTCAATGTTGCTTCCCATCTTGGATAGCCCCACACACACCTTGTATCTATTGTTGAATGTCAGGAATGCCACCTACCAAGTTCTCTTGGGCCAATTGGAAAGGTAGGACAAATTGAGGTGTCCATACCGTTGATGCCAAAGAGTAGTAATGGCTGATACACTCTTAGCTGCCAATACATGTTTCCTATTGGTGAATCAGCAAATCCTATTCCATTCATTGAATTTTTGGCCGGTTCTAAGCCCAGCTGCCCCATATCTAGTTCAGGGACCAAGACCACCTTCTTGCTAAACATCTCGTTCACCAGTAAATTGTAATGGTTCAGAAAAGTATACTATCCATGATCTTCTATACCAAAAGCAATAGTCTTCATGGTATCCTTGTCAATGATATTGCATTTGTGTTTGCTTAAAATGACATCTAGATTAGGACTATGTTGCATAATCTGACTTACAAAAAGTAGATTGAGCTCCATTCCAGGTATGTAGCACACATTGAGAAAAAGTAGTTTTTTCCCTCCAAAGGTTATTTGCACAATCCCTCAGCCTTCAACTGTGTCTTCACCACCAAAGATCGCTGAATTAGAGCAAGCTATGTACTTTGTGAACTAGTCTCGCCTATTGATGAAGTGACATGATGCTTCTGAATCGATGTACCATGTAGATGACTCTGACTAATCTGTGCCATCGAGTCATGAAGGCATAGAAAGGAGATGCCTTCTCTTCTGAATGCTCTACAATGTGAACCTTTGGCTGATTTTGCTAAGGCCCTCCCTAGTTCGATTTCTATTTAGCCAACCTCTTTTTTTAGTTCTTCATATGACCCAACTTACCACAATAATGACATGTGATGTTTTTCAAATTTTTTGGTGCATCCTTGTTGTGACCTTGTCCTTTCTTGTCTAACCATTTTCCCGTGCCTTTGTCATTGGTTGCAAATGCTTGTTCTAGACTTGTTTCATTGTTGCTACCGAACTAATGTTTCCATTTGTCTTGTTGTAAGAGCTTAATGCATAGCTCTTCAAACTTCAAGTCAACATCCGTAGTGGTGATATTGAGTGTCCCATAAGCATGTGGTAAGATTTTCGATATGATTACCACCATGTCCTCTTCTTCCATCTTTCAATTAATGGCTAACAACCGGTCCTTGATGTCCTTGATCTTGAGGAAATGCTCTTGCAAGGATGTTTTCTTATGCATAGTGATTGAAAAAAGCATATTCTTCAGAAAGAGGCCTTACCTTCATCTAAAGTTTCATGAAGGTTGTGCAGATGCTTCCAAATGTTAGTTGAAGTTGTCTCCGTTTGGACTTTAGGAAGCATGGCATCTGTCATTGATTATTTGATCAAAATGATTGATTATTTGTCATGTTCATTAAAATTGTCTTGATCTTTACCTGCAACCATTGGTTAGGTAGCAATACTAAGGACGATCTTTTTGAGGCATCTATACTTGAAGATTGTTAGCATTTGTTGCTTCCAGGTGTTGTAATTCTTGCCAAAAATCATTGGTTGCCTTCCAACATGATGTTGGGTAATTAAGCCATCCCTCCCACAATCTGAAATCACAAAAAATAAAGAAATTTGCTACTGTTAGACGTGAAGTATGCAAGTCAAACTTCAGTCAACCCTACACAACCACAATTTTATTAAAAAAATTGTCAAAAAAATTGCAAATGCTCTTAGATTTGAAAGTTTGTAGGTCAAACCATTTTGAAGCCCACTATAGGGTCTGAGAACCCTAGTCATATAGCAAAAACACAATTTTATCAAAAAATCATCTAAAATCCTACAAAAACCTTAGCCACCAAGTCTGCAAACCCTAGGTGCTAAAAGCTCCATGATTTTATCCAAAAATCTTTAAAGAATAGTAGAAAAAGAAAATCGCCAAAATACAGATTGGAAATCGCCAAAAAGCCAAAATATTGTTGCCAAACCCTAGTCGTCGTTGAATAATGGAGGAAAAGCCACGATTTTGAAAAAAATGTTAAAACTCTGGTAAAAAACAGTCAATTACTCCAAAAAAAAAGAGAAATTCATTGCCCTTATGCCTTGGCTATTGGGAGACCAAAAAACATAGAGAAAAAGGTGTGCGAATTGTAGAAAACCTTGACACGATTTTAGAAAAAAACAACGCACAATTTGTTTTTCCCAAATAAAACGCGATTTACAACATAAAATGGTACATGATTTTGAGTTAAAAACCCACAATTTTGATAGAAGAAATCCACAATTGTTGCAAAGAAAGGTTTCACCAAAAACTTGGTCATGATATTTACAAAACTAAGTTGTGATTTTCAAAGAAAAAACCTGCTTTTTATAGAAAAAATACCATGCAAATTTGTTATTGCAAACCTTGGTACGATTTTGTGAAAAAATCTGCCCAAAAACCTTCAAGGAAAAAATCTGCAATTTTTATTGAAACCAGGTCGTGATGTAATAACCACACTCAATTTTTTTTTTTTTTGAAAATACGTTAGCCTCAAAGTAAATGAAAGCATAACAACTTCCTTTCCACTTTCTGATTACCCAGATCTTGGATTGGGCAAGGTAAGAGCATTCGGTTTCAAGATTACAATTTATATTTGAAATGAAACAACTGAAGGTAATCCACTTATCCAGTGGGGTTAGCTTAGTACTTCCACTTTTTAGTGGGAAAGCTCAAACAATATTGAAAATGTAAAGCCAATTCTTCCACTTTTTAGTGGCTAGCGAATACAACAAGAAAGAGCAACTCTCCCACTTTTCAGTGGTGAGTGAATACAATTAACTAGAGCAACTCTTTTGCTTTTCAGCGGTGAGTGAGAACCAATAAGTCTCTTATTCAGTGGGGTAAGTAACTACAAAATATCAAGAGCAGCTCTCCAGTGGTACTACCACTTAGTGTTACAATGTTAGCTCATTTGAAAACATCTAAATTCAAGATATGTATCTACTGTTTCAAGTATGGTCATGCAAGAAATTGATAAAACATCCCTACATGTATCACAACATCAAAGAACTAATCACCCATCATGGAATCAAAAAATATACCTCAAAGATTGGCAAATAGATGATTGGTGCAGGTCTGAAAGAAGTTTGAAACCCTGCTGTTACAGTCTAAGCAGTGAGATATAAACTCATAAAACTTCACCAAATCACTTCCACACACAACCAAAATGAATGCAAGCTATAACCATGTTTCCAAACAGCTTTGAATGACTTATCACATCATTAGAATATTCATATGGAAAAACCAGAACTGAAACTTCAAAGCAGCTCCAATGGTGACTCTTGGCTAGAATCACACCACAATCTAGCTATGGAATATCTTGCAATTCCGAAACTAGAAATCTATGAGGGATTTCGTCCTCAAAGATTGAAGAGAACCAAAGCCATTTCAGCAGCATAACAATATCATTCTTCAACATATCCAAATGAGCCCCCAACACCTCCTTTTATAGCTTTTTTTGTTGTTTTTTCAAAAAAATGTTTTGCTTTTTCATTGCTTTTTCAAAAAGACATTTTTTTTGTTTTTTCCAAAAACAAAGTTTTTTGCTTTTTTGTCGCTTCTTTCCAAAAAAACACTTTTTTCTTTAAATTAAATAATTCATTATGTGCAACATTTAATCACCTTTCCAACAAGCTACTACACTAAGTTGTCCTTTAATTATTTCTCAACGTTAGACAACATTAGTGAAATATTAATTTAATAACTTAATAACTCACCCAAGCTGCATAAAGTGTTGCAACATCATTAGAATCCAATTCTGACCACACCATGATGAAACTAAAGCAGTAGGAAGATGATTGAAATCAACTTGGTGACTTTCTAAAAATAGCTTACTCCTCCAAGAAGTTTGGAGAGCACTCAAAAGGTTGGAAATTGATTTTAAAAGCATCAAAGGGCTCCAACTAACCAATTGAACTCAAGCCCAAGAACAATTGCTCTGCAAAATTGATCAAATGCTTCTCCAAGAATGTTAGAGTTCTCCCTAACTAACCAATTAGCCTTCAGAAGACTTGGAAACTGGCTAAATGTGTACAAATTGGCTAAGCGTGAAAAGGGGACATTACACGCAACTTTTAGAAATCCAAACTGATTCCATACGATGTCCTTTTGGTACTTTCTGCATCATGTGTGTTCCTCGAACTGTCATTGCCGGCAGCAAGTCCCTATGCCTTCATGTGTTCTCAAATCCCAAAACTCGACTTGGGCTCTGATACCATATTACATAAACAACACACATAAAGTTGACCAAGATTGCATAAAAATCTATTAATAAATAAGGAGCAAAAGCTTCCTCCACAAAGGATAAGATTGACAACTCATAGGATAAGATTGACAACTCATAAAGAAAAAGGCTAAAACCTAAAGTCAACATGACTTTATTGAAGAAGATTCCTAAAGTCTATCCTAAAAACTAATTGACCATTACAATATAAAACACAACTTCAATACTAGGAGGTAGTTGATTCTGCATAGAACCTCTCCTAACATTCAGTGCCAAAGAATTGTCTGTGGTAGAGAAGAAAAAAGTAATGGGAGCCTACCTCCAAGATCTGTGTTGTGTAAGAGGGTGTTAGAGGGTCCTCAATGTTAAGAATAGATAGAGCCATGACCATTAGAATGAGAGTTGGGGTGTTGTGGAATCTTAGCCATATTAGCTTGCAAGGATGAACAATGTCTCATTTATCTGTCTCCATTTGCATGTGAATCAATAGTATCCAAAGGGCACTTAATGCAACATCTGTGATGGGTTGACAGAAAGAAGTGATCAATCGGTAGATCTTGGACCACCACCAAGAGATCTATTCCTGAAAATTTGAAAATGATGACCTCATGAAGAAACAAGGCCAAGCATCTCTGATCAGGGTAGTAAGAGAAAGTTGAGAGAGAACCACTATAATATTTGTATAGATAGTGGTATCTCCAACGCATTTCATAGTAGATTGGACACTGTAAAATAAAATGCTCATTAGGCTCAACGTCCTTGAGAGAACAAAGACTAAATCTTATTGTAAAATATGGTGGCCAGTCTCAACACAAAGTAAATTGGGACAACAGCCACAACTGGCCAAGGGGAATCTTCAAACCGTGAGGCCAATGATGCTGAAGAAAGTTGGGTTGAACACTGGTCCCATGGATGCTCTGTAAGAAGTGCTTAGCATAGAAAACTAGTTTGGCGCTAAGAAATGCTCAGCATAGAAAACCTGCGGGCTTTCTTTCAAAGTAATGCTTGTAGGCAGGGCTTTGCAAGATTTTGACAATGCTGCACCGTTATTTAACAAAATTGACAATTGATATCCCTTGTAAGGAATTGAACTGTACCTTCCTTCAGAAAATATTTCTTGCTTTCATTCCTTCTGGGTGACGTACATTGTTTGTGTTCCTAGAAGTTTCATAATTAACAGCAGGTTTGGCATAGGCACTTGTTTTACATAGGTTTAGTCAACTGGCAAAGAAAAGAAGCAGATATATAACTATTATTAATGTTCTTCATTGAAGCTCAATAATACAGGAACATGATAAATAGATGTGTATTCTTCACAAGTTTTTCTGTCATATTTGAGATCCACATGCTCTCTTGTCCTTGTCTAAAGGGCATATAAATAGACTGGGACTTTTGTTCGTTTTTTCTTACGTAGTTCGTGTTTTTAAGCTCAAGTAAGAATCTTTATGTTTTGGCCGTGTTTGTGGGACTGTCCTTTGGACATTATTTGAATAACAGAAGTATAAAAAATAGTTATGCTAAGAAGAGTTTTAGTAGTTCTCTGAGCATACACGGTGGAGAAATGGGTAGGGATATTTTTCTGGCCTTCGTATGTTACTGATGCAGGACAGTTGAAATTTGACTCAGTTAGAACAATGTACATATGAGCAATGTTTGTCTGTTACTCATTTGTATCTTTTATTTCCCCGCAGGAATGGAGGATAATTGGAAAGACACCCTACCGCCTCAAAACCACATTAGTGGGCTTATGGGAAGGTTGGCTTTATTTCACCTCAGGTCAACGAGATAAAGGAGCCCATGACCCTTCACCCAAAAAAGTAGTGGGCCAAACTTGGAGAACAAAATTACACCTGCCAGTTCAATAATGGTTTCGTAATAGTGAATGAATGAATGAAAGATTTTAATGACGTCCATGAGACTAAACAGTCTAAGGTACCAAGACAACCGGGCCTAATCTGTCTTCATGCTCTTTTCCAAGTCGAGTCTCCTACTATTAAGATTCCATATAGTTTTCGTATTCTTTCATTCAATTTATTTTATTGGAGGTTTGACTTTATTCTACTCAGGTCAACGGGATAGAGGAGTCCATGACCCTTCACCCAAAAAAGTAACGGGCAAAACTTGGAGAACAAATTACACCTGCCAGTTCAGTAATGATTTTGTAACAATGATTCCATTTAGTTTTCTTGTTCGTCTCATGTAATCATAAATAACCAATTGTTATTCATTTAATCTAAGTTAACATTCTGAAAACATGTTTCTGATTGATTGGGCGATTTTCCTAATGAATGTATATTCTACTGACGAAGACTGTTTCGTTTTATATTCTTGATGCAATTCTTTTCCCATTAGTGAGAGATTGTTAATACCATTACCTTTGGTTACTCCCATCGTAAGCCGACTCTCTATCACTATAGTATTACTATGTAAAATGTATGTGACCAAGGTTACCAACTAAGTTGACATTGGAACATTTCAGTGTTTTTTTGAGCGTTCCATTAAAAACGTGTATAAACAGTCTAATTGTTACTTGGAAAAATACAATATAGCGCAAAAACAGTCTAATTGTTACTTATAAAAAATACAATATAGCGCATAAACAGTCTAATTGTTACTTTAAAAAAATACAACATATCACATAAACAGTCTAATTTTACTTTAAATGAACAGTCTAATTGTTACTTATAAATGGCGAACTAAACTGTATTCAATTTAGTATACATGTAATGTTTATCGTTAATTTTGAAGCTACGTTCCTGCGTTGGTCTATTGTCTGAACACAAACAAAAAATTTGTAGAGTACATGAAGCAAAAATTTGTACAATATGTAGGGTCTAGTGATGAGATTTTATACTATTTGTTTGGGTCTTCGTCAATATTTACAAGTTATGGGCTAATCCAAAAATAAAACACTATTTTCTTCAATTTACCATACTTTTCCTGTATTTTATTGTGCTTTTGGAACCGTCTTTTACTTATATGTAGAAGGTCAACTGTACAAAATGTTCATACAAAAGTTGCTACTTCTGTAGCTATATATATAGCATAGTATAAATATAATGAAGAATAAAATCGTGTTTTCTTTGTGCTTTATAGTCACCTGTATTATATTAATTCTTAATATTTATTTTTCAACGTGAAAACAACTTTAGGGTATATATTTTTCATCATGATAAATTTTATTCTTCAATCTTGGATTTTTTTGGACCGAGGGGAAGGGGTAGAGAAAGAGATTTACAACCTCACTTCAACCCCTCTTACTTGGTCAGCGCATATATATGTGCAAGAGTTATTGAATGTTAAGAAGAGACTAGAATATGGAAGTGAGGAAGCAGAAAATATCTACAAGTTCTATGTATCACAAAACAAACCAATTTTTAGTTGAGGATAATAGTGTTAAAGGAGCAGCTGGTAATGTTTCAAGAGGCCTTAAAGTTAGGGGAACATGAATGTCAAATCATGAAACAAGACTAGCAAACAATCAACAAAAAAAAATGATATGTTTGACATGTCAAAAGCGGCAGAGGATGGGATGCAATTAGCACAAGGAGCAAATATTTAGAGGATGGGATGCAATTAGCTCAAGGAGCAAATATTCAAGTCATGGAGGTAAGCGAAATTAATATGGGATCCATTCAAAGGAGGTCAAAACTTGGACTCAAGTAGTGAAAGGTCCAATAAGTAAAGTGGAAGAGGCAAGTACAAAACATCTTGGAACACTAAAAAGAGAACACAAAGCAAGGCATGATACATTAAAAAGTATAATTATTGGAGGGTTAAAAGATTAAGGTGAAGTTGGAAGTACATTCAATCTTACAAGTTTTTCCTAAAAACATACTATAATTGAAAGGTTAAATTTTCCGAGCAATGAGGGTTGGAAAGATATGAGAATAGCAATAGGCCTATCCAAGTTGTCATGATGAAAATAGAGGACAAGAACCAACTTCCAGCAAGGGCTTAGGCTCATGTTTCTTTCTAGATGAATAACTAACCTCAATGCAATAAGAGAAGAGAGGTGGAGAATTGACTAAAGTAGGGGTAGCAAGGAATTTAGGTAAATGGATGCAATTATAGAGTGGAAAAGGTTTCATTATCAATCCAAGGCCTCAAAATACATAAATGCGGTGGCAAAGTAAGTAGAAAAACAATGGTAGCAGACAATGAAATAGAACAAACATGGTAAAAAGGGGTGAGAATTGTGCCTTGAGTCTTCAATTACAAAGTCAATAGCAAGTAGCCCCTACCTCTCATCCACCCCCAAGAGCATTTAAAATTAGTATGTTGGAATTGTCAAGGATGCCCTTGGAGGAGGGGGCTTGGATTGGGGCTTGTTGTAGTAACTCATGAAGACAATGGTTGCAAGACTCCATTTGAATAATATATGAAGATAGATACAAAAAAATAAAAATAAAATATGAAGATTGTAATTTTGAATGATGTAGCAAAAAATGGAAAAGTTTATGGTGGCATAATGGTTTTAGTAAGAGAAACTAGTGGAAGAAACATTCAATTGGAAAAGTGGACAAAATAGGCAATACATTTAGTTTCAAATATCAAAGAACAAAAGGCACATAACAATTATAACTTGTTAGTTTTCCTCATATGCATAGAAAACCTAAAAAAAATATGGGATGGATGGTGAAGACCCATAAATAGCCCTAAAAAAAGATATATCATCATATTCTTAACATGGGGAAGTCTCTCTTGGATGATTTTAGTGCTAGGACAACAAATAACAAACTCAAATTCTATGCAATAAGGAGGATAACAATAACAATATTCTATGGTACAATGAAGAGGAAAATCACCAATGGTCAAGATGTGGACATTGGATAATATGGGCATCAATTATTTTGGCAAAGAATTATTATCTTTATGTGACTCTTATTATTTACCGATTTGCAATGGTATGGATAGGTGGAAGAAATTTGTAAATTATACATGCAAAACTTACAATTGATCAAGTGTTGTTGATTATGTATTTTTCTTGCAAAGCTTGATTGAAAGGATATGAGGGGTTATTTGAAGATCTCCCTACATGATTACAGTCAAACCATAACCGACTTTGTATAATGCTATTTTGGATGGAAAGAAATTAACATATGCTATAAGAGCAACCCAACCACCAACCCCTAGCAAAGGGTAAATTTCTTATAGCCCAAGAAAATTGTCCTATCTTCAAGGAAGTGCTAAAGTAAAGAATGCAAAAGAAGAACAAAAGAATATAAGGTTTCAAAATCCATAAGATAACACAACTCAAGAGGCATTTGAGAGACGTAGAAAGGGAAAAAAAAGGAAGGAAACAAGTTATTTTCTAGCAAATGTTTGGTTTGATGAGGATTACAAAGTTGCAAGGAGAGCTCCCAAAGACTAGATAAAGAGTAGGTGAACATAAATTAAGTGGATTGTAAAAAGAAAAAAAAGGAGTTCATGAACACAAGGAGAAAAGAGCTAACATATCTAGGGAAGAATAACTCAATTATTTTGGAGAGAACTTCAACAAAGGAAAAAAGAAATCTAAGAATAACATCACAACCACCCAATGGCTTGAATATGCAAAACAATTATATGATTAGGAATTAGAGGGTGAGGTCACCCCAATAGTCAACATGGCAACAAAATTATACACTTTACAGGAGGTTAAGGAAGGTATCGACAATATGGGTATAGGAAAGGATTTGTGACATGGTTGAACTATATGTAGAATACCTTGTGTCAAGTTGCCTTATTTTGAAACTTTACCACTTAGAATCCAAAATAGTTGGTCATTCATGACTTCATCCAATTCTTCTTTCCCAATGGTTCAGATGATCATAAAGAAGGTAGGGTTGCTTGCGCTATGGATGCCTACCTATGCTAGAACTATTAATTCCCCCCACTCATAGTAGGAGGGGTGCATGGGTTACTCTAATTGAGGTGTGTAACAACTTTATTTTCTCAACTTTTAGTTGGTAGAAAGAAATGCTCTCCCCTAGATAAGCGGATTTTAAAGAGGGGTGTATCAAGTATGCCTTCCAAGCATGTCCTTTGATTGGAGAATTCCTTCCTTTTACTTGATTATCACTCACTTGGATAAGGATCTTGTACACAACATACCTACCATTGCACACATGGTTATGCAACCAACACTTTACCCCCTTTGTAGTGTGAGTGGTAGGGCCCAATCGCTAATTGCCCATTGAAGTATGGTAGGAGAAGGGTGTGAGAATGAGGGATGAAAATCCTCGCGTCACACATTAAGAAAATATTTAACATCAATCAATGTGCATTTCCAAGATATTAGACTAACAACCTAGTGACACTGCTTCTTAAGAGTGGAGATGCTAAAAATCCTTCTAACTATATGGCTAGAATGATCAATTTGTTATTTATAAACTTGCTTGAAGCATGATTGAACACATGATCAACAAGTGGGCAAAAGAAAAAGATAAAGAGGGCAAAAGAGCATGCAAGTTTTAGAGCAAAACACTAAACAATAGATCATAAATTACTCTGAAGCATATTATTGGAAAAGTCTGGGATGAAAAAAGGAGGTTTATTGTTGTTTCTTTGACTTCAAGAAAGCTTTTGAAAGAATCTTGGTATCTTAGAGTAATATAGAGTGATTATCCATAGGCTATATGAAGAAGTTCAAATAAAAAATAGAACTCAAGCAAGATTTTTTGAAAGTTCTAGGAGTGAAATTGGAGCTAAGCAAGGGTGGTTCTTTATTCTCCACTCTTTTTGGCTTATATATTGTCAAAATTGAAGAATGAATGAATCTACAAGGAGGGGATGGTGTTCTTTTTCCAGAGTATGTTGTGAGGCTTCTTTTGTACATTGATGGTCGTATTTTGATTGCTAAGTCCACTCAATGGTTGCAAGAGCACTTACATGCCTTTGAGCACTTTTACAAGGAGGTAGGTATGCAAGTTAACACCAAAAAGACCAATATCATGGTCTTCTCCAACAAAAAGAAAATAAATCAACTTAACTTCTATTTTGAATGGAGTATTGTAAAAGAAATAATAAAGTACTTTAGAATGGACTTCAACAACAAACTTAGTTGAGGAACTTGCATAAAGAAGAGAACTTTGGGAGGTTAGAGAGAAATTTATGTGTTCCAAAATGGACACAAAGAGGTGGAGTTATTGGATTGGAAAAATATCTATATTCTATTTGGGCTATTAGTAATTCTAGTGGTGCTTTATGAGTGTGATTTACGGGACAACGAAACTTTAGACTTAAAATGGAAGCATATAGATATAATCCAAAACATATGATCACAAGTAAAGTCAAACTAAAAGCTTCGGTCCCCTATGAGATCCATCTACCTCAAACGTGTACTTTTCCTATTGAAGCAATTGCTATGGTGTCTCCTAGAACATTTGAAAAATAATCAAATACATGGTCCATATTTGTCATCAAAAAAATCTTGAATGAGAGAAAGAACTCCTGGGTGAAACATGTCATCATCAAGTGTTTGAGCAAATGGAATATTCACTTAAATGGATGCCCTAATAATAGCAAGGAAATAAAGGCTTTTTTTATAGGTAAATTTTGCAAGTTTGTGGGAAAGACAATAGGGAGAAAGAAGAAATATTACCTTGATGAATCTAAAGCCCACTTATAATCATTAGAAAAAGGTATATATAGGGGTGAATATCCTTTTGAGAACAAAGATTCTCATTGCTCAATTAAGAACTAACATCTTTAATGTGAAATGGGTAGATGGAAGATGCCAAAAGAAGAGAGAGGAGTGAGAGTATCTTTTCCATAGTGAGGACAAGTTTATAATACCATTGTATTTGAGTGTGAAGCTTACATTGACATTCGGACATATTACACAAGTACTTTATTAACTTCTTATAGAATTTCTTCAAAGAGGAAATGATTGAAAAAACAAGGGATTTCATCATCAAATTAAATGACAAAATATCAACAATTTAGAAAGTTAAAATGACATGGGTTGTTGTCCCATGGGCTATCTTTGGCTTTATAGACATTAAAAATTTCCCATTCTATTTTATTCTATGTTTTACATAATAGTTGATGCCAATCTTTGTTCAATTTATATTTCAAATTGAAGAATACCTTTGGGTATATATTTTCTATAATAACTAACATACTAATCTTTCTAATTTACATTTCCAAGTGAAGAAATCCTTAAGATATAATTTTCCTAATAATTAATTTAATTTTTCAATCTTGATTCCTTTTTGTTTCATTATCTAGTTATATTTTATATGATAGTTAATCTTAATCATTAGAATTATTGTTTCAATCGAAAACAACCTTAGATTATACTTTTTTATGATTATTAATTTGATTTCTTAAGAAAGACCAGAAATACAAATTTTGAATGGTAAACACATAATACAAATTATTTGATTCATTAGCATCCATGATTTCATTAAATTGGTTTAGTATACATTGCATACAAAATACAATTATTGTTAGTATTTTTTATAAGGTAATTTTTTTTTCCAAATCAAAAGGGGAAGCCTACTTATAAAAATAAAAACTTAATTAGAACTTTAGAAAACAAGTATACAAAGAAGCTTACAAATTTCATAACATGTGCTTAATTTTTTATAAAGGTCTCTTAAACATGTAGTAGAAAATATATGAATCTATTATGTCTATTTTTTCCTTTTGGAAATAAGCATGACTTAACAATTCATTCATAGATAGATTATAGGTTTACTATATTTTATCATTTTGAATAATCAACCTATTACAACACACTTTCTAGCTAAATCATAGACATTGGAAAATGCATAGTTACAAGAGCTGAATAAAAGATTTGTTCCACACTCACAAGACAAGACTTGAATAAATATAAATAGTTAAGTATTGTAAAAAAAACTACAAAAACACCCAAACTATCAATAGTTCCTAGACAAAGCTTACAACTATTGATAATTTGTATTTAGTAAACAAAATCATTGACTGCGAAAAATTTCATATAACATATTTCGTTATAGATAAATGCAACTTGAACACTAATTTTTTGAATAATGTGCAACAAAATTTACCATTAGTTTGTCTTTAATACGATACTTATATAAAGTTTTAGAATATTTTTTCACACAATTACATGTTTTCTAAATATATAATTATTAATAAAATTAAAAATTACATTAAGATTAAAACTTTATAATAAAACTCTTCTATGAAAAAAAAAATTATCTTCTAAAAATAAGCTCCATTAAAATGACAGGTCATTTGTTCTAGAAATATCTCAGTAAATAAAGTAGTTTTTCTTTAAATAAAGTTGATTCTATTTTTAAACATAGTTTAAAATAAAAAATTGCTTAACTTTTCAAAAATGTCAATTACCAACATGATTGTGCTAGTTGCTTTGATGGTGAAGTGAATTCTTTTTTATCTCTTCATTTCTGTAACTTCTCTTGACTGCGAATGGACCTCTCATACTTCTATTATCCTTGCTCTATTAGTGGTTCTATAAGCTCATGAATATTTTCCTCATCAAAATCATTAAGCCTCATTGGGTCTTCCTTCACATATTTGTAAAGTTTTTCTTTTCCAACTCAACCTTCAAACCTTCTCCCTTATGTTGCTATATATATATATTGAGAATAAGAGATGGAATCTATGAATTAATTAATTTCATACTTCATTTAAAAAAAATAAATTTATCATTTCTTTCAAATATTTGTCTTTTGTTGTCGTTACAAAAAAAATTGTAAATTCATTCAAATCAATTTTTTTTAAAAATAAGAAAGCTGTCAAGTTTTATAAATTTGTATTTCAATCTTTGCCATATTTTTTACTTAGGGATGCATCTCATCCATTCTTTATAATTGAATTCCATCTCTTATTATGATAGTTGAATCATCTCTTTTTGTGTAAGAACCCCTACTAATTTTGATCCGAGTTTTCAGTTTGTCTTGTTCAACATTTTGTAAAACACTTTGCATGCATTCCAATTTTTTAGTATGTTGATGGATTTGGATGTTTGTTTGATTATTTTCACTTTATGTTTTATTGTGCAATGACATAAAATGATAACATGCAATTATATAAAGCAACACAATAGAAAGTGACACTAATTGCTTCTTATTTATTCTTAAAAGCAAAGTATATAAGACCTAATGGAGTTTTGATTTGAGTATAACAAGAAGCTATTCAAGTCTGATTTTCACACCAAAAAGGAAGTTTATTGACAAGGCAAACATACCCAGTTACAATGAAATAATATTGGACAATAAGAGCAATGATGTGAAGAAGATAATAGTTGGATATAGATTAATTCTTTGAGTATTTTCAGACCAACAACTCCTCCAATGAGAATCTGGAAATGAAGCTCAAAATAATGCCCTTATCAATGTCTAAAACTCCTCCAATGCAAATCGACTAGGGAAAATGTGGAACCCTTGAAACCCTAGATTGAAAATAGGTCCAAAAGATGTCAAATGTAGCTTCAAAACCCTTGCAGCTACAATTTGAAATAATGATACTGAAATCTGAAACCAAAATCTACAATTCCTCCAAAACCCTAGTTGCCCAAAATAGAGGAAAAATCATACAAATTAGGGACAACTCAAAAAATTCTGAAACCACCTTCAAATGATGCCAAAAAGTCCCTAGATTTGGTCATCCAAGGTAGAAAATGTATAAAAATTCTTTTGCACTCCAAATCTACAATTTAGCTCCAAAAATGGGTTCAAACCCTAGCTAAAAATGACCCCAAACTACTCACAAATCTGCAAATATGTCCAATAGTGAATCTTGAATGAATCCACCTCACACGTAGGATTGGGTTTTTGTCCAACCTACAAATCTCCAATGCTTTTTGTCCTCAGAGTTGGCTACAACTGAATTCTTAGCTGAAGATAGAAAAAAAATCAAGTTGATCAAATTTACAATGAGCCTCAAGAATGATAGAGGTCCTTTTTATAGACTTCTTCCAAGGGAGGTGGACCTCAAACACTTTTTAAATGATTTTTAATAAAATATTTCCCTTCCATACCTAGGTGTCCCACTTAGAGGAAAAATAAATTATTTTTAAATTGCTTTTTGCCTTTTTCCCCACTTAAGTCACTTTTATATTTTTTCTAAAGTGACTTAAAATAAAATTATAACATAAAGGCTCAAAATAAAATATTTATTTGTCTCCTTGGCCAAATAAAAATAATAATATTTCCCTTATATCTCCCATGGCCAAAAATATGTAGATATGACCAATTGTAGCAAAACATTTCCTATCCAATTGGATTAGGCTACGAGAATGGCTAATAGGCTAATCAACCTCCTGAACGGTGATCACTTTGGAAATGGGGACATGACAATCCTACCTTCCTAAGATTGCTTGCCCTCAAGCAATCACAACTCTAGATGTTGTAAATTTTCTCTCCTTCCCATGTAGCATCCTCCAATGGTAGGTCTCGCCACCTGACCAAATACTCTTGGATCACCCTCTTCCTCAAATGATGCTCCCTCATATCCAAGATAGTATCAAGAACCAAAACCAATATACCTTCTTCATACAATGGAGGAAGCTTTGGAGAAGAAACAACATGCTGCCCCAATGCCTTCTTGAGGCACAATACATGGAAAACATTATGAATCTTACAAACCACTGACAACTCAAGCTCATATGCTACCTCTCCAATCCTCCCCAGAATCATGTAAGGGCCATAAAATTTGGGCTTAAGTTTTTCTGCACCACTTAATGTGGACTTTTTATACGGTTGAAGGTGCAAAAACAATAAGTCACCTACCTCAAATGATCTCTCTACCTTGTGTCTATCAACATACATCTTTTTTTGATTTTGAGCCTACTGTATATTATCCTTAAGTGCTTTAAGGATATCTTGACTATCCTTTATAAAAACCTTAGCTTCGGGAGCTCTGCTATCATCAAAGGTCAAGTCTATAAATGATGAAGCATCATAACCATATAAGTCCCTAAATGGTGTCATCCCAATGAACATGTGATAGGTGATATTATAAAAATTCTCACCCAAATAAAACTATTTGATCCATTCTCTCTACTTCCCTGCTACATAATTTCGTAGATATTCTTCCACCCACTTATTCACAATCTCGATCTGGCCATTTTCCTGTGGATGGTAACTAGTGCTCGGGGTCAACTTAGTACTTGCTAATTAGAATAGCTCTTGCCAAAAAACACTAAGAAACCTAATATCCTGATCACTGACAATGGTCTTAAGGAGTCCATGCAATCAAAACATCTCACAAAAGAACAACTCTGCCACCTAATATGTTGTGTACTCAGATGCAATGGAAAAGAAGTGTGCATATTTTGTTAACCAATCAACAACCACATATATGTAATCCTTCCCCTAAACTCTCATAAGACCTGTAATAAAGTCCATAGAAATACTCTCCCACTTTTGATTTAGAATTGGTAATGGTTGCAATAAACCCACTGGGAAAGTATTCTCTGACTTGTTCTATTGAAAAGTCAAACACATGGCGTAAGACATCATCTTTGAGACCCTTCCATGAGAACCTCTCTCTAATTTTCCTGTATGTCTTGAAGAATCTCATATGCCTTGCTAGAGGAGTGTCATGGATAGCTCCCAAAATGTTACTCTTAATTTTAGATTCACGAACCAAGTATATCCTATCCTTATAGTAGACCACATCATTAGTCACCTTATAACGATAATCTCGAATCTTACCATCCATGAGCTCACACACAAATGTATTCTTGGAATACTCTTGACCAAAAGATATTTCCAATCATCTGAAATCTCTATCATCGAGCAAATTATAGGTCGCATAGATAATGCATCAACAACAACATTCTTCATACCCTTCACATAATCAATATCAAAATCATAGTCTTGAATCTTGCTAACCTAATTTTGTTGTCTCTCATTAAGATCCATTTTCTCTAGAAAATATTTCAAGATGTTGTGATCCATCCTAACCACAAACTTACCACCTACCAAATATTGCCTAAACTTTTCCAACACATGCATGATGGCAAGCAGAATAAAGTCTCTCTACATCCCTTAATTTCCTACTCTCATATGCTACAGGATGTCGATTCTGCATCAATAAAACTCCTATGCCTTCTCTTGAAGGATCACACTATAACACAAATGGTTGTGTGAAATCCCATAATGCCAAAACATGAAAAGTACTCATCACATCCTTGAGCCAATAAAAAACAACTTGGTTCTCATCTAACCATCAAAATGCCCCCTTCTCAGTGAGATTTGTAAGAGGAGCTGCTAACTGAGAAAAACCCTTCACAAACCTCCTACAATAGCTGCATAAACCCAAGAAACCTCTCAAATATGAAACATTCCTTGGAGGTGGCTAATCCAAGATGGCTCTAATCTTCTCTTGATGTACCTACACTCCATTTGCACCAATCACATGAGCCAAGTACAAAATCTCCTGCAATCCAAACATACATTTGGATGCCTTAGCAAGAAGGGATCGTGCCTCTGTGATACCTAGTACCTCATCAAGATGTTTAAGATGATCCTCCCATGTTTTGCTATATATCAAAATATTATCAAAGAATAGCAATAAAAAATTTCACAACTTCTTATTGAAGATGTGATTCATACATGATTGAAATGTAGTAGGAGCCGTAGTAAGACCAAATGGCATGACCAAGAACTCCTAGTGTCCATAGTGACATATGAATGCAGTCTTGTGAACATCCTCCACATGGACACAAATCTGATGATACCTCGAACGAAGATCAATCTTGGAGAAGTAAATTGCCCCATGTAGCTCATATAGTAACCCATCATTCCTAAGTATCAGATACTTGTTCTTGATTGTATTTTTATTTAGAGCTCTGTAGTCAGTGCACATTCTCATGGTTCCACCCTTTTTCTTCACCAAAACCACCAATGAGGAAAAGGGACTAGAACTTGGTCGAATGTGACCCATATCTAACAACTCCTTAATTGTATTCTCAATCTCTTCTTTGAAATGCCTCAAATGATGATAAGGTGTGGTGATAATGGGCTTGAATCCCTCCTCTAACTCGATGACATGCTCAAACCCATGATTGGGTGGTAAACCGAGAGGAATATCTCCAAATACTATGTTATTATTATCAATCATTGTTTGAATATCAACATGATGTTGTGACTTACCATTAGAAGGAGACTTGGATGATATAAAGCATTGGGCCTCCCATAGTACATCACCATTCCTAAATAGGGCCTCCATCCTCCTATTCGAAACCATCTTGGGTTTCCCATTAGATAAGGCTTTCAACACAATCTTCTTCCCATCTGATACAAACTCTAGCTCCATCCATTGGAAATCTTGGATCTATCTTCCAAGTAACTATAACCATTGAATACCCAAAACCACATCAATCTCACCAAGTCCAAGCATGTAGAAATCATCAGTCAAAGTGTAATCACCCATCTGAATGTTGAGTTGTGAAACTTTCCTAGTGCAAGTCATACAAAATCTATTTGCAACTGTCACATTAAACCTTGAGAACTCCTTTTCCTGCAGTCCCCTTTTCACAACCAAGCCCTCATTAATGAAATTGTGAGTAGCTCCACTATCAACCAAGTAAGTGACACACCACCCATTAAGAAATCCTTTCAAATGAAAGGAATGATACCTAGGGATTCTTGAAAGTGAGACAATAGTAGCATGCTCAATATCACCTGTAGGTGTAAGCTCCGACTCAATATGAGGGGGCTGCTCCCCATTTTCTCCATCACTATCTGAACTAGTGTCTTGGGCATCCTCATTCTCTACATCAGAAGTGACCTCAATGTAATGTACTTTTCCTTTTCCAAGGCATCTATGTCTTGCTTCCCATGGTTCTTTGCAAGTAAACCAAAGTTTCTTCCTCCTTAGTTCATTTTTTGTCTCAATGTCCAACCTAGGTGGTGTATGCTTGGGCTGATTGGAAACATGCTGAAAATATTTCTTATCGTTATCTTTCTTATGCATAAATCCCTTAGAATGGAATTTACTTTTGGAAGTAGAAGACTCCATATCCCTAGCCCTCTTGATTGCTTCCTACAAAGTAGCTAGATTGAGTCCCTTGACACAGCCACATAAAGGATCCTAAATCCCATCAATAAAAAGGACAACCAATCTCCTTTCTGATATATCTGTAACAAGCACTAAAAGTCTAAAATTTTGCAACATAATGGTCCACAATATCCTACTATTTGAGTTGAGCCAACTCCTTAAAATGCAATTTAGGGTATTTCATGTCAAATCTATCTATCAACCTTTATGTAGACTCTACATATGTATCAATTTGATCATGCGTCATGGTAATCATCCCATGATACCACCACTATAAGAAATCCCATCCAAGTGAAGAGCAACATATTTGATGGCCTTATCTTCTAGCCTTAGATTAAGCTAAAAATAAGTATCTAACTTTTGCACCCACACCCTCGCAATAGTCTTCCATATGCCATCATAAGTGGAATTGTGAGCTTCCCAAACTTCCTTTGTAAATCATTATTATGTGCTCTTGCACTCCTATGAGGTTTGTGCTTCATTCTAAGGTCCACGTAGTCTTAAAAAGACATATCAGCCTAAAATTCCAATCCCGAATCCCTCCAATCCTATAAAATTTGATCATATAGCTCCTATTGGGTGGGTTCATTCTCTTTTCGATGATTGAATCTCGACTGGAAGTTAGGAATTAGGGGCCTAAAATTAGTTGTTTGGGTTATGCCATGCTAATTTTTCCTTCTATCATTCATTGAAGCTTCACCATCACCATTGTTCCTGCCATGACCTTTGTTGCCCTCATTGTTAGCTCCATTTTTGTTGTTATTCCCTAGCATATGTTGTGTAAATAGGGCTATCATTTGTGCCAAGGTTCGTTGTAACCCTTGCTGAAACTCTCGTTGCCCTCTCATCATATCATTAAGCATATCATGAGTACTTGGTTCTTCGTTATCCCTGTTATCCCTATATCTATCACCCATTGTGCTAGTTGAACCAACCTCAATGTTATGCTGCCTTGCTACTATTGCAGATGATAAAGTGTCATGTTTTGGATAAGGTTGAGCCCACTGAATTAGTTTCTCTCTTCTCTTGCAAGGTACCTCCTATACCTGTCACTCATGAACCTTTCAAGTTAGCAGGATCCAAGTTCTGATACCACTGTAAGAACCCCTGCTCATTTTGATATGAATTTTTAGTTTGTTTTGTTTGATATTTTGTCAAACACGTTGCATTCAATTTGATTTTTTTGAGTATGTTGATGGTTTTGGATGTTTGTTTGATGATTTTTGCTTTATGTTTTTTTTGTACAATGACATAAAATGATAACATGCAATTATATAAAGGGACACTAATTTCTTCTTATTTCTCCTTAAAAATAAATTATATCAGACCTAATGAAGTTTTGATATGCGTACAATAACAAGATATTCAAGTCTTATTTTCACACCAAAAGGGAAGTTTATTGACAAGGCAAACATACCCAGTTAAAATGAAATAATATTGGACAATAAGAGCAATGCTGTGAAGAAGGTAATAGCTGGATATGGATTGATTTTGAGTATTTTCAGACCAAAAACTCCTCAAATGCAAATCTAGAAATGAAGCTCAAAATAATGCCCTTATCAATGTCTAAAACTCCTCCAATGAAAATCGACTAGGGTAAATATGGAACCCTTTAAGCCCTAGACTGAAAATAGGTCCAAAAGATGTCGAATGTAGCCTCAAAATCCTTGCAGCTGCAATATGAAATAATGATACTGAAATCTGAAACCAAAATCTACAATTCCTCCAAAACCCTAGTGGCCCAAAATAGAGGAAAAATCATATAAATTAGGGACAACTCAAAAAATTCTAAAACCACCTTCAAATGATGCTAAAAAGTCCTCAGTTCTGGTCATCCAAGGTAGAAAATGCATAAAAAATCTTTGGCACTCCAAATCTGCAATTTAGCTCCAAAAATGGGTTCAAACCCTATTTGGAAATGACCCCAAAATACTCACAAATCTGCAAATATGTCCAATAGTGAATCTTGAATGAATCCACCTCACAAGTAGGATTGGGTTTTTGTCCAACCTACAAATCTCCAATGTCTTTTGTCCTCAAAGTTGGCTGCAACTGAATTCTTAGCTGAAGATAGAGAAAAATCAAGTTGATCAAATGTATAATATGAGCCTCAAGAATGATAGAGGTCCTTTTTATAGACTTCTTCCAAGGGAGGTGAACCTCAAACACTTTTTAAATAATTTTTAATAAAATATTTCCCTTCCATACCTACGCATCCCTCTTAGAGGAAACATAATTTATTTTTAAATTGCTTTTTGCCCTTTTCCAACACTTGAGTTTATAATTTTTTCTATAGTGACTTAAAATAAAATTATAACATAAAGGCTCAAAATAAAATTATTTATTTTTCTCCTTGGCCAAATAAAAATAATAGTATTTCCCTTATATCTCCCATGGCCAAAAATATGTAAATATGACCAGCTGCAACAAAAAATTATGTATCCAACTGGATTAGCCTATGGGAATGGCTAAAAGGATAATCAACCTCTTGAACGGTGATCACTTCGAAAATGGGGACATGAAATTTTGATTGTTTAGTTAACCACACTACATAATTGAACTATCAACCAATTTTAACCCCCTTAATAATCAATTTTTAATCCAAGACTATATTAGCCTACAATGTAATGCAATCTTATCTAGCTGTGGTCCCATGGAATATTTCACACTTTGTGGAATATAAGAAGTGCTCTATTCAAATTGTCAACTATTTTATATGTTATTTCAATTCAACCTTATTCTTTCCATCCTTTTTTATTCTTTTTCAAATTGAGGCTATTTTAATGTCCAACATTTTTAGATCTAATTTGTTATTCCTTGTACACATGCCCCATTTTTCCTTCCCAAAATTGGGACCCCCTCTTTTGGTTTCCTTTTTAAGTCTTGGGTTTCTCTTGTTTCTTGGTGGTTTTTGGGAGTGGATCCAATCCTTTGGATTTTCAAGCATTGATTACATTAGGTTAAGAAAGGGAGTCCAACCTTAAATTCTTTGAAGACTATAACTTGTTCATAATTCTATCTCTTAAAGTTTAGATTAAAGTTTTTTTTGCAAATTTTTGGGAGTTCAAGCTTTCCTCTACTTGCGTACCTACTCATATTGTTAATCAACATCCCTATTGTTGCATATTGAACTATGAGATTAGTGATTTTGGTCACATCTAAGCTCCAATTGTCAAAATTTTCTCTTGTTAGCTTGGTTAATTTATTGTATTTGATAGCTTTCTTCGGTGGTATCTTCCCTACTACACTTAGGTTGGTTACCTCTTGCAATGCTTCCTTCGTTATGCAGTGAGGCTTATCTAAGTAGATGTATTCGTCATGGATTTTTCTCAATATAATACTTACCCATCCTTATTCTTGGAAAAGGTCCTAGAAGTCCCATATATCTAGATTTTATGGTTGAATCCATTGGAATTGTGGGAGGTATGAGTTTATGTCTAGTTGGAAGTGTCTCCCTCAACTCCTCAAACTTTGTGTGATCAATCTTTGTTAACGATGTGTGTATGTAGCATCAAACATCGTTTGTTTAGATTACATCAGTGGGAACTTTGAAAAATGCATCATCAGGATCAACTTTCATAGAATTTTAAAGGCATGCCATCAAGGAATAGTGTCTTGGTGTGTTCTCCACTAGCATGCACATTACAGACTAATGTATCTTGTAGTGCGATAATTTGTAAGTCCTCTTTTATAATGTCTTCTAAATAGCCATTTAAATCACAAAATATTGAAAAATAGGGTAGTTTGATGTGTGAAATGCACTTTTGAGTGTGATTTATTTGTTTTGTCTCCTTGCAAACAAGCACCAAACTATTGGTTGTTCCTTATTTTGGGCTTTGCAACATATTATCATTGTTTTTGGTACTTTGCGGTACATTTTTACAATTTTTGTGTAACATAAAGATTATTCTAAAGCTATATACGTTCCAATAAGTTAGCTTTGGTTCTTCTTGCATCTATGTAGTCAACACTTCCTCATTGTTTGTACTACAATATTCACTTTCCAAATCAATTTCCCTTTAGTATTATTTTCCTCAAGTATATTTATTTTAGGTACTAGCTTGGAAATGGAATAGATCAACTTTGTATCATCCTCTTCATCTTCTTCTAGGGTAATATATTTTACATAAGAGTTATCATCATTTTATCTTAGAGGTATGGGAACTAATTTATTTTCATTTGAAAAAGATAGCTCCTCTTTTTCTTGAGTCAAATATTCCATTAGTGTTGACAAACCATTGTAATATCAAAAGGTTCTTTCATTTCTACTACCTCAAAGTTCATTGTCAACTTAATTCCTTGAACATTGAATTCTACATTTTTCTAAGTGCCCATGGTTTACATGGATGAACCATCGGCTAGGCTGGTGTGATAGGGGGTATTGGTCAACCTAGGCTTTCCTAAATTTTCCCATGTCTTTTGTGATATCCTATTAATATTTTCTCCCAAATATATCATTATTTGTTTGACCTTGTGATGATTGATGTGCGTTTTAATCATCAATGGTTTATTTTTCCAATCCTTGTTAGTGTGTTGTGCTCTCCAAACCTATGGTCAATTATTTACTTTTTTGCTCTAATATTTAAAAAATTGATCCAATTTATTGAAGAATTTTTTTTTACATACCATTGTGATAAGTTGCTTAAGTGTGATAACTTCCTCTTTTGAGAAATAGCTTCTTTATTTCGTTTATTGTTGATTTTTTTTTTTGTATTTTCAACAATTCTATCATTCAATGACATTAGATTTCCACAGTCCATGTCATTAAAGTATGTTGTTTCTGGATTCAACTATGTATTTGTGTTTGGATCAACGTTTCAGATCATGTTGAATCCAAAAAAAGCATACTACAATTCTATCATGTTGTTGCTTGTTAGATATGAATTGTTCTACCTCTTCTTCTTCATCATATTCTTCATCATCTTTTGTGTCTACATTAACTTTTTTTTTGGGAGTATATGTTCCTTGGTGGGTGATTACCGTAGTTTTATTTTTCTTATTCTTTATGTTTTTATTCTTTTTCTTTCCTCTTGATAGTCCTCATTGGAAGTTTTCTCTTCTATAGATGTGTTCAGATAACCAATTTTCTTGTTTTTGGCATCTCCTTGCTCCTTCTGGTAGATTTATTGGTATTGTTATGATTACTCGATCTCCTTTATTTGTCCGTTGGAGTTCATCACTTTTTGATTGTGGTAGAGCATTCTAAAAATATTGTTGAGTCCTTTCACAAGTGAAGAGGTCATGGTCTCAATTTTTGTAGAATGCATAATATTCTTTCTATCTGACCAAAATTATGTGTCATAAATAGTTTATTTACCACATGTAAAACAATTTACCTCATCTCTTCTATGGTTTTCTCTTTCACATTCCCTTCCTCTATAATTTTAAAAGATCTACGGTCCTCTTGGTAATTGTGTAGAGGATTATTTTGCATAGTGTACATTTTTTTTATTTTTCCATGTGCCAGGCACCTTGTAGTCATGGTCCTGGGAATAAAGGGGACATTCTGCAAGCCCTTTGACATATGCCATATTTTGATTAATGCCATGATCATAGTTTTGGTACTTGGGGCATCGAGCTTCGTGGTTTGTTTCTTGATTTATAACTTGGAACCTCATTGATGGAAAATCATCCGTTTCATGATAATCCCACTCATCATATAGTCCACAAAATACTGATTGAAGATTTCATGGTATTGTTTGGAGTTTTACTCTTAAGGTGATGACCCTCCCCTCCCTTGAGTAGTATGAGCACTATATGTTTTTCCTTTGTTTGTTTCTTCTTTTTCCATCTCTTGGAACAATGTTAACTATTCAATTGCTAATTGTATTTTCTCTAGTGCATCACTTTCTTTCTATTTATTTTCTCTCCTCTAGGGTTGTGACTCAATGCATTAGGCCAAGGTTATCGAATCTAAGTAAGTGTCAAATATTCTTCCATCCAAAGCTTCCTTAATTTATTTATCAGTCCAAAAATAAATAACTCAAATTCTTTCTTTTATATTAAGGGTTCCTCTAGTTTTTGGGGTACTTCTTTGAATCTCTTGTCATAGTCCTTAACTATTTCTCCCTTCTTTTGTACTAAGTCCCACATTTTACTTACACTCTCAAATGGTACTCTTGGAGTATCAAAATCTACCCAAAATTCCTTCTTAACATCTTCCTAGTCTTTGTTGTGTTTCAGATAGGCCTTCCTATACCAGTCCAATGCATCTTTTCTTATAGATCTATTTTTTAAAAATAACTTAGACTTGTCTTAATCAAATCCTTTTCTCTTCCAAAGGGATTCCAATACAAAATATTGTCCACAACTTCGGTAGTGTCCTTGCTGACTATTGGGAATTTGATTGAAGGCTCCATGGTGTGTTTGACTACTTTTTTCACTTTGCAGTGGGGTTCTCTCTCTTCCTTTTTCTTCTTACTAATTTCGCTTACCACAAGCTTATGTTCTCCACCTTTATCCCTTACTAGCTTGGTCTCAAAGTTATTTTCCTAAAATCTCTTCACAATATACTATAAATTGTTCTTGTGGGTTCTTACTCTCTTGCTATATTTCTTGAATTAAAATTCTCCTATATTTATACAACATAGGGGATAGGTCTTGGTTTGGGGGTTGTGCCTCTTCAAAATGATATTTCATATTTGGTGATGTCTTTTTATTTGTGAATGAAATCTTGTTTGTTATCGTTGATGTCTTTTCATAGTCTTTATTTTCTTTTTCTTTTTCCTTATTTCTTAATTTCTTCACACTCCTATCAACCAATTGTTCCAAGTACTCGTCTCTAACATATAATATTTTCTCTAGGGTTTCTAGGAATTCTAGAAATATTTCATCCAATTTTATTGTGATACTTCATTAGTTTGGTTTCATTCGTAGAGTTTTGGTTAAATATGGTAGTTATGAAGCCTCATTTCTTCCACAACCATCTACAAATAACTTCCTTGATGCCCCACAATCTTCTATGTTTCTTTCCAAAATTTTCAAAATCTCTAATTCTTCCTTCAAATGAGAGGTCATATGTTCCAAAGTCTTCCATTCTTCTTTTTGGTAGCACCCACACTAACATGCTCCACAAAACCCACATTGGTATGCTTGTTCTCTCTCTCTCTCTCTCTCTCTCTCTCTCTCTCTCTCTCTCTCTCTCTCTCTCTCTTCTTTGCATTCTCCATTCTTCCGCAATGTCTTTCCTCTCTTTCAATGTTTTGTCTTTGCCTTTTTTTTTTCTATGTTTTGAATTGCCATATTTTTTTTCTTGTTAACTTAATCTCCTCTCTAATTTCTTTAATTTTTTTGTTACCTCATTTTTCCATGGGTGTTTATGATTTGGTGTTACATTACTCCTTTATTTCATCCCATAGTACTTATTTTTTTATCTATATTGATTGGTCATATCTTTTCAAGGATTCCTTTTGGAGATCCCATCTTTTCATTCTCCATCCCCTGGATGCCTTACCCCTCTCATGAGGTTGACACCAAGAATATAGTGGCACAACTTATAAAAAAAATTCATTTTGGATATCCCTACTTGAATTAGAAATTTAAATTTTTCTTTTCGATTTCCTTTGTACTACCTAACCAGGGTCTTGGAAATGGAACCAATTTTAGTAAGAAAATGGGGAAGAAAAAATCGGAGTTCTATGCCCCAAATATTCTCTATGTGTTGTATTTATACCCCATACTCAATAGTAGGAGAGGGATGAAATAATAATCTATGTTGCTGAATCAAACAAGATAACATTATAACTCTAAACAAAAATTGGATTGCATTCATGACATACCATGTAGTCATTAGTCAAATTCCACACATTGATATAACTGGTACTACATTCCCATCATTCCATTAGATGTATTGTACATTATAAATCTTCTATTCCTTCCATCTATTCACTTATTTATAGTCCTTCATATATTCCTCTAGTTTTTACTTTGTTACATTTTTTCTACTCTATACATATATTTTCCTAGTGGGACATGTCCCTTAGAAAATGTATCTCTTCCTAGGGGCGACTTGTTGGCTAGGAACTCCACAACCTATTTGTGGTGGTTTGTGGTAGGTTTTCCTAATATGTATCTATACTCTACTCTTTTCCCTACTAACAATATCCCATGTGGTTTCCTCCCAATCGCTAGAAAAATTCTTGTAAATCCACCCCAAAATGATGAATAGTGATTCTTGGGTGGGAAAATACCTTTTTGATATTCATCAACCTTTTACAACTCATTAAATGAATTTTGGGTTGTCCAGGAGGGTAGGTGGGAGTTACTAATAAATGGTAAGAATATCAGAATTTGGAGGTCAGGGGGACCCATACACATTGCTTGTGATTGGAGTATTAGAATTCAAAGATGAGTAGGAAGTCATGGAAAGAAGGGATGTGAAATGAAGTCTAGAAAGGAAACCACAACAAGGAAAAAAGCTTCAACGTGTTGGGATCAAGGCATCAAGTGGATCTTACGATTGGTATAAAGGTATGGAATGGTTAAAAGTCTAATTGTGAAAGGTTTTTTATAAAGGAACAATGGAGTTTCAAGCTTTCGAGGTAGTAGAAAATGAGTATTACGTCAAGGGTTGGTTGACTCTATAACTTTGAAAGACTTAGTGAAAATATTGAAGTGAGAGTCACGGTATTAGGAAGCATGAAAAATAGTGTTGGGGAAAGGGATGGCCTAATCATCCAATAAAAAAGACAAAAAATTTTGAAGCACGAAAAGATGAAATCAATAGTTATGAATCAATAGGGAACTCTAAAATAGGATGATGTAAAAATAATAAAAAGATGATATCACAAAGAAGTTGGAAAGTATATAGTATCTCACAACTTTGATGAGAGGGTGATGTAAACATGATGTTAGGATTGATGAATCAGAGTTCGAAAAAAAGATATGCATGCAAGATCAAGTTTGAAACTCCAAAAAACTTAGAAAAATCATTAATTGGTAGAGGATCCTGACAATGAGGTTTGGAGGGAAACAATACTCATTGATGAGAAAGTCTTTCAATTTGGTTCAAAGAACTTATAATATTTTTTAGGCAAAGGATTGAGATATCGAGGCTAAGGGGAAAGACATGAAAGTAAGGGAAAGCTTGAAAGATTGCAACTCTAAAAAACACATAAAACACTAAGGTAAACACCAAAAATATCCCAGAATTATATTTTTTTTTAATGGATTTTTGCATTCCTCGACACTTAGGGGACCCACTTAGGATGTCTCAGATCGATTATCAACAATTAGTCAAGAATGACTATAACACACAAAAAGGGAAGGGAATCAATAAAAAATGGATATTGTGTGATTAAAGTCCCATTAAGATCTAATTGGGAACATGTGTCTCTTGCAAGCATAATGAGAATCTAGATCTTTGAATATACCAAAAATGGAGAACTGAAAGGATTCCTAAAATTAACATATATTTCATCATAACAAATAAGGGTCATAATTGCACAAACACAACAAAGTATTTACAAAATAAAACACAAATGAAAGACAAGCAACATGTACATATCAAACACAAAATTATTCACTTGACATAATGCTTCAAGTTCTATCCATGGATGAGAATCTTCATAAGTTCCTGATCAAATTCTTCAATTGGTAGGAATTGCGTCCACAAATCTCTACAACTTAATATAGCCCTAGCCATAAAGATCAAACTTTCCATGTTTTCTATCTTGAGATCTTGCATTCCACATGAGAACCAAATCTCTAACTCAAAATATCCTTTGAATATCTCTCTTGGGTTAAAGTACAAAACCGTGCCACATTTGGCCAACTTATCAACACAAGTGAATTTATGAATTTTCAACTAAAAATCAATTTTGGTCAAACATATGGTCTAGTTAGATTCTAGATAAGTTAAATATGGGCCACAAATTTTCCAACTAGAAGTGTCCACTAAATGCATATTTTACACTGCTTTGAGGCCACTTTACAAAAAATAAAAGTATTTGATAATTTTGATGTTTCGAAAACTTCAACTCTTATAAATATTTTGTTTTAAAATATAAAAACACCCTTTTGTAGATCTATGTGTGGTTCTCAAAAATATAATTTTTTTAATAGCTTAATTATTTTTACTAAAAGTAGGTCATCAACACCAAAATTTAAGGTTGATTATCTTTTCAAAATTAAAATAAAAATTTATTTAGAAAATTTGAAAAAATATTATGCAGTAGAGAAAAGATTCTATGTCAAGATGATATATTTTTTTTCTAGTTTGGATAAATTTTTAAGATAAAAGTTGACATCCCATGGAAACAGTTATATTGTTAGTGCACACAAGTTTTAAGATTTATTTAAAAATATATATTTATCAAAATAGGCAAAAAATAAACCCGTTTAGTAAATTTCAAGCTATAAATACACAGAAAAAATTGAAGAAAAAAAAAACTATATAGAGAGTGATGCCCCATTCAAATTTAGTTTTAAATATTTTATTAACTAAATTATATATTCTATTTTATGTAAAAACTATGTTTCAAATAATATTTAAATTTTGTAAAATATTACAAGCATAAAATAAGCTAAAAAATATGCATTTCCTTAGTTTACTTCATTTCAAAATTCAAAGCATATATGTTACTTTCTTGCCATTCAAATCAAAAAGTTGGATCAAAATTGGTCATTTCCTTTTTAAAAGTGTGACACAACTTGATAATTTTACCTTCTTGTCAAATAAATAATTTTTCATTTTCTTATTTGATAAAATTCTCTCATGTGCATCCTTTCTATTTTCATCCAACTCAACCAATTTCAACTTTCAATGAGAAAGTGTATCATCTTCACTATCACCAATATATTATAGCATCTAGTACATATAGTTCTATAAACTAGAAATAACATCTTTGCATATGTCCTATGTACAATTTGAAATGGTCTCATGCCAATAAGAACCTTATAGATTATACTATCTACCCACAATGCATACTTCAATTCATCATCCCACCTTTTCTTATTTAGGGCCAAAGTCCTCTTGATGATCTTCATGAGAATATTGTTGCTAGAATCAACACATCCATTTCCTTAGTGATTCAAAGGAGATGAGAAAAAAAGGTTAATACCATATTCATTTCAATATTTTTAAACCTCTTGTGGTCTAAAACAAATGGTATTATCCATGGTAATTCTTACAAGCACTCCAAACTTGGTTATGCCATTGCTTAGTAAAAATTTGATTACTAACTTTTATGTAGCATTGTGGGTTGGGATTACTTCAACCCATTTGGTAAAGTAATTGGTTATAAATAGGATCCATTTGTAGCCATTGATAGAATTTTCTTGTATTTCTCCTATGAAGTCAACTCCCCAATGTTGAAAAGGAGAATTTATAATCATTGGTAAGAAAGGAAAATAACCTAAAAATTTAGTTTACCAAAATAAATTTGATAGGCATAGAATTTCCTTACCCTCCTAGCTACATCCTTGAATAGGGTAGGCCACCAAAAACCAAATCTAATAAATTAATGTGTAGTTATTTTGGTTTTGAAATGACCCCCATACATGCCTTGATGACATTCATCCATCACTTTTTTGGATTATTCTTGGTTAAGGAATTTGAGCATCACACCATTTGGATCTCTCCACAATAAGATTCATGAACAAGCGCATTTTTTTAGATAGTTGTTTGAGATTTCTTCATTGATTCTTCTTCATCTTGGAGGATAATTTCACGTTTAGAAAATAAAAAGACAATACCTTTGTAACAATGATTTTCTTTCAACAAGAAATCAATATGTGTGTGGCTAGAATACACTTCATTCACCTCATTGGCCTCCAAGTTTCCATCTACTGTTAAATTTTCGAAACCTTGATATCTCACTATCTTGGTCATTTTAACTCATTTTAACTTCAAGGTCATATTCTTATATTTTATTTATCCATCGACATATTTTCATTGAAGCTTCTTCTTGACTAAGGGTATCCTTCATAGCTATGTGAGGGACAAATGCAATCACCTTATCACCAATCAAGTATGGCCTATAGTTCTTAATAGATTTGACTAAGGTCTAGTCATACTTTTCCATTATCGAATATTTTAGTTAAGGGCCCTAAAAGGATTTATTAAAGAATGCAATTGGTTGTTCATACTTGTCCTTGTTCTTTTGAATAAAAAAAGTAGTAGTGTGAAATGAAGAAAATGAAAATATTTTAAAAGTATTAGAGTAGTCAAGAAGGATTAGAATTAAAGCTTCCTTGACAAATTTCTTAATCCCAACAAATGTCTGTTGGTTCATCCTTCCATGCGATTGTTTAACCTTTCATTAATATGATGGAAATTGGTTTGGTCTTCTCCATAAAATTTGGCACAAATCACCCCAAGAACTTGATATTCTCAAAGTATCGAATTCCTTTCATTGGCTTAGGTCTAGTGATGAGGTTGATTTCTTTGACCCTCTCTAGATCAATCCTAACTCTATCCTTGGACACAATGTGTCCCAATAGTTTTCCTTCTTCCACACAAAATGCACAATTTTTGGGATTCAAAGAGATCTCATATTTAAGGCACTTTGGGAGATTTGCTACAAATATTTGTAGTGATAATTTTTATTTTTTGAATAGGTTCTTAGGTCATCCTAAAAGACAACCATTATATCATGATTCAAAATTGGAAATGCAACATTCATGGCTCTTTGAAATTTTGACCTTGCATTTTTTAGTCCAAATGACATTCTCACATTCATATATGCGACCTAAGGATTTGTGAAGGCCATCTTATGTTTCTTAGACTCCTTGACCACAACTTGGTTTTACCTTGAGAAACTATTCATCATGGACATCAAATTAGAACTAGTCACTTCTTATGGTAAATAATCCATATTGGGGAGAAAATAAGCATCTTTAAGAGATTTGACATTCAAATTTTTGAATTTACCACATAGCCTTATATCCCCATTCTTTTTCTTGACTAGGAGAAGTTTTGACACCCATTCTAAGTGCCCAAAGGGTTTGATGATCTTACCCTCTTTAAAATTCATCAATTCTTGTTGCACCTTGGGGATGAGAGTGAGATTAATGGTCCTTTGTTTTTGAAAAATAGCTTGGCATCTAGTTGAAGAGAATTTGTGTTGAAATAGGTTCTCCCTATATGACCTTGTCATATGAATAAGAAAAAGACCCTTTTGAATTATTCAATATTGCTAGTATCATCTTCTTTTGTACTTTTTGAGTCTTTTATCTATGTTAGCATCTTGGGTTCAACATATATGCCTAATTTTAAACCTTCTACAATGATTTCATCTATTGGATAACCACTAATTTTTTGTGGTCTACACTATCAACCATTTTCTCTAGATCAACTAGTCCTTTAGGGATCTTATTGGTCTTTAGCTATATTACTTTATTTCCAAACAAAATTTATTTCACACGCTCAAACTACACCATGTATTCCTTGTCAATTATTTTATTATCAAACTCCTCCATATAGTTTAAGAATCTATAAATCTATTAGTTTTCGTTAAATATATGCCAATTAGATATCTTGTTAGGAACACTAGGTCTTCTCAATACCTCAGTACTGAGATGACACTAACAAGATACTAAACCTATGTCAAATTTTGATGCTTCAATAGTTATAGTTTTTTCCATTTTATTCCATGTCTATCAACTCAATCAATATTAAATGCACCAACAATTTATGTTATGTCTCAGACATCATTCCTATATATTTCCAGAGTATCATCCTTTGTTGTACATAGATGTTATTTATCTATAGTGTGATTATATCTAATTCCCCTAAGAAATTTGATGCATTTTATTATTTTTTTTTGTTGAACATTCAAGCCAAGCATCAATGCTTCATATTCTACAATATTATTTACACAATTGAATGTCAACTTGAAAGTATTAAATATTTCATTATTAGGGAAAACAAGGATAACTCTAGCCCTTGAAATTCTCTAGAACACACAAATCATCAAAATTTTCACTAGGGTTGGGAACTGAAAGAGGCTTCACAACCTCACTACTTTCTTCATTTCAAAATTTTATGAAGTGGTTAGGTTCTATGTCTATGTAGTTTACTTCATTAACTATTTTATATTGATATTTTACTATATTTTGTACCTTCTTTTTCTTGTGCAGTTTAATAATCTCACCCTCAAATGAAAAATTAGATAAGGATAAATCCACTTGGATACTACCACCCATTGAAGGGTCCCAATTTCTTGATAACAACATGCTCCACTTTGTTTGGTTGTCAACAATAATTATATCCATTTTGAAATAATTCTTAGGATACATGGCCAACTATACTTATACATTTTTGGCAATGCCTACACAATTAACTTCATAGGAATCCAACAAAACCACTTACCATAGGAATTAGACACCTTCAAACATAAATGTTCCATGAAAAATGATGGGCATTACATTACTTGAGGCACCAAACTATATCATATAGTTATAGACTACCCAACTAGTGATTAGCAACATGGTGTAAAAGGGATTGACAAGTGCTTAATTTTTTGATAGAGAATTCCCTAAGTACACCTCAATGGTATATTTTTTCTCTTTGGGAAAATTAATGGAATTAAGGTTTGTAGTAGAACTTCCAAACTCTTTCATTGCTAAAAAATGTGATAAATTTTATCCCTATGTTTAGGAATTCTACATATTTCACTAACAAGTATAGTGATTCAAATTTGACTTAGCACCTATGCCATATTTATAAGCTATACATAAGCAACGACATATCTTGTGGAATATTTATATCACTTGATTGAGGAATGAAATTCATTGGAAAAGAACAAGATACACAATCATTATATTTTTCATCTTTCTTCTTCCCTTTGTCCACAAATCTATCGAACAATTGATAAGGAATATGTTATTGCTTCATAGTAGGGTTATTTACTTTTGAGGTGTTCTTCATAGTTATATGTCACATTTGTTTTTGTCTTTAGGAATGAATCTCCTCTTTTTTGATAGTTTTTATATTGCATCCTCTCAATTTTTCATTTTTTGTCTCTTTAGGGCTATCATTATTCATGTTATTCTTTGTAAAATGACATTATTTTTCTAAACTAGGTTATTATACCCTTAGCACTACAACATGATTTCTCTATTTTGGAGGGAAATTCTTGTTCCTCAGTTTCTAGCCATTTTGTGCATGTTTGAATGCAACCACAACAATAATTTTTGTCTTCATTTGAGGGTGTTCTTAGTTGATACTTTTGTCTCATCATCTCCCTCAAAGGTTCAAAATCATGAAGTGGAAACTCATATTTCATTGGGATAGTATCACAATCATTTTAAAATGTATTATCTACACCTTCATGATAAAGGTAATCACTTCCTTTATCATTTATTTGATATTGGAATGCATCTAACTAGCCAATATATTTGAATCATATTATTGTGCATTTTCATCTTCATAGAGAATACATTCATCTTTATTATCAATAAGGGTAGTCATACAACATGTAGGATCATGAGGAATGTAGTAGACTTTAAACCATAGAGAATAATCTTGATAATGCAGATGATATCTTCTAAGTAGGTTTGGTGTTCCTTTATCTTGATGCTCAAAGTCTCTTTTCCTATCATATTGTTGAGGTATTTTGGACCAATCATAGTTATAAGGCATGTTGTGTAGGTTTTTTCCTTCATTGTAAAAGGTTTCAACATTAGGAGGAGGATACCCCTTCTCATTTCTTGCAACCTTGTAAGACAAGTTTTTTACAACACTCATCATCATGTATAACTTCTCATCAATAGTTAAAGGCTTAGAAAGGGTTCTCCTATTAGGTTGAGCTATCCTAACATAAAATATCTTTATATGTTTACCTAAAGCTACCATGTTAATATCAATGTTGATAGCTATAGAATATGTTTCTTTGAGAGTTTGTTGATTCTTGTCTCTAAGGAACTACACAATCTTCACATCAAATGTAGCACAATACAACACAACCTCCATATGGAATCATTAGGTTTGAGTTCATGGGACACCTTTCTCATTATCATTGTAAACCTATAATTGAAATTAGCCATTATTTTATTTATATCCTTCTTAATGGTGGTGAACTTGTGAAAATAAACTTAGGTTCAACCCTATCACCATATTGTCACTAAAAAATTTGCACAAGTTCCCCCCATGTGTCAATACTATTCTTAGGGAGAGTTATATACCATTCCTTTTCAATCTACTCCAGGGATTGCACAAACAATCTCATCATCACATCTTCAAATTCAACTCTTAATATTGATGAAGTTCTAATGATTCTCCTCACCTTTGATTACATTTTTTCCTTAAAAAATTTTGATTTTTCCTTTGATCTCATTTAGAATAGGGTTAGGATAACCTAATATACCTAAGAGATCCAATTTTTTGTATCTATCAACCCCAAAAGGCTTTCTAATCAGAGAAAATCTCGAATCCATTCTCCTAGGGTTCATTCAAATTATCTACCCCATATTCAAATAATTGTTTCCCTAAAATCTTTCTTATTAGCTAGGGATTTTTTGATGTTAACATTAGGGACAACCCATGGATTGACATGTAGATTCTACTAATGAGTATTTTGAACCTACTAATTTTGATTCAATAGTCAAGCACTTTGAAGATGTTGGTTCTAATTTATTAGTTGGATATTAAAAGAAAGTTTCCTTTCAAGTTGTGAATGTATTTCATGCCACATTTGTATAATTTGGTAAATTTAGTCTTCATGATGATCAATTATTCTTTCCTTGTATTTTTTATTTTTTATTTTATAGCTATATTGGTGTCATGAGATTCTATTCTTATTTAGTTCTAGCTTCAAATGAGGTAGTGATAGGATAAGGAAAATGTATGTCACTCAAATTCCTCACACATCGGGGTGGGTGTAACTTAGAGTTTACATTCTCAGTGTATAAATACTAATATCTTATTGTGTTTGTCACTCCCTCATTTTGTTTTTTTTATGGCATGCCATAGTTATATTTAAAGTTTATCCTACCATTTCTAACCATGTTATCATCAAAATAATATTTATACTAATATTAGTCACTTAAATCCATATTTTTATACCAATGTGCCAACTAACTAGTGCCTTGAGAATCATGCAAAGATGATATACCTATATTTTTAGCTCTCCATTTAACCTAAACTCTCCTTACTTCAGTTCAAATTATATTAGGTTTTTCTTGACTTCTAGATCCTTTTTATCTTTCCATTTTTTAATCTCCTTAGGTCTATTTTTTATTTCTAAGTTTGATTCACAACAAATTCATCGCTTCTCTTATCAGAGGAGGCATAAATTTGAAGACATAGCTACAAACTACACAACTAAAAATTTATCTGATAATATCACAAAAGGTCTTTAAAGTAAACTTTCAATAGTGTATCCTTGATGATGGTGCCAAATGTTAGGTCCAAAAATCTCTCTCCCAAATCCTAGAGCTTTTCTCCAACTTTGAGGCCAGGGATTTATCTTCAAGAAGGTAGATGGAGGCTCATCAATAAATTAAAGATGGTTAAAGGTTAAATATGAAATTGGGTAATCTTTCCTACTCTTTAAGCTTAGCTTAAACTTAGGAGGGTGTTCCTAGAGATATGCCTCAATAGGCATTCAAATAAAAAAATAAACATCTAATATAACCCACAACTATACCCATACATAAACTTAATCCCTATAATTTTCACTAAGCCAAGAGTAACTAGTTGCAATGACCTCTTTGTAATCGATAAATATTTTGCACATCCATATATAGATAAGAACAATGCTATTATTCATTGAGATAGTTTTACTTATAACTTAATAGACATTGGAAAATATGAAATATTGAACACAAACCTCTAAAAGGTATAATAGTGAAACATAGAAAAATGAAGGTAGGGTTCAAACATAGGGTTTTATACTAAATTTATAATATTTCACCAAAATTACTATAAATAGAAAGGGAAATATGAGGTGAATGAACCTACCTATTCTTCTATTTCATTCAGGAAATGAGATCCCTCTATTCAAAATCCACTTTCAACCCTTAGGTGAGTGAACTCTTTGAGGAATCTTGCAATTTCCCTTATGTGTTAGGATGAGGGTCTAGGTCAAACAACACTTTGGGGGAGAAAGATTAAAAATAGAAAATCAACTCCAAAATGCACTCTATAAAGTTTGGATTTAGAAGATTAAGCATAGAAATGAAGGAACTTACAAACTTTTTGGAGAATCTGGAAGAGATAAATGTTGTGTACCTCTCACAAATGGTGCTTTCAAAATCTATTTGAGGACTCATTCACCCTATGGCGAATGGGTCCTAGATAGGGCTCTCCAAAATCTATTTCTAGGTTCTTTGCTCCTATATCTGTATTTCCAGATTCCCGAATCTTACCATTGGATAGTCGGAAATAAATCCATGATCCAAGTTTCCATGAGATGACAACAAAGGTGACAACTTTGACAACTTTACAATTTTGCAACTTTGAGATCTTCAACCTTTCTTCAACCTACAAATCTGCAACACACAAAGAGAGGGAAAAATGTATGTTTTTGGGTGAATGGGGGTTTACCTTGGTCAAACCCCATTTTGGTAATCAAACCTTGAAATGAAATGAAATAGCATGAAAGGGATAATGAATGAACAACTCAATGTCATAACTCACCAAACCCTTGGATGAACCTTTGATAATGGAGGTCTACAACTTGTATGAAATGGCTTCAATGGATGTGGATCTTGACTTTGAATCTTTGCTTGAAATGATACTTTGAATACTTGATTGAATCATGAAACCTACATCACAATGTTAGCTCCAAAAACATGCATGAATCCACATAACGTCAACATAATGCTTGGATTTTGAATTTCACAACAAATGATAAAGAAATCTCCTCTTGAATACTCTTGAAAATAATCTTGGCTCTTGTAATTGATCTCTCAAAAATCTAATGTTGATTTGATAAAATAACCTTGTATTTATAGTAATTTATCCTTAATTTCTCAAAATTCAAATATCACAAGCCGACATTGAAATATAGATTTGAAAACATTAAAATACCACCAAAAACATAATTTAAATTGGGGTACTAGGTCTAAGTGAGGACCCATTTTCCTGTGGGTGAGTGGGTCCTAGATCACTCACCTGGGACACACATTGCTCAAGATAAAGTGTTATGTTAAGGCATTAATGAATGTTGAGTTTCCTCTTCGTAAAATGTGATTAATTAGGCTTGGATTTGAATGAAAGGGGCCAATAAAATAAAATTAAGCTCAATTAATTAAGGGAGCCCTACACTAGTACAAAAACAATAATATATAACTGAAAAAACTACGAAAAACTACTTATAAATGACTAAACGTGGTCACATTGTTGGTGTAATTAATTATTTAATTACACTTTATTAAGTTTACTTAGATAATAATTAGTTTACTTAATTAATAAGTAAGCTTTATTTAGTTGAGCTAATTTTAGGTCAAAATTAAGTTTTACCTTTAGGGTTTTGCATACTTTTCTTTTATAAAGCAATTCATCTTTTGTAATTTCTTAATTCCCGAATACAATTCATTTGCACATCTTCATGCAAATTACTCTTGTTTTTTAAGTTTTTCTCTTGTGAAAGGTATTTTCTAGTTTGCATGTCTGATCTTGGTTTCTAACATGGTATCGGAGCCTTGATTTGTAACCCCTTCTCAATTTTTGGAGAAATTCATTACAGAGCATGTTCGAAGTTCCTCGAGGGTTTCATGCCTTGAGCTTATTTTTGAAGCATTTTGGATTAGATCAGATATCTCCATTGGATTCAGAGCACTGGAAAAAGTTAGGATTGGTTTTTGTTTCATTGATTTTAATCTCCGTTTATCATATCTGTGAGAATTTGAAGCTACGACAGTTTTTTGCTAGATCAGAGGGTTTTTCCATCATTTTTTGAGAAATTTTGACCTTGATCTCTCAAATGGTGCATGCTAGTGCAAAACGGACCTCACGAGTGCTCTAAGAAGGCCCAAAAACCCCTATTTTCATATAAAATATGATAGGTTTGTTGAAAATTGATGTTTTTTGTGTTTTTGGGGATTTTCAAAAACGCTGCTAGAAAAAGCCATACGACGGTACGGATCCATACAAACACCTCGATTTTCATGCCATATATATTTTGGGTGCCCAAAACATTTTTGAGATGCCTCAATTTTTGTGCCTTTTTTTTTGATTTCTGTGCCCTCTCGATTTCTGTGCTGCCTCAATTTCCATGCCATGAAGGTACAATTGAATATTTTATTAATTTTTTAATCTTTAAATTAATAAAATATTTGGTTTAAAGCCAAAATGAGCATTTTTAGTAAAATGGTCATATCTTGAGCATATGGAGTCTGTTTTTCAAAAACAAGATACCGTTGGAAAGCTGGTTCCGAGCCCGATCCATTGGTATAGGTATTTTTTCTAGATTTTTCCCTGGATTTATTTTGCAGGCCTTTGAAGTCAGATGAAGCAATTTTCTCTTCGGAGGGCATAACTTTTACCTTGATTATTAGTTTTTTGCGATTCAAGCTACACCAGAAAGCTGATTCAGTCCTCTACACAAATTTGAGGTCAATTTTAATCATGGAGGTAGATGTGAATATTGATTTGTGTATGCACTCTTTTTTGTTTTCATACATTAGGTTTACATTTTATCTTTGATTTATGCATGTTTTGCGTGTTCTCCTTTTACAATCACGGGGTATTGTAATAAATGAACTTCTATAAAGTTCCATCAGGGGGGATTATCGCATAATAATTTGATTAGAGTGTATTTTCATTGCATGTACTTTGATCTCATCTTCATAGTGATGACAACTCGCATGAGTTGTATCTGGATTCTATAGTTTCTTTTGGCCACATCTTGCTCATAGATTGACACATTCTGGTTCGCATCGGTTCACATCTCAAATTGAGAGCCTATGGTTAATGATCTTGAATCACACCAAATTCACATCAGGTCACATCTTAGTTTGAGGGCCATTCATTTTATGGTTAATGTTCCAGAATCTTCATGGTACTTGCTCCTATGGATCAATTTTAGTCATAGTTTGGCATCGGCATCGAGATACACATAGCTTCCAGATTTTTTCATCATATCATTCCCTCTTATGGGGGGCATCATTTATTCATCTACTGTTGCTTCATAGATTCCAAGGTTGTTCTGGTTTGTGAGTTTTCCAGTGTTCCTTGGCATCGGGTCTATCGTTGCATTATCATGATTCCGTCCAAGTCCTTCAGTGAATCTCATATGGTTTCTTGTAAATAGAGGTATCTCTCCTTGCTTTCCATATTCAAGATTCCAGTGTTACTCCACCAGTGTTCTTCTAGTGCTTCTTTGCAGCAGGTCATCTCATTGAGGGGGGGTTTTGTCCCAGTGGGTTTTCTCCTTTTTCCCATTCATTGCATTTGTACATGGGTACCTAACATGGCCTTGTAGCCGAGACCCATTCATTCTTTCATGCATTCATCCTAGCATTAGGTGCATGCCTTTTAGTCTCCCTAAGTTGCACTTAAGGGGGGTGTTGGTGTAATTAATTATTTAATTACACTTTATTAAGTTTACTTAGGTAATAATTAGTTTACTTGATTAATAAGTAAGCTTTATTTAGTTGAGCTAATTTTAGGTCAACATTAGGTTTTACATTTAGGGTTTTGCATACTTTGCTTTTATAAAGAAATTCATCTTTTGTAATTTCTTAATTCCCGAATACAATTTATTTGCACATCTTTATGCAAATTGGTCTTGCTTTTTATGTTTTTCTCTTGTGGAAGGTATTTTCTGGTTTGCATGTTTGATCTTGGTTTCTAACACACATGACCATTAGTAGTTTATTTCCAGTCATTTATAACACGACCAAATTGATGAATAAACCATTTTTAGTCATTTATTGGTTGCTTTGATTGATCAATTTAGTAGTATATTTAGTCATTGATTGCTGTAATTTGGTCACTTATTTAGTCATTTTTTATTCACTAATATATTTATTCATTAATTTAGTCATTAATTGTTGTTAATTGGTCACTTATTTAGTAATTTTTATTCACTAATCTTTATCCATTGGTAGTGTATTTAGTCATTAATTTTAATCATCATTTTGATCAATTTGGTAGTATATTTAGTCATTTTTATTCACTGATTTCACTAGTCATATATTTAGTCATATTTATTCATTATTCACTGATTTCTATCAATTGGTAGTATATTTAGTCAATTTAATTATTAATTGATGTCAATTAGTAGTATATTTAGTCATTTTAACTGATTAACATTTGAGGATTTAAACATAAAACACATAAATACACATCAATCATCAATCGCACACAATAAGACAACCATTAAGAAGGAAAAATCACTAAACTTTATTAAAAGAAATATGTTCTTACAACTTGCACAAGTCTAAAATATCTATCTTGCTTGAAAAATGCTTCGAAATATTAGAGTATTACAATTTTTATTTTTAATCACAAGACTGAAAATTTGACTTACAATGCACATAAATGACAAGAAAGAAACTTCTCCAAAAAAATTATGCAATGATGGAAATGCATGCTTGGAGCCCTTCAATGCGAGAACATGCCTCTTTCATCTCTTAAAACTTCTGTAATGTGGGAAATCTTCCTGGAGCAAGTTGTAATGTGTAGAATCCAATAACAAGAGTGTTTATCATGTCCCATATATGAAGCTCTCTACTTCAATGTAGTCAACAATAACCCTAGAATCTTTCATCCTTTATATGCAACACGCCATCTGATATGAGCAACAAGGTGTTTCCTTTTCCACCATAAATGAAGTTGTGCCTCAATACAACCAACAAAATTACTATTAGTCTCAATTTAGAAAGAATAAAAGTGCATTATATATTGCAAGTTTACAAAAGTAAGTCCAATCATAGTAGAAAGATAAATCAATTAAAAATATATAGCCTTGTCAACAAATTCCTTAAATAAAGTGTTCAACATAGGCCTAGAATATGCATATTGAACCCTTGATTTTAGAACCTTGTTCAAAGTTTAAGAAAGGTGATACACTTAGATTATAGAATGAAGTTGACATTATAGAATGAAGGCTATCAACACTAACCAGACTGGAAACCCATGTTTCTCACATATATCGAGTAGACAATTCATTGGCATATTTTTTTTGCCAATGAAGCTATTAGAGTTAATGAGTATAGAGCGTGGGAGGACTCTTGTATTCTCGAGGTAGCTAAGATCTTAATGCAAAACAATAGATTTGGATGAGTTTATGTGGTTGCAAAATTTTACCACTAGTACCGGCTTTATACTCACACGCTTCGTGGGTATCACTCAACTTGTTGGCTCTCAGTCGAATACTTCTTGCTAGGGTTTTCTGTTGTTCAGTTTTGTGAATATGGGAGGTGACTGAAGTAGAATTGAGCCTCATCTTGTGTGAGTTTGAGAAAGAAGAAGAAAATTTGCAAGATTCTCCAACATGGGAATTTTATGCCTTTTTTGGAAAGGCTACATGGACATGATCCAAACGCTTTGGTGGAGTTTGTTTCATATTAAAGCACAATCACAAACTCTAGATTAAGGGAATGGTTGTCAACATCAATGAGGAGCTTATTGTTGTTGTGACTGGGTTGCCAATGACTGGTCGTAAATTCTTCAAAGATATGAAGAGTAATGAGGAGGAAATGGACCAATTTTTCAAAGATGATGAATGGAAAAAAATCATCAAAATGGAGGCCTGGGGCTATGAGTGGAAGTATCTTAAGAAGATTTCAGTGGAGATAGTGGAAATTATAATGTGATATGTGACTTTGGAGGGGAGGTTCATTGCAATCCTTGGCCATCATTTTACTCTTTTAAATAATTTTAGGCATGGGCTATTTTTTTATTTCCCCTTCTTTCTTTTGTCCTCCATGGATGTTTTTGTGTATGCACATTTAAAAAATAGGAAGGCATCAATCCTACATGAGGGCCTTATATTGTTAATTATGGAGCATGTAAAATCCCTAATTCCCACCACCTCTATTAAGGGCAAGGAGAAGAATCTTAGTGAGGATTATAGATTTTATGGCTTTGATACCAATGTGGCCGAGGAAGAGGATTGGAATGATGATGGTGAGGATGGGACTCTATCCCCTGTGCCTACCCCTTCTAAGAAGAGGAAGAAGGGTAACCCAAAAGGAAAAAGGGCAGCCAAGTGGCTCAATCTGCATGATTCAGAGTCCCAATCTGATGGTAATGATATGAAGGTGGGCTCTAGGGACTCTAAGTCCAAGGATGGAGTTGTAAACATTGGTCAGGTTGATACTAAGGTTAGAGGTAATGAGGAGGGGTTTCAAGAGAATGCGGGGGTAACAAAGGTCAAGGAAAATCCTAGAATGGCTTCTAAGTGCATTGCAAAGATGAAGAACCAGACCTCAAAAGAAATGGTAAAGGAAATGGTAAAGGAATCCATGGAGCCCGAAAAGGAGAAGGATTTGGAGGAGAAGGTAGTGGGAATTGAGGATTCCCTAGTTTGAAACTCTCCAAATGATGAACCTGTGGGTGAATAAATGGTGCAAGAGGAGGAGGGTATTGAACATAAGCAAGTGAAGCTTGAGCCTCTTAAGGTTAACCACCTATCAAAGGATTTCTCATATCTTAGTGATGACACCACCTAAGTGATTGAGCAACTGAATATGGTGAGGGCGAGGACCACTGACACTTTCAAATTGGCAAAATGGACTCTTCAAGAATTCAACAGGGTCAACATCAAAATAAGGGGATTGAAGGAGAATGTACATAATATTTCAAAATGGATGACCTTGGATATTCTGATTGATAGAATTGTTGATTTTGAGTGCTCTTTCATTGATTTCAAATCCCTTTGCGAGTAGCGCTTGGATGAATTAGAAACCAAAGTAATGGATACCAATGCGGATATCAAGAAAGTTCTCCATGCCTGCCATATTTCTATGAAGAATAGTGTGGATTCTTTGGAGGTCCTATTTTGCAAGATCAGTGAACTTAGAGATGACCATTTTTATTTCTTTGAGTTGATGGAGAAGGAGCAAGTGGCTAAAGGTAAAGGTAAAAGGGTGCAAAGGATGATTGTAAAGGCCTTGCTGCTAGAGGGTTGGGTAAATGGAGGAAGTCCTTTGAGGATGAGAAAAAAGATTTGTTGAACATGATCAAGCTCCATAGGAATTGGGAACTTGAGGTGGCCAACACCTTAAGAAGTATGAATTAGTGTCTTGTTGTTTGTTTTTTGGTTGTTGTTTTGCTGCTGGGTTTCAATTTTTATCCTATGATTTTGCTGTTGGTTTTTGCTGATAGTTTAGTGGTTTATCTTTGGAGCAACATTTTGCATCTTCTGTGGTTTTGGGTTTTGCGTTGTTTCTGATAGTTTAGTGTAGTATCTTTTGAGCAAAATTTAGTGCCTAAAGTTGTAAAGGGTTTTGGGTCCCTTCAAAACCTACTTTTCCCATATAATTAAAACATGCATCTAGTTTTAGTCACCCCTCGAGCCCATTTGGCTTAAGGTCAATGATGGCTCAACCAAAGGTAACTCAGGTCAAGCAGGTGGGGGTGGTGTCATCAGACACCATCATAGGAAAATGGTGTTGGCATATGTGATGAATTTGGGAGTTCAAACTTCAAATTTTGCAGTGGTGGTAACTTTCTACCATGGTACATTCGTATAGCCAAGAATGTGGGTATATCCAACCAATAAATCAAAGGAAATTCCAAAAATACCATAATGATGTTGAGTGGGATGGCGAATCCTTGTTGGTCTCTTTAGGACTCCATCTAGGTGTTGGCTCAAAATATTATGATGAATATTGATAATTATATATCTACTCATGTGTTTAGAGTGGGGAATAAAGTGGTGGATGTGCTTGCCAACTTGCGAGATTTCACATTTGAAGTGATTATTTGGGATAATATTTATCTTATCCCTGGACGTGTACGACTTACATTCTAATGATGAAAAAGTACGGTAATCTTAAGCTCGAGTTAGACTGCATGTCAGATCCTTTGGATAGTTGGCATAGATTGCATTTATGGAAATCCATCTCTCCCAACCAACCTTTTCATAAGCCTTACACATTGTTCTAGGTGTTTCTATAGAGTTCTATGGATTTCTTTTTTTGGTGTAAATTACACTATGGGAGATGATCTCGTTCAGGATGAATCTGCCTCTTGTGGGGTGTGGAAAAATGATAGGGATTTTGGGACCATCCTACAATGAGGAAAGATGACCTCATATGTTGAAGGTATGATGGGGCATGACCCTAATAATCTGATTGAATTTTCTAATTCCTAGAATGAGGGCAATGTAACCATTGGTGAGTACACCTTCCACATCAATGTGGGGCTCATTTCCAAAGTCACTGGTCTTTCCTTGGATAGACTCTACGTTCCTTGAAAGTCAAAGTGTCATTATCAGAAGGATATGGATAGGTTCTTGAAGGAGGGTGAAAAAGTTAATCAATTGTAAAATGAGTTTAGTAGGGTATCGACACAAAGTTGTGTCCCACTTTTGGCCAACTTATCAACACAAGTGAATTTAAGTTTGTTTAACTAAAAATTAATTTCAGTCAAACATATGATCTTGTAAGATTCATTCTAGCTAAGTTATATACGTCCACAACTTTTCAAGCTAAAATTGTTGGCTAAATGCATATTTAGCACCACTTTGAGTCCAATTTACCAAAAAAATATTTTTTTTTTTTGAAAAACTTGATGTTTTAACAACTACTTGTGTAAAAACCATTATTTCTAAAATATTAAAATACCCTTTTGCATATCCATAAGTTTAGTTTTAAAAAATGTATATATTCCAATAGTTTAATTATGATTTATATTTTCCTTTTTATTTTTACTAAATGTAGTTTATCAACACAAAAAATTAGGTTGATTACCATGTCAAGGAAAAATAGTAAAACTTATTAAAAAAGTTGGAAAAAATATGATGCCCTAGATACAAGAATCTTTATCAAGATGGTATAATTTATTTTCTATTTTAGATAGATACTTAATATGAAATTCGACGTCGATTGGAAAAAAAACTATGTTTTAATATGTGCACATTTTAATATTTATTTAAAAATACATATTTAGCAAAATTGGAAAAAAACATATCCATGCCCTAAAGCTACAAGTTATAAATACACACAAAAAAATTGAAGGAAGAAAAATAAAAATTTACTCTATAAAGATTGACATCTCATGTAACCTCATTTTTTAGCATTTTATCAGCAACTAAATTATTGTGTTAATTTATAAAAAGCTATATTCAAATATTTTATTTTATTTTTCAAAAAATAACAAACATTAAATATACTAAAAAATAAATATTTTATTATTTTACATCATTTCAAAATTCAAAACATAAATATCACTTTTTAGTGATTCAAATTTGAAAGTTGGATCAGTGTTGGCCATTTCCTTTATAAAAGTGTGACACAAATTTGTAATTTTACCCAGTAGAGAAGACCTTCTTGGGGTTTGGAGCAGGTTGGTGGAGGTCTTAATGAGGTATATTACTTTGGAGGGTCGGTTTAGAAATTTCCATGCCCACCTTGTCCCTATGCTGAATCAATTTCGCTATAATGTTTAGATGAATTTTTTTTTTTGGATTGTGTCCTCTTTGGAGTAGTCTATTAAGGTTGTGCAAGTTAAAACTAAAACCCTTCCTATTCACCAGGGGTTCATATTTCATTTATACCGCTACTAGGTTACTCTAACCCCTTACCCAACCTCTGTGAAAAAGAATTCCCTTGTCATTAGAGACCCTAGTAAACCCTTGGAGGACCCCCTTTCCGATACAGGCTCTATGTTGACTCCATCCTCCTCTCGTAGAATTTCTAAGGAGAGAGGTAAAACCCCTGCCATTGAGGAACCCACTCTCGAACCTAAAAAGGTGCTTCATTTGATGAACCACCCCTATTTTTACCTTTGATTCTAGTACAAAGAACTCAAATGATGAGTCTTGGAAACCCACCCCTATTAATTCCCCCACTAGTTCCCCTAGTCATGATGATGTTTCTAAGGTTTCCCCTACTAATCCCCTAATCCTCAGAGATCCCAAAACCTTTGTGTTAATCTGGTAGAAGCCTCTAATGATCCATAGTTGGATAAAGAGGTCTATTCTCATTATGTTCCCTTGAAGTTTAAATTGAATGATGCCTCAATGGTTGTAATGTACAAAATGATATTCTCAAGTTGTTACTTACCCAATTCATCATGACCAAGGATAAAATTTAATTTTTGGAGGAGAAGGTGTTAAAGAAGAAGGTGAATTGGCTAAGTGAGGTCAATGATGATGGGCATTAGGGTTTGATGTATTTGCTTGCCAAGTCATTTGACAAATAGGAAAACTAGGAGAGGGAGGTTGAAGAGCTCAGAGTGTTGGTGGGTATAGAGGATGATAAGATGAAGCTTTAGGAGTAAATTGCCACCATGCGCAGTAATAAGGATAAAACCTTGAAGTGCCTCCAAGATATTATGGACTTTAGCAAGGAGGCCAACTATGGTCACTATCTAGGTCTTTCAAAAAGAACTTTAGAAGAGTCATGGTAAAAGGGCTAGTGAGGATAGTCAAGATGCTGGTCACTCCAAGAAAAAGGGTAAGAAAGGGGGCAAATTTGCCTTGCCTAGTAATGAGGAGATCCAACCCACTCACAAGACGCCTTTATACTTTGAGGAGAAACTTCAATTCATGGCTATAGAGTGACAGACCATTAGTGGCCTTAAACTTATAGGACACTAGTAGCCTCTTTGGTCCCTTGCTAGTTTTGTCCCATGCTCTCTTTTGTTTTTTGTTGCCAATTGGTTTGTAGTTGCTTCTTCTTTTTTGTTTTTTGTTTTTTGTTTTTGGGTGTCTCACTTCTCGCGAGCCTCCTTGTTGAGCCTCTATGGCTGTTTTGTATATGGGTATTGGCCCTTCTAGACTTTAATCTAATCAAAACATGTATTTATTTTTTGTGTTTCTTTCATTTTCCAACTAGTTTTATATATATTAAGAATCTAGTTTAAATAAGAGACCTTAGTATTTCAAATAATAATAAAAATAACTCAAATTTAATTAGTAAATTAATTATTTGTATTTTTCATTTTAAGACTAACTCTTTGACATTAAATATTAGTGAAAATCTAAATTAGACAATTTAAAGAATTTACCCTAATAATTTAAGCAAGTTATCTATTTATTATCCACACAAAAACATTACAATTCATAAGAGATGTTACATCTATATAGATTTAATTAGTCTTTTATTCTTTCATTCAAATAATTAATTTGTTAATTTTATCTTATAATAATAATATTTTAATTTTAATTTTAATGTTTTTGATAGAGGAAAAAATGGGTTTTACAGGGACCTGAAACCACAGAGTTTACAAGCCACAATAAAATAAACCATCAGAGTACCCAAAGACATGAAGGCTATGAAACAACACAAAGCAAAAACGGACAACAACTACCAACCAAGAGCCAGCAAAAAGTCAATAACAAAAAACACAACCAAAACTAACCAAGAGACTTTAAAGTCTCATCAAGCTCAGCTTCCAGGTTGCACATTTACTGGGTCATCTTCTTCAGGTCTTGAGTCTCCAGAGGTGAAGAATCCACTTTTCTCTTCAGGTTGGCTCTTGTTCTCTTCGAAGGGCCATAATCCTCCTACTTACTTTTATTCTTATAAACTTCCAGATCCACAATTAGCGACCCCCATTGGGTGTTTTCCATTTTCTCCATCATAGCGCTTATGATAGTGGCATTATGTTTAACAAATCTATGGTTATGCTCAATGATCATTTTCATAGTATCCCTAATCTTACCAATTTCCTTTTCCAAGTAATTGACCTTGTTCTCATTGTCCTTCTTCAGATTGTCTGTGAGTTCAACCATTCTTTGAAAGCATTCAGCCATTTCCATCTTCTCTTCCACAATCCATAAGACCTTAGCAGATTTCTGAGAAGCCACTTTAGCTTCCAACACCTCCAACTTGCTAGTGAGTGCTCTTTTTTTAAAATTGATGTCCTTTATCTCATGGAAAGCCCATTTCAAGATTCTCAAATAGTCAACCGCACCATTTCTAGCCATTGCCATAATATCTTCAGGATATTCCCTATCCGGCTTGAAGTAGTGGTCATTAGGGTTGAGGTCACCAGGGGAATTGTGTATTTTCTCTCTGTCGGTGGTAGGAAAAGAGGCAAAGGAGTCCTCCTTAGCTTTGGTGGCAGCAAAGTTCTCATCCAGAGATTCCCCTGAATAAGAAACCAACTTATTAATAGGGGGCTCCTTCATCATTACATTCTCCACTTGAGAAGTACCAAAAGGGGTATTCGTAGGGCTAGCCTTTTTGTTCAAGGGTTTAGCCAGAGGGTATTCTTCTTTTTCTTACTGGGAGGGGGAGTGTCTTCCTCGTCCCACTCAGGGTCCGAGTAATCTTTTCCCTTAGACGAGCTAGACTTGGTATCATATCCTTTCGAGGTCGAGGCCAAAAGAGGATTAGACAAGGCTAACATGTTTTTAAAGTGATCATGGATAAGCCGCATAAGGCCAACATGCAAGACTAGATTCTTCTTAGGGTTTTTTCTATGTTCCTCGATATTATTATTCATGGAACATAGCAGGTAATGAGGAAAAGAGACCCTTACCTTATGTCGAAAATGATTGAGGAGGACGAAATGGTAATCGTAAACTCTAGTAAATCTACCATCCAACATAATGTACTCCACAAGAATTCAAAGCACCTCCCTCCAAATATTCTTGATCTTCCTAACATCGAAGCACCTCCCTCCAAATATTCTTGATCTTCCTGACATCGAAGTAACTATTGGAGACTTTGACCTGCTCCTTTCTTTCCTCCTTAGACTTAGGGAAACTAATTACAACTTTGTCCGAGAACTTCCTGTCATGATAGAACTTCACGCCATCTGTAGAAAGACTCGTGATTTCCCCAATAAGAGCTTCGTCCACCTTAGCCTTCCTCCCTGAGAGAATTATATCACCATTATTCTAGTGTTTAGAAAAATACTCAGTGACCTTAGGGTCATGACCATGGAGCTTATCAATGAAAGGTTGAAGCCCTCCCTACTCAATTTTATTCCAGACCTTCGAGTTTTTCTTATTCATGCAACTTGTCGGCTCCACCCTTTTTTTGCTTCCTCCCATGGTCGTAACTCTCTTGTTATGGTAACTCACACCATGAAATAACAAACCAGAGAGCCTGCAGCATACCCAAAGCACCCACAAAACGTGCCAGCCCTTACCATTTGTCAAAATTATTATGACTTTGCCAAAGTATCGAATGATGTCTCAGTACTTGGCCTCATTCTTTTTAATCATCATTAAATGCGGTGTCTCTCCCATGGGTGATATCATAGTTGATTAAAGCTCTGAAGTCATTACAATTCTGCCATGTCACTTGCCCATTATGTTTAATCCCCTCATTAGCAAAATAGTTGGCCACACTATTAGCTTCCCTATAGACATGGGAAATTTTCACTTTGTTGAAACTAGATAAAGTAGCCCTAGCTTCATCTATCCAACTTTTAATGGTCCATGAATGGGGGGACTTGCCTAGGAGATAATTAATGATATTTCTAGAGTTGCCCTCAATCCATATATTTTTAAAGTTCATTGTACTCGCCATGTCAATGACCTGGAAAGCTCCAATGGCTTTGACTAAATGATTAGTTTGTATGCCCAAGGAAATAGCCACCACAACAATAAACATTCCATTATGATCTCTTATCACACCCCCACTCCCTGCCTTCCTTGGATTCCCTTTCACCACCCCATCAAAATTGACTTTTATCCAACCCCTAGGACGATGATACCAAATGACACCATCACAGTTTTTTTTTGCAGGTTTAGAGGCTTTGGACACATCTCTTTTGATTTCCCAGTGTTTAGCCATCTTGAGGTCGTAATTCGAGTAGACCATAGGCTCCAACTTGTTCTCTTGAAATAGGACATTGTTGAAGTTCTCCACAATTAACTTGTAAATTTTCTCAAACACCATATTCTCTAGAATTTCCTTGTCCCTGCAGATTCTATTATTTCGCTCCTTCCACACTCCCCAAAATATATAAGGGAATGTGAGGGACCATAATCTGTAGATATAAGGATTCAAAGAGGGAGTCGTCCACTGAGTAAATTTGTTTTTGATAGACCCAGGAGACACCCATGAAAGGTTCCAGAGAGAATAAAACCTACCCCAGATAGAAGTCACATACAGACAATGAAGGAATAGATGGTTAGTAGTTTCCGCTTCTTCCTTACAAAGGTAGTAACGATTGAGAACCTGGAAACCCTGCTTACAAAGGTTATCCACCATGAGAACCTTATTCTAGAGGAGGATCCAAAAGAAAATATTGAACTTGGGGGTTAGGTGATTAATCCAAGCTTTAGCCCAGAAGGGAGGAGGGGTAGGAGAAAAGGATAGCAAAGAGATAGCCGAGGAAACTGAGTAGCTTCCCAAAGGATTGACTATCCATACCAAAAGATCCTCCTGCTGGTTCGAACCCATTCTAACTGCCATCAAAGAGAATTGGAGCGGAGCAAGGTCCAAACTAATCTGGCTTAGATTCACCCATTCCTCATTTCTCCAATAGTCTTTAACAAAGATCCCATAAGTAGCCTTGCAGGTCTCAACCCATCCTTTGAAACTGTCAAAAGAGATTAAGGGCTCCTTCATAACCCATATGTCTTCCCCAAACCTAGCCAGATTCCCATTTCTAATGCTCCATCCCACACCCAAGTCAAAAATGTTCCTCCCTCTAATCATATCATTCTAGAGAGCCAAACCACGGGGCAAGCAAGGAGACTCGAGCAAAGTATTGAGAGAGACAATATTAGCCATATATTTTCTCTTTAGGATGCTATTCCATTCTCCATTTGACGAGAATATTCTCCATATTTACTTTTCTAGGAGAGCTCTATTCATTGTTTTGATCTTTCTAAGACCCAAACCTCCTAACTTTTTTGGTCTACAGATAGAATCCTAGTCAATAAGGGGCATTCTTTTCCTTTCTTCAACACCAGACCAGAGAAAATGTTTTTGAATTTTTCAATAGCCTTCGCATATTTAGAAGGGATCTTAAAAAGAATTAAAGCATAGATTAGAAGGTTCTGAAGAGTGGCTTTGAGAAGCTGAATCTTACCAACTTCACTCAGAAGATCTCCTTTCCATCTCGCACGCGTTTTGATGAATCTATCTTGACCAAATAATTCCAAAAATATTATGAAGGCTTCAGGCCCAAAGGCAACCCAAGATAGTTTGATGGTAAAGAATCCACTTTGCAACCGAAAATTCTAGCAATCTTATTATGCTTTGGCTCCGGAGTGTTGAAGAAGAATAAAGAGCTTTTTTGTATATTAACCTTCTGACCAGATGCTCCCTCATAATCATCCAATTTTTTTTTAAGATTCCTAGCTTCGGCCATAGTAGACCTCCCCATCAAGATGGTATCATCCACAAATTGTTGGTGGGAGTAGACAAAATTACTGGAAGAAGACCTCAGATCCACTAGGGATCCTTGGTCAGTCATTTTTTTCAAGTTCCTCCCAAGGCATTCCGCCATAATGGTAAAAAGAATAGGAGAAATGGGGTCTCCCTGCCTTAGCCCTCTAGAATTCTTAAAGAAATGTGAAGGAGATTCATTAACTAATATTGAAATAGAAGCAGTTGAAATGAGTTGGCTAACCAATTGGAGGACTCTGTTACTGAAACCAAACACCCTCATGATTTTGAGTAAAAAGTCCTAGTCAACACGATCATAAACTTTAGAGATGTCTAACTTAAGGAGGAAACCTTCAGTCTTAGACTCTAAGAGAGAATGAACATTTTCATGGACTATTATAATAGAGTCCAGAATCTACCTTCTAGGAACAAAGCCATTTTGCTGGGGAGAAATCAGGGAAGGCAACACAATCAAAATCCTGGAGGTCAGGACTTTAGAAATAATTTTATAGAAGGAATTACAAAGGCTTATAGGCCTGAAGGCTTCAAAGTCCGTAGCACCAAGACGCTTAGGGATAAGGACCATGAAGGTATCATTAAGATCCTTAAGGATGCTCCTCAATCCAAATAATTCTTTAACAACATTCACCACATCCTCTTTGACAATCTCCCAGAACCATTGAAAGAAGAACATAGGGAAACCATTAGGTCCAGGGGCCTTATTGCCATCAAAGGAGAAAAAAACTCTCTTAATTTATTCTTTGGACGGAATAGCAGTTAACATTTTGTTATTTTCATCCTTAACAAGATCAGGGATGGCCTCAAAAAGATGATCTTTCATGTCTTTATTAACTCCATCACTAGCCGAAAGGAGATTACTAAAGAAAAGGACAACTTGTCTTCTTATATCCTCATCCTTCTCAAAACAGTCTCCATTGTACTCAATGTGAGTAATTCTATTAGCAGCCCTATGTTTCAAAGCAGACATGTGGAAATATCTAGTATTTTTATCGCCAGCTGAGAGCCACAACACCCTAGATCTCTGTCTCCAAAAATCCTCCTCTTTGGCTATTATATCATGCATCTCCACAAGTAGCTCATTTTCTTTCTTCCTGTTCTCAACATTGCAACCTCCTAATTGGATTTTCTCTTGAATGTCCTTCAGATCAATCTGTAACTCAAAATTTTTTCTAAAGATGTTACCAAAGGATTCTTTGTTCCATATTCTAATCTTATTTTTAACTTCTCTTAACTTTTTGGCAATCCTAAACATAGCAGTCCCATAAAAAGAGATACCCCACCATTTCCTCATCTCCTCATGGAGCTGAGGGTGAGACAACCACATACGTTCAAATCTAAAGGGGAAATTTATCTTAGCCAAAATAGGGTTAGCCACAAAAATGATAGGATAGTGATTAGAGCCCACCCTAGAGAGGGCTTTTAAAGAACAAAAATAATTTAAAAACCATTGATAAGAAATTAAAGTCCTATCTAATCTGACTTGAATCAAATCCTTACCCACTCTTGAATTAGACTAGGTAAAGGAAGCCCCTTGCAGCTCTAGATCCATCAACGCTTGATTATTAAGGAAGTCCATAAGGTCCATTCTTCTTTCCATATTCACCTAGGAACCTCCAACCTTCTCATTTTCCAGAAGAGGGGTATTGTAGTCTCCCATTACAACCCAAGTTTCCTTAATGAATTTCTTGCGAAAGGCCGCTAACTCTTGCCAAAAGATATTTCTGCCCCCTTTCCCATTGGGGGCATAGATGTTAGAAATGATCCAACTAAAATTATCTCTAATATGAGTAAATTTGGTGGCCACATGATTAGAGCTTTCAAACAACAGATCACCTTTGATAAAATTCAAATTCCAAAAGGTGACAATTCCCCCTGAGGCACCTTCAAAACTATTTCCCTGAACCCCACAAAACTTAAACATTTTAATCTTTTCCACTTTCTCTTTAGGCATTTTAGATTCTTGGACAAGTAAAATATTAGGTTTGTGATCCCTAACAAAATTATGCAATACATCCTACTTATGGAGGCTATTCAACCCCCTAATATTCCATGACATAATCTTCATATCCTACCAGGGGAGAATTTGCAAATTTTTCGGGAATGGTTTTCTGAACACCATCCGTTATGTCCTGAAAGCTTCCATGCTCCCTGTGCCATCGATCAAATCTTCTTCCTTGACTACCCTTTGTGGCTCCACAATCTGCCTTAGCTCTAGTTCTGGTAGTGACTCCTTTCGATGTACTCTGCTGTTGGTTTTTCTTTTTCTTCTTCATGGTATAAGAGTTGACATCTTCTCTATCAGTTTCCTCTTGACTCTCCTCTTCTTTTCCTAACCCTCAATCCTTATCAAAAATCCCTTTTTGATCCAGTGGAAGGGTATCCATCAAACCATTTATATTTTGGGTTAATTTCACACTTGATTTATCCAGAGTCTAACTCGATTCCACCAAGGAATCCTTAACTATTTCCAAAGAATCAACTGATTCTGAATTATGAGTAGAAACCTAGCTAGAAAATCCCCCACCACCAAAGGCCAATGACAAGCGGGGAATCCCTATCTCCAACATCAGAATACCTTCCTTTTCTGGAGCATTAAAACCCTGGGAAGGAATATCATCCAAGCCAATCTCTTCATCCTCATACATTTCATTCTTTGGCCTATTGTCAAGGGGCTCCTGAATCTCCAGCCCGCACTCTCCAACCTCCAAGCCAACCTCTTTGTTCTCATTCCCTCTAGTTACAATCTCTAATTGTTTGTTTAAAGGTTCTTGGCACTCCAGAACAACCTGAATCCCAACATGTTCTTTATTTTCGAGGGCTTTCACAAGATCCTCAGACATCTTATTGTCTTTCTCTCCATCATTTTTTTATTTGTTCTCTTTTCCATCTCCTTCAAACTTCTTTTTTCAAACTGGCATCGATTTAGGCTGGGGCTTCTCCTTTGTATTGCTAGCATTAAGTGGGCATTTCTTTGCCCAGTGCCCGAATTTTCTGCATTTAAAGCACACAAAAAGAATCATTTCAAACTCAATAGCTTGAACCCAAGTGACCAACTTCGATTGTATTTCAATGGATGACGGGACGTCAGCATTCTGGGACATACCCACACAGATTCTAGCAAAAAAAACCTTCTCCTAGCCACTGTCATCGGGTCTATTGACAAGAGCTCACCAAAAGAGTTAGCTAGGACACTAAAGACATCCTCATGTTCCAATATTCCAATGGAAGTCTAGGGAGTCTCGCCCATACTAGGACATTTTCAAAAATTGAGTCTGAAAGATCCAAGTTTGTGGTCCATTTCTTGAGAGCTAAGGAGGACTTGCCAATGACCCAAGGGCCACCACTCCTCACAGCCAAAATATCCTCCTTACAGAAGAAATCAAAAGAAAAATAGTCCTTAGGAAGAGTAGAAAAAATAACTTGGCCATTAGTTCTCCACTTATTTTTAACAAAAGCCCTAACAATTTCAATATTTGGTCTAGGGCCCATAAATTTTCCAACCAGTACTCTATCCATTAGAGAGATATTATGATCAATAACCAAATTAGGGATAGAAATGGCGAACTTACCCTTAGTCGGCTTAGAAATGTTGCAAACTGGGGGGAAGATTGATTTACCATTTGGTTTGACTCCAAACAGAGACGACCATAGTTTGCGCTTAGCACCATCCCCACCAACGGCCCCCACCACGTTTTTGGTTTTGTCAACCTCGTGTCCTTTTGTACATTCAACAAGAATATCAATCGAGACAACATTCCCTCTCGGGTCCACCTGAATGTTTCTTCCGGGGTCAGTCTCTTCAGAGTCATCCTTACCTTGCTTACAACTCGAATCTTGCGCCGATTCCGCCTACGAATCTTCAAAGCGTGCTCTTCCACGACTTGCTCCATTGATCGAAAATTCAAAATTTTGCTTCTCCCGCCCAAACTCCTGCTCGCCCATTGTTAAGCTAATAGAAAATAATAATATATAAAAAAATAGTAGTTATAAATTTAAGAATTTTAAATGTTATTCAAATTATATTTAAATAATTTAAATTTATTTTCTAAATTTTTAGATTTAAACATAACTCTTAGATGTTATTATAGCTTCATATCTTTTTTTATCGCAATTGTTATTAGATAGTTTAAAATATAATTTAAGCATAAGTTGTGTCTCAATTTAGACTAATATAGTAGGATAAATAAATTTAAGAATTTATAACTAAAAGTCAATTTTGATCAAATTATGTTCTAGTTAGATTTATTCTAATTAAATTAGATCTAGGCCACCACATTTCTAGCTAGAAGTATCCACTAGATACAAATTTAAATGCCAATTTATAAAAAAATAAAATTATTTGAAAAATTAATGTCTTTAAACTCCTACTCACATTTAAATAATATTTAAAAAAAAACTAAAAATACCCTTTTCTAAATCTAAGGTGTAGTTTTCAAACATAAAAATAATTTAATATTTTAATTAGTGTTTATATTTTATTTCTTATATTTACTTAAAATCAGTCATCAACACCAAAATATAATGATTAAAGGAAAGATTTTATGTGCACAAAAAAAAAAAATGAATGCCTTGACTTAACTTAATTTTTAACATTTTATCAAAAGTTAAATTACAATGTCAATTAATTTTTTATTTTATTTTATTTATAAATACATAAAAATTGAATTTATTAATTTACATCATTTCAAAATTATATATTTGATCGTTTTGCTCATAGCTTAAACAAATGTAAGATTCTAAGTTTAGATTAAAACGCTCACTATTAAATGAAATGGAAGAAAGTTTTATGCACTTAAAAGTTGGTTATAATCCAAATTTTGGTAGATGTAGCTGTTGGCAAAAGTTGAGGTTAGATGCAAGTGTAAATTTAAAGGAATAGTAAATCTTTTCAAAGCAATTAAACATTGTTTTGAATGTTGATGAAATCAAGTATGGGGTACCTTGCCAACAACCCACCCTTGTAGCCAAAGACTTCTAAATTCATCTCACACATGTTCATTCTTTTACCAAGAAATTTAATTCTTACTCTAATTATCAATCCAATTGTCAAATTCAAAATGACATAAATAGAAGTGCACAAACTATTAACATACCACTTTTTGAAATTTAATTTGAATATGCAAATAGATTTCAATTGCTATAAAAAATTGTACATTTGATGTTCCCACCTTCATCTAAAAGAATGCAGGTGGATCAAAATTTATCTACCCATAATACTATACTAAAATTCAAGCTGAAATTCCAAAAAAATCATTTCTAAATGCTGAAACTATGTTTCGAACAACCTTGTGATAGACTACTCTTTGAAATTTAATTTGAACCAGCAAATAAATATATTTTCTTCTAAAAACTTGTATAAATAAAGCTTCCATATTCATCTATATGAATACATGCTCACAATATTTTTTCTACCAACAATACTCTGCTTAAATTTAACCCCAAAATTCCAAAAAAATCTATTTTTGGGCACTGGAACTGTGTTGCAGACTTCATCAACAACTCAAACTTTTCCCACTCCTCAATTTGATGCCCCCAAAAATGACCGTGTAACAAGAAAGGGCCTTTTTCTCTTTTTCCCCTTCTCTTCATCTTCCTCTCCCTAGTTTGGCGTCCAACAACTCAAATCGAGAAATTTGAAAAGAATCAAATTTATATTTTGTTTTTGCATTTTATTCTCCAACATAAACACCCCTTAACATTCTTCCACAAAGCTCAACAAAATAACTAAAATGTGGGAAATATAAATGCAATTTACTTTGCCTTTTATAATCTGGCAAATAAATTCACCAATTAATAAAATTTATCCCTCAAGAAATATATTAGCATTTTATATTTTAATGGAAACAGTGACTTCTAAACAATTGCCTACAAATAATCAAAATTACACATCTCGACGAAAATTGAAACCAAAAAACAAATTGCATTTTTATTTTGGTTGATGTCGATTGCCCGTGGACCCGGATGCTCCTGCATCAAATGTGATCATGGAATGATTTTGAATGAAATAACCTTTTTTTTGGTAGGTTATCTAAACATGATTATGGAATGAATTTGATGAAATAATACAAATTCATTATTAGAAAAAAAATTGAATGTGACAATGAAATGATAACTAAATTTTATGGAATTTAATATCGGAAATAACTCAACCAAATGTTATTGTGAAATGATGAAAAAGTACAATAATATTAATCTCGAGTTGGAATCCTTGTCAACTCCTTTGGACAGTTGGCACAAATTGTATTTATGACAATCCATCTCTCCCAACCAGTCTTTTCATAAGCCTTCACATCTTTGGCTTACATATTGTTCTAGATGTTTCCATAGAGTTCTATGGATTGATTTGTTTGGTGTAAATTACATTATGGGAGGTGATCTTGTTCAAGAAGAACCTGCCTCTTGCGAGGTGTGGAAAAATAATAGGGATGTTTGGACCATCCTCCAATGAGGAAAGATGACCTCGTATGTTGAAGGTATGATGGGGCATGGCCCCAATATTTTGATTGAATTTTCTCATTCTTAGAATGAGGGCAATGTCACCATTGGTGAGTACACCTTCCACGTCAATGTGGGGCTCATTCCCAAAGTCAGTGGTCTTTCCTTGGATGGGTTCTACATTCCTCGAAAGTCAAATTTTCATTATCGAAAGGATATGGATAGGTTCTTAAAGGAGGGTGAAAAAGTTTAATCGGTTGCAAAATGGGTTTACTAGAGAAGACCTTCTTGGGGTTTGGAGTAGGTTGGTAGAGGTCTTAATGAGGTATGTTACTTTGGAGGGTCGGTTGAGATATTTCCATGTTCACCTCTTTCTTATGCTAAATCAATTTTGCTATAATGTTAAGATGAATTTTTATTTTTGGATTGTGTCCTCTTTGGAGTGGTCTATTAAGGTTGTGCAAGTTAAAAGTAATACCCTTCCTATTCACCATGGGCTAATATTTCATTTATACTGCTACCAGGCCACTCTAACCCCTTCCTTGAACTCTATTATAAAGAATTCCCTTGTCATTAGAGACCCTACCAAACCCTTGAAGGACCCCCTTTCCAATACTGGATCTATGTTTACTCCATCCTCCTCTCGTAGAATTACCAAGGTGAGAGGTAAAACCCCTGCCATTGAGGATCCCACTCTCGACCCTGAAAAAGGTGCTTTAGTTGCTGACCCGCCCCTATTTTTACCTCTAATTTTGGTACAGAGAACTCAAACTCGATGAGTTTTGAAAACCCACCCCTATTAATTCCTCTACTCGTTCCCTTGGTTATGATGATGTTTTTGAGGTTTCCCCTATTAATCCTCCTAGTCCTCACAGATCCCCCAACCCTTGTGTTAATCTGGTAGGTGCCTCTAATGATCCCTAGTTGGAAAAAGAGGTCTATTCTCATTGTGTTCCCCTGAAGATTAAATTGAATGATGTATCAACATCTATAATGTCCAGAATGATACTCTCAAGTTGTTACTGGCCTAGCTCATCACAACCAAGGATACAATTCAACTGTTGGAGGAGAAGGTGTTAAAGCAGAAGGTGAACTAGCTGAGTGAGGTCGATGATGACGGGTATTGGGGTCTTCTATCTTCACTCGCCAAGTCCTTTGAAAAATGGCTGACCTGGGAGAGGGAGGTTGAAGAAATTAGAGTGTTGGTGGGTACAAAGGATGATAAGATGAAGCTTCAGGAGGAAATTTCCACCATGCATAGTAATCAGGATAAAACCCTAAAGTTCCTCCACGATATTATGGACTTTAGTAAGGAGCCCATCAAAAACATTGTGGTCACTATCTAGGTCTTTCAACAAGAACTTTAGAATAGTCATGGTAAAAGGGCTAGTGAGGATAGTTAAGATGTTGGTCACTCCAAAAAAAGGGTAAGAAAGGGGGAAGCTCTGCCTCGCCCAGTATTGAGGAGATCCAACCCACTCACTAGGGGTCTTTGTCCTTTGAGGAGAAACTTCAATTCTTGGCTATAGAGTGACATGCCATTAGCGGCCTTAAGCTTCTGGGAGACCAGTAGCTGGTTTGGTCCCTTGTTGGTTCTGTTGTGTGCTTACTTTTATTTTTTGTTGCTAGTTGGTTTGTAGCTGATTCTTTTTGTTTTTGTTTTTGAGTGTCTCACTTCTCATGAGCCCCCTTGTTGAGCCTCTGTGGCTATTTTGTATACAAGTGCTGGCCCTTCTTGAATTTAATCTAATCAAAACATACATCTAGTTCTTGTGTTGCTATCATTTTCCAACTAGTTTTATATATATTAAGAATCTAGTTTAAATAAGAGGCCTTAGTATTTCAAATAATAGAAAAATAACTCAAATTTAATTGGTAAAGTAATTATTTGTATTTTTTCATTTTAAAACAACTCTTTGACATTAAATATTATTGAAAATCTTGATTAGATAATTTAAAGAATTTACCCTAATAATTTCAACAAGTTATCTATTTCTTATCCACACAAACACATTACAATTCATAAGAGATGCTACATCTATATAGATTTAATTAGTCTTTTATTCTTTCATTTAAATCATTAATTTGTTAATTCTGTCTTATAATGATAACATTTTAATCTTAATTTTAATTTTGAATAAATGGATGTTTTCTATTACTTAATAGAATATAATAATATAAAAAATAAAATAAAAAATAGTAGTTATAAATTTAAGAATTTTAAATGCTATTCAAATTATATTTAAATAAATTAAATTTATTTTCTAAAATTTTAAATTTAAACATAACTATTAGATGTTTTTTTTTTAATTAGATAAGCAGGGGAAGGGCCCTAATCCCGTAGTACAACCAGAACTTAAAAGAAAATAGGGTGGGTAAAACAACACCACCAGCTAGCATCAAGAAACAACATATCTAGGGAGGCACGCAGGGCAAAAAGACACAACTGTAACCATAGAACCACTGTACTTAATAAAAAACAAGAGATTACTGCAAGGGTTCTTTAAATCACAAAGACCATTTATCAGGTTCACCATACCAGCAAGTCCGAAACCATAACAAAGCTATTTGGAAATAGTAGTTTGGAATATAAAAACTAACCAACAAAAAGAGCAGGGCAACCATATCAAGAAACAAAATAGGAACAATGCCAATAATTGGCATTAGCTAACAGATCCCCTTGGTCATCGATCTGAGAGACGAACCTCCTCTAGTCTAGTCCAACTTCAATGGTAACAACAACCATTCCAAGGGTGGGAAAGACAACCCCACTCCCAACCACCAAAAGATAAGCATTCTTAGAAAGTTTGAGACCATGCACACTCTTCAAAATAGCCAACCAACAACAAGCCTTATGCTTAGAAAGCCACATTCTAGAGCCATAACTAATTCTCTCCAATAACCAATTTTCCTCTCCACCTCTATAGGAGAAATTACTAGAAGTACCCAATCCACTGCCTCAAAGACTCCCCAACAAACCTGACCTCCACCTCAATAGGAAGGGACTCCACCTCAATTGGAACAACAAGGGGGAAGACTTGCAAAAATGGTATGACCCACCCACAAAAACCTCATAAACCAACTCCACCTCCATAGGAGAGGTCTCCACCTCAAAAGGAGAAGACTCCACCTCAATAGGAGACACAATCTAAGGAGCTAGGAGGAAAACACACACTCCAGTAGAGAGAGAACACTTAGCAATAGAAGGCAACAAAAAACTCTGAGTCTTGAAGCAGAAATTTGAAAGTTGTCCCACGAAGGAGATTCTTGCAACAAGGGAGTCCACAACACCCTTGAAAACTGTCTGAAATCTTGTCACAAGAGGAACCAACAATCCTTCAAAGAGGGCCTCAAAGGCTGTCTTGAACCACAAGTACAACAATCCACCAAAGAATCAGATATAGCCACAACACCCTTGAGGGAAATCAACAATCTCCTCACAAAAGGGACCAACAATCCTTCAAAGTAGGTCTCAAAGGCAATTTTATACCATAAGTTCCTCATATCCACCATAGTTACAATAACAACTCCACTTGAGGCCAACCCTATCAACTCCTCAAACAAGCTTGAACCCTCGAGGCAGAAACATAGAGCAACAAGCATAAGAATTACATAGGGTATAGCCCTTGAACAACCCTTGCTTGGAGGCACCAAAGCAAGAATCAAACAACAACAAAGCATGGTAAACCCACCATCTCCACCAAAAGATTTGATAGAGCAATCTAGTCGCCATCACACAAAAAGAAAAACACCCCAAAAGAACGACAAAGACACGACCTCTCCAACAGAGGCCATACACCATATGCAATAAGGCAACCCAGAGCCACAGGAAACAAACCACCGAAACATGCCTTCCAGAGCCCATAGTGAGTAAGACCATAATCTTGAAAACCACAGAAGCAAGGATATACAGCTCCAAGACCAAACAAGAGAAAAAAACACCCGACAAAAACAAGGGCAGAGCATAAGAATCCCAGAAACACAAACAATAAGGGAAGAAAAACACAAAGACCCGCAAGAGCACCAAAGAAAACAACTAAAAAAACTTCTAGTAGCTGACCTCCCACCATCAAAAGGATTAACATCGGGGAAAACAGAGAAGACCTCAAGAGACCAAGCCCAAGAGTCCACCAAAAATAACAAGACCACGACCAGCAACAAAAACCCAACTAAAGCTTTGTCATCAGAAGAAAAAGGAAAAAGCAGAACGAAGTCATGGTGGCATAAACAAAGCACAATAGCCTCAGTATCATCACCCAAACCATCATCTGCAAGGATACTCTTCAAAGGAACAGGGCGTAAGAAGCACAAAGACCCGCAAGGGCACCACAACGAACATCTCAAGGAATCACCCAGCCGTCCTCCCTCCTTCAAGACGAATGGCTGCACTATCCACCAAAGAGCTCGCCCAAAGGTCCATGAAAAGCAGAATAGCGACAAACACTGAAGGAACGAAGCAGCACGCAAAAGAAAACAAAGACTGATCGAAGTCTTGAGGCAGAAACTAACCACCACACATCCAGTAACCGCACCCACGCCTTTGCCCTCAAGGAGACGATGCAAAACCAAGGACAGATCCAAGGCGAGATAGATAGGTCGAGTAACCAGCTCGTAGGCTAACACTAACATCCACACAGAGGCAGGGAAAGCAGAGCAATGCACAATCACCACCCAAACCTTCCAACGCTTAGGCAGAGGATAAGGCGCCACCCCAATAAAGTAGTTCTCAACTCCACACCAATCAGAAGCCCACAAAGGGCAGCCGAAACACCACAAGATGATAGGAGCATACGAACCCCCAGAAGCAGCAAACACACCAAAGAAAACACCAGACGTGTATAGTTTTGGCCAACAGGGAAACTTCCAAGCGAGCATCAATTGGTCCAAGAAAAAGACACCACAAAACTCGACAAACTCCTCAGATCTCTGCTGAGAGTAGATCAACAACACACCAGAGCGCCAAGCTGGATCATCTTCATCGCCAGGTTCAGCCTCACCATCTCCATTGTTCACAGAATTTGAACAGTCTGAACCGTTCTTTTTCCCGCTCGAGCTCGCCATTTTGTTGGCCTTTGCTAAATTTGGTTGTCTTAGGCATCTTCACCAAATTTTCTATATTTACCGTTGTTAGAGATAACTATTAGATGTTATTATAACTTCATATTTTATTTTATCACAGTTGTTATTAGATAGTTTAAAATATAATTTAACAAAATTTAAGAATTTATAATTACAAGTCAATTTTGATCATAATATGTTCTAGTTGGATTTATTCTAATTAAATTGGTTCTAGGTTACCACATGTTGTTGGAGTAAATGGTTTTTATGTTGGAGTAAATGGTTTTTAACCATTTATACCTTAAGCTTACTTAGGTGGAATAGTTTAATTAATTATTTTGGGTAGTTTTGTTTCCTATCGATAAATTTTATACCCGTTTGATATTTCTTGTTTTTAAAAGGTTGTACCATATGTAATTTAATCATCTCAATTCATTCACTCATTTTTATGGTGAAATAACATAATTTTTCTCTCGGACATTGTGAAGGATTTTTTGTTGCAAATGATACTCCTGAGAGGTGGATGACACCAACAGCTGCACCACTCCTTGGTTCCAGCTTGGTGCTGTGTGGAACTACTCCTTAGTCATTTTTTTCTATTGAAAGCCTGAAATCTTCTTTGAGAGGCACAATTTTGTGCTTGGCTGGCATGATTTTTTCTATGTTGACGAATCGGTAGAAGAGGCGTTTCAAATCTATTTCTCATACAAATCCATGCTGGGGAAATCTTGCTATTTGGAGGCAGCATTGGAATTTTGAAGGCCACGTATTCTTCAGAGGAAGGTATATATTTGCATAGACCGTGAATTTCTTGGATATGAGTTTGAATTGGAGAAGGCGTGGATTTTCTTTGTCCAGGACGGTTCATTTTTCATGAGCATCTTACTTGGTTGTCCCATTCTTGGAGTTAGGAACAGTCCACAAGGAGGCGGCGTTTTTTTCCTTCAAAGAGGCCCATTTTTTTTCTGCTATTTGGAGATTGATTGGAGGCTCGATTTTGTGCTGGGAGGTGTGATTTGCATCCATAGATAGGGTTTCCTTCTTTTTCTAGGGGTGAAAAATTCACTTCTTTTTCACTTGGATGCAAGACATTATCCCACATTGACAGCGTGGAGGATTATTTTTTCATTCATATAGCATTGTAGTGTGATCGATTGTTGTGAGAAAGTCACCAGATGCTATCTTGATTGTGTGTGCTTGATGGAATTTGCTTGTTCGTAACGAAAAGATAAAACGTTTGGTTGAATCAAAATTTTCAGCAAATCATGTTTAATATATTTTTTTTAAGTTTTTAAAAGCATTATCTTTGAATTTTTTTGAAGAATTGTTAAGTTATAATGGTTTCTTTGGAGAAAGGGAACTTTAGGCAATGGAGTGAAGTTGTTCTCACCCATCTTAGTGAGGAGAATCTATTTCCATATTTGTATTTTTTGAAGAATTGTTAAGTTATAATGGTTTCTTTGGAGAAAGGGAACTTTAGGCAATGGAGTGATGTTCTCACCCATCTTAGTGAGGTGAATCTATTTCTATATTTGTATAATGAAGTTTTTGTTCTAGACACACATAGTAGGTATACGATTTGGAAAGGATTTAGGGCTAGAGTCTATGGAGTTATTTTTGAGCATATAAATGACAAGGACCTTTTGGATTCTCTTTGTCATTTTGAGAGACCTTATGCTCTTTGGACTTACCTTCGAGAATCATATGGAGATTCGATACTCTGCCATCTCTCGACGATCCTCCTTCCAATACCAATGTGTCTCTTTGTTCTTCAGAGAAGATAGACCATGCTTCTGATCCTTTGGAGGTTGTTGAGACTTTAGATGAGGTTGTGGTTGCTTCAAAGGTTCCTGATTCTTTGTTAGAGATAGTTGATCCACCTTCATTAAAAGTACTTCCATCATTCCTGAACAACAAGATTATGATTGTATTCCTGATTGAGATTCCTATTTGTTAGACATTGGTTCCTTGTTTTTGGAGTCTCACATTTTTGACTTGGAAGACACATTTGAGGATATATCCCTTCTATTTGATGATAGTTGTTGTACAACTATTGTCAAACTATCTTTATCTTTGGATATTGTTTAGCATCAGTTTCTAGTGGTACCTTGTTTTTCACCTTCTATTTTGATTAGGCATGTTCCTGATTGGTTTGTGGCATCATCTTCCAAGGTCTTGGTGACACATGAGCATATTTCAAAGACATCATCATACATCTTCTTGCTTCTTTATTTTAATTCCTATCTAGAATGGGAAGCATACTTGCATTTGTACTTGGTTTTGTTTCTTCCAAAAGGGAGACAAGTTGTTTGTCAACATTGGATCATGTTTTTTCTTTAGGAACTTACCATTTTTACAGGTGATTACACATTATGGGGGGGCTATATAGTCTCTCTTTCCCTCTTATGGGGGGATAATTTATTGTATATAAATGATGTATCATTTTTGTTTACTTTTCTCTTTTTTGGAGATGGGTTTTTTCCCACAAGGGTTTTCTCCTTTTCTCCAATTGTGAGAGATTGCATTATAAATGGGTACCTAACATGGTTGTGTAGCCAGGACCCATATTGCATCTTCAATTTTGCATAATAATTCTCTTTAAGTTACACTTAAGGGGGGTGGGGATGGGAGCGGAGAGGGGTTGTGCGTATTGGAGTAAATGGTTTTTACCATTTACTCGCTTAAGCTTACTTAGGTAGAATAATTTAATTAATTATTCTGGGTAGTTTTGTTTCCCGTATCAGGAAGTTTCATACTTGTTTGATATTTCTTGCCTTTAAACAACTGTACCATATGCAATTTAATCATGTCAATTCATTCACTCATTTTATGGTGAAATAGCATAATGCTTCTCTCGTACATTGTGAAGGATTTTTTGTTGCAGATGGTGCTCCTGGGAGGTGGTTGACACCAACACATTTCTAGCTAGAAGTATCCACTAGATACAAATGTAAATGCCAATTTATATAAAAAAAAAATTATTTGAAATTAATGTCTTTAAAACTCTTACTCACATAGATAATATTTAAAAAAAATCTAAAAATACCCTTTTCTAATTCTAAGGTGTAGTTTTCAAACATAAAAATAATTTAATAATTTAATTAGTGTTTATATTTTATTTCTTATATTTACTTAAAGTCATCAACACCAAAATATAATGATTAAAGGAAAGATTTTATGTGCACAAAAAAAAATGAATGATTCCTTAACTTAATTTTTAACATTTTATCAAAAAATTATAATGTCAATTAAAGAAAAATAACTTTTTTGATTTATAAATACATAAAAAATAAATTTAATTAATTTACATCATTTCAAAATTATATATTTGATTCTTTTTCTCATAACTTGAACAAATGTATGATTCTAAGTTTAGATTAAAACCCTCATTGTTAAACGAAATGGAAGAAAGTTTTAAGCACTTAAAAGTTGGTTGTAATCCAAATTTTAGGTAGATGTACTTGTTGGAAAAAGTTGAGGTTAGATGCAAGTGTAAATTCAAAGGAATAATAAATCTTTTCAAAGCAATGAACGTGATCATAGAATGATTTTGAATGACATAAATTAATATTCTATTTTTTTGGTAGGTTATCTAAACACGATTATGGAGTGAATTTGATGGAGTTTGATATCCAAAATAGCTCAACCAAATGTTATTGTGGAATGAGGAAATAATTTGATAGTATAATATATCTTGCTAAAACAATTTAGCAAAATATGATATTGGATTAAATTTGATTCCAAATATTACTCCTTTTTAAAGAAGCTTAGCTAAATTTATTTATGAAAATTATATTAAATTAAATATAATGGTATCTTTTATTGAGAAAGGTGCTTAGTTAAATGTAATTTTGAAATGTAGAATGAATTTGACTAAATATTATTATAATTATGAAAAATGAGTAAAATATGATTATGAAACACAGATTCATTTGTCGAAGTGAGATAATAGTAAAAAGGATAAAAGTACATGCCTACACCTTTACCCCTTCGCTTTATGCTATTTTGTGTGGATATCATAAATACATAATATTAGCACTTAATTTTACTCATTTGATGCATTAATTAATTAAATCTAATCTCACAATCACACAAATTTTAGTATCAATTACGCTAATTACATTATATTTACTTCTCTATTTGATATAATTTCAGATTTTGTACATCAATAATAAAGATTTAATAGTCCGTTGACTTGGGCCGTGGGTTTGTTCCCCATTCCTTTCAGGTTTGACTCCGCTTCTGGGTTTATCTGGTTGAGACTGACTTGTAGGTTGTTGGGTTCCCCATAGGAGACTAGTCTAGCTTCAGCTCGCCTCCTTGGACGTTGGGCTGAATCGCAGGGATACCCTTGTTGTTAACAAAAAACAAATAAAGGTTTAATGCTATCAAAAAAGTCAACTATCTTCCCTATATCTATACTAGAACCCCAAACATGCTTTCAACACCATGTTTTTAGATGTAAGTATAAACACAAACAAGAAAATACCAAAGATATCTCTAAGCTTGGTTAAGATATCGTCAAGGTTCACCTTGAATGTCCTCCTCACTGTTGGAAGTTTCTTCACCTCTTAACATTGCAAAAGACCAATCTATTCCTATGGAGGTAGAAACAATGATCACCATATTTAGGAAATTAATACACTGTTACACCTTGTGCTTGCATTGTTCTTCACTCTGATCGCTAATTGAGAAGAAAAATATAGTCCAAGAGCCTGTAGGTGCCATACCGGGTAGGGACCAGGCCCCTACCCTTAGAGGAAATTCCAAGACAAAGCCAACCTCGTCCAACATTGTCCTCAATCCTGTTGGAGTTTCACTCCACTCTCGCGCCAGTCTCCTGCTCTTATCGCACCCCTGCGCCCTCTATTTCACCAGCTCATGGTTCGGCGGTGTCTACCAGGCTATTGCAGGCCTTCTCTCTCCTCTCTACGATTTCACGGTCATCGCCCTCATAGTCTACTGCATCACCGCAGTCTTGTCATTCACTGTCGACAGTTTCACGGTGGCGGTCATCTTTAGTTACCTCGCTACCGCAGACTAACCACATGATGCCTGCGGCAATGCGGTTAAATGCTAGATCAATCTCACCGCCTTCTCGCGGTCTTCAGTCTAACCGCGTGCGATATCGCGGTGTTCACCGTTGCTCGGAGTCTCGCCGCTGTCTAACCGTTGGATCACGGTTACTGCTATACTGCAGTCTCTTCCCTAATTGTCAGTGGTACTGTTGTGGACTGTTTGCTGTCTACCGATTCACCAACTGCCACACCGTGACCGTCATCCTTCCTCACCGCGGTAATGCAGGATAGCATCTTCTGCTGGTCACCGTGGTCACCGTGGCCTCTCCAAAACCTTCAATGGTAGCACGGTAGTTGACTTCGTTTGACCTTCCTTCGACGGTAGTTGTGCGTGTTGCATTGGCGGTCTATTTGGCTATAAAGGACATTTAATTTAAGTTTGAAGGACTATTATTTAATATGTATTGGATGGGTATATGCTGGCATGTTGATGACATTTAAGTTGGTATTAATTTTTGTCTTGGCCGTAAACTTTTATATACTAGCATATTTTGTAATTTTGAGGACAGGAAGTTTAATACGAAAATTGCTCTGAAGTAGTAAATGTTTTTAATGGTTGTTCTATGTTGAATGAGTAATATAATATTAAAATTATTTTTACTGTGTATTATCTCTACCTAATCCTTCACGTGGTATCAGAGCCTAAGGTATTTTATAGAGTGTCAGTAAATCATGGCAGCAAGCACAAGCTTGATTAATCCCCAAATTCCATAACTAAATGGGAAGAATTATGACTACTGGTCCATAACAATGAGAGCATTGTTTTGTTCACAAGATTTATGGGAGTTTGTAGAAAATGGGTTTCCAGAGCCTGTGGATGCAACAACATATAATGCTCTAACACAAGCAGAGAAAGATTTATTAAAAGATAAAAAGAAGAAGGATTCAAAGGCACACTTCTTCATTCTACAAGGAGTACATGAAAGAATTTTTCCTAGAATTTCAGCCACTACCAAGTCCAAGCAAGCATGAGACATTTTACAAATTGCATATCAAGGAATGGACAAAGTTAAAACTGCAAAGTTGCAAATATTGAGAAGAGAATTTGAGACTTTGTTTGTGAGAGATAATGAGTCTGTTGATTCTTATTTTACTCAAGTAATGGGACTGGTGAACCAAATAAGAACACATGGAGAAACATTAGAAGATGTCAAAGTGGTAGAGAAAATTCTGAGGTGTTTACCCACTAGATTTGAATCAATTACAGTCACAATAGAAGAGACAAAGGATCTCACACAGTACTTAGTTGATGAGCTATACGCTTCACTAATTTTTCATGAACACAGACTCAGCAAAACAACAAATATGACATTGAAGCATGAATTCAAGTCACAAGCTTCAATTAACTAAGGAAGAGGTAGAGGTAGAATGAATTCTAGAGCAAAGGGAAGAGGCTTCAATAGAGGTGGAAGAAATAACTAGTCAAGTACAAGTGGAAGAGGTAGCAACCAAAACCCATCTCAGAACTTTCCTCAAGGTCAAAGGTATGAGAAATCTCAAGTCCAATGCCATTACTGTAAAAAGTTTGGACATTACATGAATGAGTGTAGAAAGAAGCAGTATGATATATGGGTAGACAAAATGAAAATTTTACCAGAGAGAGTCAAGACCATAGACCAGATAAAAGCACAATGTTTTTAGCCTATAATGTAGCTCAAGCTAGTGAGAAAGAAGTTTGGTTTTTAGACTCAGGTTGTAGTAATCATATGACAGGGAATTTAGAGTTGTTTACAAGTCTAGATGAGAATATTAAGTCAGATGTCACCTTGGGTAATGACAACAAAGTGTCAGTTAAAGGAAAAGGGAATGTTAATAATTTGACCAAGCAGGGGGAGCAAAAATATATCTCAGATGTCTATTTTGTGCTAGGACTTAAACACAATTTCATGAGTGTAGGAGAACTTGTTTAAAAGGGTTATAGAGTGTCTTTCAAAAATGGACTGTGCACTATTTTAGATAAATACCCTAGTGGCAAGTTGATAGCTAAAATTCATATGACAAATAATAGAATGTTTCCTTTGATAATTCATCCAGCCTTAAGCACAAATTTTGCACAAGCACAAGAGGTGTCAACTGTGACACAAACTGTCTTTCAGGCAAAGGTAAAGGATGAAAATTGGCTTTGGCACTTAAGATTCAGTCATTTAAATTTTGGAGGTCTGAATTTGCTTCATAGGAAGAGCATGGTAAAGGGAATTCCATTAATTGAAAAACCTGAGAGAGTTTGTGAAGGTTGCATACTAGGAAAGCAATATAGAGAATCTTTCCTAGCAGGTAAATCTACAAGAGAAAAAGCCCCATTGGAAATTGTTCACTCAGACTTATGTGGTCCAATGCAGACACCTTCAATAGGTGGTAGTTATTATTTTCTGACTTTCATAGATGATTATTCAAGGAATACATGGGTCTATTTCTTAAAACATAAAAGTGAGGTGTTTAATTTATTTTTTCAATTCAAGTCTCTTGCTGAAAAACATAGTGGTAATTTTATCAAAGTGCCGAGAACAAATAGAGGAGGTGAATACATATCAAGATAATTCTTAAATTTTTGCAAAGAGCATGGAATACACAAGCAATTCACAACAAGATATATGCCTCAACAGAATGGTGTAGCAGAAAGAAAAAACAAAACCATAATGGAGATGGCTAGAAGTATGTTGAATGCCAAGCACTTAACAAATGAGTTTTGGGCTGAAGCCGTATCTTGTGCAATATATATCATGAATAGATGCCCAACAAAAAGTGTGATGAATATTATCCCTGAAGAAGCATGGACAGGTAAAAAACATAGTGTGTCTCACATGAGAATTTTTGGATGTGTTTCATATGCACATGTACCTGATGAGTTGAGAAGAAAACTTGATAACAAAGGAGAGAAATGCATTTTTGTTGGATATAGTGAAGAATCCAGGGCATATAAATTGTTTAATCCATCAACTAAGAAAATTATAATCAACAGGGATGTTCAATTTGTTGAAGATGAAGCATGGGATGGAAGCAAAGAGAGTACAATAAATATTACAGTCAATATTCCTCAAGATGATAATGAAATTTCATTTCCAACTAATGTACCTGATGTCCCTATTCAACCTCAAGCAAGTGGTCAACAATTGACACCAGCATGTAATACAAGAGCAACAACAAGAGGACTGCAGACGCCAATCACATAAAGAACCTCTGGCGTAGGGCCTTCAAGTCCACATTCTGTAGATTCAAGTGATCTTTCAAATCAAACTTTAGCAAGCATGAGAGGGTAGAAAATCAGAAGCATGAGTGATATTTACAATCAAAATGAAGGTGAAAACAATCCTCAACAATTTACACTTTCTACATTCTATTCTCAAGTTGAAGATCCGATTCATTATGAAGATGCAATCAAGGAAGAAAAATGGTTAACAACAATGGATGATGAGATAGATTCAATAGAAAACAATTAGACATGGGAGTTGCAGAGTGTTCCAAATGACAAAGATGTCATTGGTGTCAAATGGATCTATAAGACTAAATTCAATGCAAATGGAGAAGTGCAGAAGCACAAAGTCAGATTGGTGGTAAAAGGTTATGCACAACAACCTGGAATAGACTATAATGAAACTTTTGCACCAGTTGCACGCCTTGACATAGTCAGAATGTTATTGGCTTTAGCAACACATAATTGTTGGTTAGTTCACCAAATGGATGTGAAGTCATCTTTTCTCAATAGATATCTTGAAGAGGAAGTTTACATTGAACAACCACCTGGATATGAGATATCAGGACAAGAAGATAAAGTCTACAAGATGAAGAAGGCACTGTATGGTTTGAAACAAGCCCCAAGAGCTTGGTATAGCAGGATAGATAGTTATTTCATACATAACAGATTTACCAGATGCAATAGTGAACCAACACTGTATACTAAAGTGAATGAAGAAGGTAAAATCCTGATCATATGCTTGTATGCTGATGATTTAATTCTGACTGGGAATCTATCAGTTGATTTGTTCAAAACAGAAATGATGAAAGAGTTTGAAATGACAGACTTGGGTCTGATGAAGTACTTTCTGGGAATTGAGGTAACACAAAATGATAATGGAATTTTTATTTCTCAGTCTAAATATGCAAATGATGTTTTAAAGAGATTTAATATGTTGAATTGCAAGTCAACACCTACTCCAATGGTGACTGGTCTGAAATTGAGCAAGGAAGACAAAGGCTCAGATGTTAATCCAACTTTGTATAAACAGTTGGTAGGGAGCTTGATGTATTTAACTGCCACAAGGCCTGATATAATGTTTGCTGTTAGTTTAATCTCCAAATTTCTGGAAGCACCAAAAGTATCACATTGGATGGATGGAAAGAGAATTTTAAGATATATTAATGGAACTAATTTTTTTGGCATCCATTACACAAGAACAAATGATTTTAAATTAACAGGTTTTACTGGCAGTGATTGTGCTGGAAGTGTTGATAACAGGAAAAACACATCCGGCTATGCCTTTCACTTTGGTAGTGGTGTAGTTGCATGGGCTTAAAAAAAATAGCCTATAGTCACATTGTCTTCAGCTGAAGCTGAGTATGTTGCAGCCACGAGTGCATCTTTCCAAGCAATATGAATGAGAAGAATATTGATGGAGATTCAGAATGAGCAGACAGAGGCAACAATTTTTTTTGTGATAAAAATTCAGCCATAGCTCTATCGAAGAACCTTGTATTTCACAAACGCAGCAAGCATATTGACACCCGGTTTCATTTTCTCAGGGAACTAATTAATGGTGGGGAGATTTCCTTAGTTTTTTGTAGATCAGAAGATCAAGTCACAGACCTTCTCATGAAGCCACTAGGCTGAAATGAATTCATATGCCAAAGGACCAGACTGGGCATCTCAAAATGCGCGAGTTTCATTCAAGGGGGAGTGTTGGATTTTCACTCCACTCCCACGCCAGTCTCCTGCTCTTACCATGCCCCTGCGCCCTCTATTTCACTAGCTCGCGGTTCGACGGTGTCTACCGGGCTACCGCATGCTGTAATACCCCTCTGTTTTGCTTCTTGTTCGGTTTGCTTTATGCGATGTTTGGTTGTAGTTACTTTGATACTGGATACATTTTGTTATGATGTTTTGATCACTACTATTGAGTGACAACTATTATTGTGGGATGTGGTTATCTGATTATTGTTTCACTTGCATTATGGATTAATAATGTTGTAGAGTTAACATGAGATGTTATTATGAGATTATTGGATTATGATGGAAGTGTCAATTTCGATGAGTGTATTGGTGAAGAGGACGGTTTCGCATCACTCGCTTGCGAGTGCCCTACGAATCCGTAATTTCTTCTTCACGGTGTGTATTATATGCCAGATATATTGTATGATGTTGGTTACTTGGTTGCAGGATTGCAGGTACATGATATCGACTCCACCTAGTTTCACAGGTTTGAGCGTGTCGATCCAATGGTTAAGTTGAACGGGAGATAGTAGCTAGGTAACATGTGTCAAGTTTACACCCTAGCCTTAGTGTGTCGTCAGTTGTGTGTGTCGAGTCATTGTCTGTCTTGCTTTAATGTTATTTAATTCTGAAGAATTCTTGATTTGAAATAGATATTTAGAATAATTGCATTTAAATCATGTTGATGGTTATTTAATTTAAATAATGCAATGTGGATAAAAGTTTATATTTAAATTAATTAATTATATTTAATTATTTAATTAATTAAATTTAATCAAAGGGGGTTGAATTTAGTTATTAAATAATTAAATTAATTAATTAAACGTGATGCAAGAGAATGAAAGGAAATAAAAGAATTAAAATTAATTTTGGAATTTAATTTCAACGTGTGGGAATTAAATTAGAAATTGTAATTAAATGTTTATTTGGGAAATTAGTTGCAACTTTGGAAATTAATTTATTATTTGAAATTGCATTTTAAATTGAAAGTGGGTTTTGAAAAGTGAAATTGAAATTGAAATATCTAATTTGCATGTAATGTGAATTAGGGTTGTAAATATTGAAATTGAAATTAAAATTGAAATTGAAATTGAAATATCTAATTTGCATGTAATGTGAATTAGGGTTGTATTAGGTATTTTTGATTTATAAAGAATACATGTTTTAATTTTGAGGGATAAAGTTTTTAGAAAAATACATTTTTACAGCAGAGAAGAAATTTTGAAAAATTTGCATAAGGGTTTGAAGAAAGTTTTGATTGTAGAATAGATTGAAGGAAAGATTGTTTGCATTTGTTGGGTTTTGGATTGGATTCATTGGAGGATTGAAGAAAATTCACGAAATCTTTGGAGGAGGCTTTCATCATAAAGTCATATCTTCCTGTAGCTTCTTGTACCAGGTTTTCCTCTTTGTGTTTTATTGTTCTTGATTTTTTTTTTTAAATAGTAGGGATTAAATATTTGTTTGTTAAATCTGTTTTAGAAAATAAATTTGTTATTAGAAGAAAAGAATTAAATAAATTTATAGCCTTTCCTTGTGAAAATTCTTGAGTGAAAATTGTGAAAACTTCAGTTGAATTTAAATTATTTGGGGAAATCGATTATGTTGTTATTGAAATCAAACATAGAGATTGAACAATGCATTTAAAATATTTTAGAAAATGAAACCCTCTATTTATTATTAAAAATCAGATTTTAAAATCTACAGGATAGTTATATTTTTTCATGGTAAAATGGTCTGGTTGCATTGCCTATAACTTCACTTACACAAACTGGGTTGTCAGAAAATTTAAAGGGTTTTTGCATTTTGAAATTTTTTTATCCCTGTCAAAAAATCGCAAATACCCAGATCATAGTTTTTGAGTTATGCTTGAAACATGAGACTATTGTTAAGTTATTTTCCCATGGCTGTTCTGAAAATAAAATAATAATAAATTGATATTTATAAATATTAATATTTTATGTATTGTTATTATAATATTAAAGTATTATATTTATTTATATTATTTAAAAAAAAATATGTATATTAGATTAGTGGAATTAAAGTTATAAACATATGATAAATTATTGTTATTTTAAAATGGCATGTTAAAATTTAATTGAAGGAGTTAAATATTTGATTTAAAGAATGCATAATTTAAAATTTAATTGTGGAATTTAAATTCATATGTAAAAGGTCCAATTATTAATTTGATTTAATTGGAAATATATATATATATATTTTTGGAAAATTGATGATAAAGGATATTTTATTTTGAATTAAACAATTTGATATTTTGTAAAGAATAGAAGATATGTTAATGATTAAATATATTTAATATATTAATTTATATTTAGTATATATATTGAAGGTATATATCCATTTGAGAGAATAAATAATATTTTATCTCATTATATTCTGTTGTTTGCAAATTGGGTATTATTAGTGTTTTAAAAGAAATGATTAGTATGTGTAGAAAATGTATAGAGAAAGATATTTTTTTAACATAAGTAATTACTTGATCTAAAAGAAAATATTTATTTTGTTAATATGATTGAAAAAAATATATTGAGATGTACATATATATCCATGAGTATTTTCAATCAGTATTTACCTTGTTTTATTTAAGTGCGTATAATTTAGTTTTACATGAAGAATTTAAAAGGTAAGTTTTGAATGTATGGTCAAAATTGATAAGGAAAAAGATATTTAAATATATTGAAGAATTATAGAAATATTTATATTTAAATTTATGTTTTAATTAATGAGATTTAATTAGAAACAATATGAATGCGTGGTCAAATAGATAAGCCAAAAGATATTTTTATACATTGATGAAATTGCATGTTTTTTTTAATGGATAGTTGAAGAGACATAGACTCCGGATAGAAAATTGAAAAGATTGTTTGCAATAGTGTTAGGTTGCATTAGAAGTAAATTTAGGAACTAACTATATTGAAAAAGGCAAATAGTTATTATGTTTTATTTAGTTTCATAGAGTAATCTAGTCATTGTGAATGGAATATTAAAGAATATATGTAATTAAATTTATTAATATATATATTTGGTGTCTATATAATATGGGGCATATATATATATTAAGTGTAAAATTCATTATCATATTTTATTTTAATGAGATGCATGCAATATATTATTGAATAGAGATTTAAAAATGGATTAATTAGTGTATATGAAAATGGATAGAGAAACAATATGTTATTATATTAAAGTGATTGAATGTTTTAAATAGAAAATTGAATGAGATGTAAGATTTGGTTAGGAAATGGAAAGAGTTTACTTGCATGGATTTGTGTCGATTTAAAAGTAAATTAAGAAGTTGTTTTATTGATGAGGCAATCAATTATGTTATTTATTAATTTCTATTTAGATTAATTGAATAATTGTGATTGGATTATGAAAGAGATATGGATTTAGTATATCCAAAAGTAGTATCTTCCTCATGATTATCTTAAAGGATTTAATTCTCTGTATTCAGTAAAGGGAAGTAAGTTTAATTGTTTTAGATTTTCAATAATGAAAGGGGAAATAGGGGTTATGATTATTTTAAATAATCTAGTTATCGTGTCTTTGACTTTGTCAACACTACCTATTGAATGAGTATGGATTTAAGAAATCCAAATATTAGATTTGATTAATGACTTGAATGCTTTTGTTGCTATGTCGTCAAGTTGCATTGTTGGTGTTGAGATTTAGTGTTAGTCCTAAATTATAAGTCTTCCAGAAGAACCTAGAAGATAAGGGTTGTTGAATATTTATGCCATCCAGTTGTTTTCCCTTGGGTAGTCCATGGTGTCTTTTCAGTTTTACCCATGAACGGGAATGTTTTGTACCTCTTGTGAAAAGAGTGGACTGTGTGTTGTTGCCTCCAAGATGTTTGGAGTGAGTTCTTTTATTTGTTTCCTCCTGTGAAAGGAGTGGACTATGTGTTGTTGCCTTCAAGATGTTTGGAGTGATTTCTTTTATTTGTATCCTCCTTGTGTTGGAGTGGATTATGATGCCTAGTTGGTATGCACTTGTGTTTCCCTTGGTGGATTGTTTGGGTGTGTGTTATCGAATAGAAGAGTGGCTTTTGTTAGGGGCCGGAGCCCAAAGTGGTAAACCGGGTAACCTTCAGAAGTGAGTTAATCAAGTGATAATTAAATTAATATACTTAGATGATTAGGATGCATTTTACACTAACCAAGATAATTTAATCCTCACTCATAGACACAAGAGCTCGTTTAGACTTGGGATGAGTGAGAAGGCCTAGAATGGCAAGATCAACTATCTTGTCCTTACGAGAGGTAGTTGATTCCGCATGAGTGAGTATGAGTGCCGGGATTCAGTTGAGGTCACCAGGATTACTTGTGCCAGAGCCTATGAAGGATGCCCAGAGGAGATCTCATGACAAACCTTGCGATGACACTCTATCTAGGACAACTGTTGTTAATTATTTTATGTGTATGGTTCGGTGAACATATTTGATTAATATTATGTCTGGAAGCAATGTGACCTATGTCAGTGATGGTGATTGAGTTGTACTTGATTTTTACTTGTATGGTGATTGAGTTGTACTTGATTTGTACTTGTTAGTTCATTTGTTTGGTTATATCAGTATGAGTCTGTCTTTGGTTAGAGGTAGTAGAATCTTTGTCCATGTTACTTTGTTACTATCTCCTAGTATGGGGGGTGGGCCTTCAGGTACCACATTGGTAGGGTGGAACATGCACCAAAATCGTTGGGTCTCCATCTATCTTCAGTACTTGGTGGCGAGACATCTAGATGGACAGCTCACGGTTCTTGTTGTAATTTCTTGCATTGTAATATTTTAACTTGTATAAGTTATTTTATCCCTCTTATATTTATGAGGTGGAGTTATGTAATTGTGATATATTTGTACTATTGCCTCATTCTAGGAATGAGTGATGTAACTATTGGATTAAGATAATGTTTATGAGATTGTATCTTGGTTGATTATCTTATTATGTTATGTGGTATTCTTATGATGTATGATGATTATTTCATAAAGTTATAATGTTATGGTCATATGTAATATGTATGTGTGGGTTTTTAGTAATCCTAACCTTGTAGCCTTAGAGGTTGCTATTAATTAGTAAGTGAATCTGTATGTTAAATGCACTTTATAAAAAAAAATTGGTTCGTTTAAGACGTTAGTTGCAACTTCCTTTAAGGTTACTTGGTGGGGCATTACATAGGCCTTCTCTCTCCTCTTCGTAGTTTCATGGTCGTCGCCCTCATAGTCTACTGCATCATCACGGTCTCATCATTCACTGTCAGCGGTTTCATGATGGAAGTCATCTTCAGTTACCTCGCTACCGCGGACGAACCGCATGATGCCTGTGGCAATGCGGTTAACTGCCAGATCAGTCTCACTGCCTTCTGGTAGTCTTCAGTCTAACCGCGTGCGGTATCACGGTGTTCGCCGTTGCTCGGAGTCTGGCCGCTTTCTAACCGTCGGATCACGGTTACCGCTATACCGCGGTCTCTTCCCTAACTATTAGCGGTTCTACGGTGGACCGTTTGCTGTCTACCGATTCGCCAACCGCCACACCGGGACCGTCATCCTTCCTCAACGTGGTAATGCGGGATAACATCTTCTGCTGGTCAGCACGGTCATCGCAGCCTCTCCAAAACCTTCAGCAGTAGCACGGTAGTTGACTTCATTTGACCTTTCTTTGGCAACAATTGTGCGTGTTGCGTTGGCAGTCTATTTGGCTATAAAGGACATTTAATTTAAGTTTAAAGAACTATTGTTTAATATGTATTGGATGGGTATATGTTGGCATGTTGATGCCATTTAAGTTGGTATTAATTTTTGTCTTGGCCGTAAACTTTTATATACTAGCATATTTTGTAATTTTGAGGACAAGAAGTTTAATACGAAAATTGATCTAAAGTAGCAAATGTTTTTAATGGCTGTTCTGTGTTGAATGAGTAATATAATATTAAAATTATTTTTACTGTGTATTATCTCTGCCTAAATCCTCTATCTTATTGGGGTTTGATTATATATTATTTGACACTTCTTTGTTAGGCATCCCAACCATGGAATCCATTGAGGCTCCAAATATCAATTCAAATGTGAGGTTGAATGCATAAGCATTGTTCCCAAGAAGCCGTTAGTTTCATGTCTAAGTTATGATGTTTGGAAAGTTTGTATGCGTTTATTTTAAACATCATTTAGTTTAATAGTCAAAGGTTGACAAATATTTATCGTCTTTTGATGTGGATGGAATATAAAAATTGCTATTGACAGTTTGACCATTGAATTAGATGATGTTTAGGTAGAGTGATCACATGTTTAACAATCAGACTATCCGTGCCATCATCAATGTAATAAACACTTCTCATAAAGATACATTTTCCATCACCACCTTTAGATACAAATGCGATACAAATGCTAACATGCGGATAATGTTGTAGGGAGGAAATTGGGGTGGCCCTAAGACCCTTCCAAATTACTAATAATGCATTTGATATTCTCATTTATTGTAAATTTTGGTAGGAAGTCCACTTGTTGATTGAACTCCCTATATATATGTTTAATGGTGAAGGTCATTGGTGATCCAAGAGAGGCCAAATTTACCTTAGGATGTTTATCTTTCAATTGGGAGTTCCTTGTTTATGATAGCTATTGAATCACCTTCGATTTGAACATGTCTGGGTCCAAATTACACACAAACTTGTAATCTCAGGAGTAACACACATGTCTCAACTTTATTATTTGTCCTATGGTCTAGTTTTTTGGATGCATCACCAATCAACAATCGAAGCTCTCAAATTGCCCCTAGAGATACTATCAAAGTTCAATTTTAACCGTCCCTCAGATGGAGTAGTCCATTTGATGCCTTCTCTTGAATTTCTCTTATGATCCTTTACAATACATCCAACAATCGAAGTTCTCAAATTACTTCTAAAGACTTTGTCACTGTTTAATTTTAACCATCCATGAAATGAAGTCAGTCAATTTCATAACTTCTCTGATTTGTAAGGGGATGAGTCCGGACTATCCTATGGATCTAAGAATGTAAAAATATATATTAATATCTAAAGTGACTATTAAAAAACAGCATAGAAATATTAATAAATATAGACAGTATATAAATTTATGTTACGTTGGCGAAGCATTTTCTTAAAAGGATTTCATTCTCTAGTACCAATCTTGGGATAGCTTCCATTTGGAAAAGGAAATGGCTTGACCCACAGACTGTCAATAAGTGCAAATCTGGTACTAATAGTCCCGAGGCCACCTACATACTTGACTAAATTCATGGGCGTTCCATCTCGAGAATCCAAATTTCAGCTCCTGCCATCTTCCAAGTTCCAATGAAGCACAGTCCGATTTCTCTGCCTGTAAACGCGGCCAAGTTCAAAGTCAAAATTTCATTGAATCATTTACAAACCTTTCCTTCCCCACGTAGTCTTGCATGGAATTCCACCACCGTCCACGTTTGCATTCTCATCCTCTCGTTTATATCGGGTTAGTTGGATTCTCATTTTGTCTTTACAGCTTGTCATAAATATAAATTATGAGGGAGGGATCTTTGCAAGTCATTCCTTTGTGCTGCTTGTCTCACCCTTTTTTCTGCTTCCTCCAAAATGTGCCCCTTAGAAGTCTCTGTTGTGACCAATTCTTCTTCTTTTTCTTCCAACCAGAAACTCCCTAAGGCTAAGTTTTATTATAAAAGTTCGTCATCATCGTCATGGTGGAGCGCCCATGATAACCAGCAGAAGTCGTCTTGCTTTCCATGGCGTTGCATTCGAAAGATGAATGAGACGCGAGCCAAATTGTATATCATTCGCCGATGCATCACAATGCTGCTTTGCTCTCACGAGTCTGAAAATCTGTAACTACAAATCTCATAAATCTCTGTAAATTATTAGAGGGAATCCATTTTGTTTTGGAGGCAAATGGGTTCCTAAATTTATATTTGTAGATCTTAGAGAACAAGTTTATTTCCATGTGTTATTATTGAATAGCAGGGTTTTGGACTCTGAATTTCTTTTTATCAAGTTGTTTTCTGAGAATCTTTAAATGTGAGAGCTACTCATTTATATTTCTCAATACCATACTATTCTCTTTCTGTTTGTATATAAAATGTGTTGTGCTCAGTGTGATGCCAACTCTGAACTTTATTTATCTGTATAAAAACTTATAAACAAAGTTGGTTTAAAAATTCTGGTTTGTTAACCAAGGTTGGGCGGTAGATTTGGGTTATTCACGGTTAGAAGTATAAATAGATATTAGTGTGAATATTTTGGATTTGATTGTGTACATGTTTTTTTGTCAGTCAAATTCAGAAGTATTTGAAATTGTGAAAATTTTATGTTTTTAATTTAGAAAGATTTTAATGTGTTCAAGTTTGTCATAATCACTGTTGTAAGTTTTACAGAAGCAGGTGCTGCTTCAAATTGTAATGACTATGAAAACTGCAAATTTCATCATCAAAATACACTGTAGAAGGGCTGATCTCAAATGGAGTTTACAAACTGTCTAGGACCTTTCTGTGAGAGGCTCATATGCTGTCTTTGGATCCCATAGACTTCTTTGAACTCATGGACATCATTAAAATATTTCATTTCATTCAAAAAGAAAATCATGAATACACTACACGCTTAGTTTCAATTATATTTCATCACTAGATTGCCAACCAACCATTAATCTGTTAGGCTAGTACTTAGGTTCAGTCTTCCTCGGTAACTTAACTCCCTGCTAGTACTTAGGTTGAATCGTCTTCGGTAACTTAACTCCCTGCCAGTACTTAAGTTCAATCTTCTTCGGTAACTTAACTCCCTGCCAGATTTCTTAACTTATAGGGGCTTATGATCCAACTCATGCTTAACATAGAGAAGATCTTAAATCTGGTGATCGTCCTTATGCAAGTTGTTCATCTATGTAGATCAGTAATATTCAAGTTTTAATTCCCTGACCAATTAGTTTAGGAAACCACGGCAATTTTTTAAATTCCATGTTTTTCTTCAGAAGTTTAATTCATCTTAACCTATTTATGGTTATAGGATTAGAAAGGTATTCACAAAAGAAACTAACACTTGTAAGATCTGTTCATTCCAACTAGGCTTCAAGCTATTGAGTTATAATGATGGCTTGTTTCCTTTGTTCCTTTGGATGCTCTCAATTACTTAGACCATTGATGATCCTGGACATACTATAGATTCTTAGGTAGTCCTTAGATTTTAGTAACTTATACTTGGTTTCCGATCTTCTATACCAATAGATGTAAGGTTATACTAACTAATGGGATCCTAGTATTTGGTTAGCCCAGGTTCTTGATAATTTTGCTAGTGCGCACACAATTTCTTATTAGTTTCATTTATGATTAAGTTATTTGAATTTTAACAATTATTTTTAGGTTATGTAAATCAATACTTCTTATTAAAATTGGGTCATTAATTTCTAAACAATTTAATTTCTAGAAATTGAGTTCTAACCTACCATTCAATGATAATATCTTTTTTTATTCACACAAGGATAAGCCGATCCACTGCTAATAGATCTTACCCAATTTAAAAAATATGGTTTGACTCTTGCTCACTCTTAGAACCATAGCTCTAAATTCAAATGTCATCTTCTTGCCAATCTCTCCAACCTTTGGTATTTGTGGGGTCTCTTAGTTGGAGATGGCACTAGTACTATCCCTAGCATTTGTGTTCTTTATAGGGTTGTGTATGCTATTGTGGCCAAGGGTGTCTTTTTTTTGTTGGGCTACAACTTGGTTCTTAGCATGGATTTTGTTAAACTACTTATTATGATGATCCCCTTGACATTATTGACAATGTGATGATACCTAAGTTTATAGAGTTTGGGTTGGGTTAGTATTCCGTATTGTATGCAGCCATGATTGGTTTGGGGGTCTCATTTGGTCTTGGTGGGTATTTTGATCTTGAACATAGTACGAAAACCATTCCTTATTCACAATCCCCGTCTATCATTGTTTGTGGATAGGATGTGCTAGGCGATATAATTTTTTCTAAGTATTGGTTTAATCAACACATTTAATTTATTATGACCCTCTCTTCCTATCTTGCATTAGTGGGTGTTGGAATGTTGGAGGCCTCTCACAAAGAATAAAATCAACTTATATCCTTACATTAAGGGTTTTTTATTATGACTTTTCAATCTATTATGGACAAGGAAGTAGTTTTGGATGGTAGGCTATGGATATGGGCTTAGCATTTCCTTTCGCTCAAGACTTGGTTCCCTTCATTCAACCCTTTTACTAAACCCCTTAAGATCATGCTAGTTTAGGTTAGATTACCTAATCTACCTCCATTTTTGGGGCATCTTCTACCTTGAAGATATTGACAATGCAACTAGTTATTTTCTAAGGATTGACTCAACTTCCCAAAACATTCGCTATAGTACTTGTGCCCACATTTTGGTTATCATAATTTCTAAGGCTCTTTCTAGGGATATTTTCCTATGGTGGAAGGTGGGTCTTGGACTCAAAAAATCAATTATGAGAGTCTTCCTATTTGATGTAGATTATGCTTCACCATTAGATAACTTGCTTCTAATTTCTTCCACTCTCATTGTAGGATGGTGGGTTTAGCTACTTAGTGGCATAATACCTTTGTCAAAATACTTGACAATTGGGGATTTATTGGACTTTGAGGATTTTGAGTCTTAAGAGGCTTCCCTAGATCTTAATGGGACCTTAGTGGCCTATGTTCATGTGGTGGATCATTTTATGGTTGATGTTGTTGCACCACTTTCTTTATTTCTTTCTAAAAGCTCTTCTCTTGGTCTAATTTTGGTAACTCTTTTTGAGCTCCATATTATTGGGGTGTGTGATGATGTGACCCTTTTTCCTACTATCTGTTTAGATTATGTGTAGCATCTAGCTTATTTGATTAGGCATTCTCCCCCTCTATGTGAGATGGATTAGGTCGAGGCGATGGTAAAGGATTTTCCTCTCTTTTCTCCTCAATACAAGGATTTGGATAATGAAATGTCTTCGACAATTGTCCAAAGATGAAATAAATGTATTCCTAAACATGTCTTTGTTCCTAATACCCATGTAATGGGTGTGTAGACTATTGGGAAAGGGCTAGGTGTTTTGGAAATTATAGACCCTAAGGTTACTTTTGTGGATTAGTGGGTAGTTGTTGTGGGGTAAATTGGCTACACTTGTCCTATTATTTGACTTTTGTGTTAGTTTTCATCTTGTCTTTGTAAAATTTTTAGGTCCTTTCAAAAATATTTTCATCACTTAATAAAAAAGGGTAAATAATAAATATGATATATTATAAATTAATGTTACTTACTTCACACATTCTTTGACACTTGTACTTTAGTAAAGAACGGAAACATTTATTTTAAGCAACCTTGAACTCACATAGCCACCAATAGCTTATAGTATTGTTTAGACTCTAATTTATTTACATCATGATACAAGGTATCTAAGGGTGTTGTTGATGTATATTTTGACAAATTGGATGTGGAATGGGTGTTCCTTGCTTGAAATATAATTTATTTTCCCAAGGTTCATTATCATAATAGTTGGGATTTATTTCAAAGTAACCCTGTGTTAGATGTTGAATATCTCATTCAAGGGGCTCTAACAAATTTAATGGAATAGAATACAATATATTTATTAAAAAAAAGGATATTATAAGAAATCAATTTAATTAATCCAACCATCTGAAATCAACTTATCCAAATGAAACTAAAAATTCATTAGAAGTTTCATTAAATAAATCTCATAGATCATGCACCTGATTGCACAAATTTCATCCAAACTTTAGAAATTACTCACTAGACTTAAGGTGAGGGTAGATGGAGTAAAAATACATGTTATTTTCACCAAAACCATGGCCTCAAATATGATATAATCAACCAAAAAATTCTGCTACAAATAAACCTCAGATAGTGAGCCAAAAATGAAGCTTGGAATGCACTGCAAGCTCACAAACTCTAAAATAAACTCACCAAACTGAACAAGAAGAATTTCTTGATGAAAAAATAACATGGAAAGATATTAAATAATAGAAAATCCATGTTCTCAAGGTTTCCAAAACATTTCTATAACTATTACCCAAATTTGAAGCCAAAATATGTTCCTACAGGCACTTCCAAACAACATTGCTTTTTAATGAAAACTCACCCAACACATAAAATATTCACAAATAATCAAACATCAGTTTTAAATATAAAATATAAGAAATGTACAGCCACAAATATTTTATAAAAATATACAACAAATGAAATCCAAAATCTAAAACAAACATCACAAATAATCTTGAGAATCTTCTCAAAATTGCTAGAAAAACAAAGAAATATGAAACCTTTTAGCACACTGGAAATATCTAGATGAAATTGCACAAATAGACCCTTGGAACCAATTCCCTTGAGCCTTTTTCCTCCATGGTTTATCAGCATTCAACAACTATCTTTGAATAGGTTTATCAACCTTGAAGAGAAAGCAATAACTTTTCAAAAAATAACCAAGTGAATGATGCCAAAATGAATCCAAATTTATATTTTATTAGAAAATATTCAATTTCCAAGTTGGGAGACACAAATTCATGACCAAGGGAAGAGAATAATATTTCATGCACAGATTTGTAACTCTTTTTTTCCATTTTTTCATCAGGTCTCCTAATATTCTCTTCCAAAATCTACCACTTGTCCAAACCTATTTTCCACCACGAGATGCCTTCTTAAAAGTCAAATATGCTCCTCCAAAAATCCATGCCAACTTGGATAAATTAAAAACCTTCCAACAATATTTAATATTTATCATTAAATCAGGTTTGTCCCAATCAATTTGAAATATAAACTTTTCTGGTCTATTCATAAGTCGTGACTTACTATTTTTGGGTAATCAACTTACTAAAAGTAGTAATTTACTATTTTTAGAAAATTCAAAAAAAGAGACATGACAAGTCCTCCCTTCCAAAAATTTCTTGTCCTAAAGAAACTACAATAATGATGCTCCAAAATCATGATACCCAAAATAACCAAACATTGCATACTACAAAACATATTGTGATCCTGTGCTTGTGAATCATTGTACTTTCCTCTCAAACATCTTGATAATTTCTTGTTGAATGTACCTCTGAATTTCAATGTGCAACCTCTTAATCCATATTATTGGATGTTTTATAGTTCTCCTTCCAATTTTTGGAATCAATAACCTCCTCCTTTTCACTCCTTCCCAGAGTTGTGTATGTGCACTATCACCAAGAAAACTATACAAAAATATCTTGCAAGCATTATCAAAGACATAAATTTGTTTTATGCATAATAGAGTATGGTTACAACAAAAAATAATATCCTCCATGTAATAGTGGCTACTAATCTTGGTAACAATTTCCTTCATTACCTTGAAATCATGGAGACAGTTCCTGTAGGTTATATCACAAACTACTACCAATCTTGCCTCTGTTTGAAAGCTTCTTGATACAAATTTAGGATCTGATTTGGAATAGTAATGGAGAATATAAAGAACAAAAAATTTCATCACATAACAACATTCCAAACTCCACAAAATTTTGAATATTGATATTGCAACAAAAAGGCCCTTCTTACAGAAGACTATGCACTTTCTGAATCCTTCCACAAACATAATATGATCTTCATATGCAAGTTTCAACATGAAAGAAGAAAATAATTTTATGAAATATTCAACCATGTTATAGAAATTACTAACATTATTAATAGCTTCTACCTAAGACACTTCAAAAACAATCTCCCATTGCAATACAAATAGTGTCTTGGATTTCTAGCTAAAAGTGCATTGTCATTTGACAACTTGAATTTCAAACTAAGTTTGAAACATTTTCTCATTTTATGGGTCTAATTATTTCTGTTATTGGGATGGTTATAACAACCTTTACAATAAATATCATAGACAATACATCTTTTGAAAAAATATCTTTCATTTTCCTTAACATTGCTGAGATATATAATAGGAAAATGTATATTCAAAGAACCAAACATTACCTCAACCTATGAGTAGACATTTTCATCCTCTTAGATTGGACTATATGATCCAAAATATAGAAAAAGAGTAATAATAAAGAAAAAAAGTTCATTTTGTGATACTCTAAATTCCCAAGAGATAAACAACAACATTTTTGATTGGAAGACAATAAGCCCCTAAAAATTCTTTGGCACAAACTTGAAATTCTTCACATTTCCATTTAAAATTTTAGAGCCCAAAAAGTCATTAAACTAATAAACCATGATGCAAATACCATGTCCTCTATGGAAGGAATTAAAATACCAAGAAACATTCATTTTGAAAAAGTCATCCTCCATCATCCTTTGTAATTCCACTTTTGAAACTTTGAACTTCATTTTATCAAACTTCTTAAAATCCACTCTTTGCTTTAAAAACCAAATATTCCTCTTTCTTGAAAATCCATACTAAAAAGAAAAAGAACATGAAATATATAGAGTGTTTAGCACATGATATGAGATTATTACCTTTGCATTACCCTTCCATACTTCTTGTATTGTCATCTCTTGATTACTTTTAATTTGCAAGTCAAGCTATGAGGCATAAACATGAACTTTATGTGTTCTTCGCAAATCTCTATCAACAAGTAGCTTGATACCAACTTAATATATGAAGCAAAATTGATGCGTTCATTATCAATAACATGCTAAAATTTCCACTCCTTATATGATTCTAGTAACACGTATCTTAAAAAACTCCTTTGCTGATTTAAAAACATTTGAAAGTCAAAATGAAGATTACATTACTGACCACACCCCAAAATGTTATGCATGTTATCCAAGACCAAGAAACTTGCTTCCCCAAGAACTTATCTGCATCAAACAACCTGAAGTGATTATCTTCATAAGGTAACCATTCATAAGCTTTTTTTCATTTGTGAGGTTCGGCTCCAAAAAGTGATCTATGAACTATAAACATTGGTCCTTCACAACATGGTTAGAGTTCAAGATAATCCATATAGACTTTATTTTAACATGGATGATAAAATTAGGAATCTCCTTAGCAACACTAAATCCTCCACTGGTTTCCTTCATTTTTTACAAATCAACATAATCAACACTAAGCTCATTTTGATCCCTTGGTGCATTTTGAATGATGCTTTCTACATGAATGTGTGTACGATATTTTTTTTTTCATTTTCAATAGACACCAATAATTATCTTCCACAACTTCCCTCATTCATGTAAAAATTTAAATATTCTTCACACTTGTCACCAACAACATCATGGCTGTCCCAAACCTCATAGACATCCCTTTGACCAAATTGATGAAAATGTGTAGCATTGAGTTGACAATCCACATAAAAAAGGCTACTATATATTTTTTCAAAATTTAATCTCCTATGTCATTTCTCAAAATCAGCATTAGGCAATAGTAAATTAGATTTGTGATCAATATCATTAACATACCATGTAGCATTAGCTCCATCACTACCATCCTCCATGCATGATGACTTAAAATCAATATTGGAATGAAATGAAAATTCATCCCAAGATAGATGCTTATCACACTTATATGCTAGAACACTTGGATCCCAAGTAAAAGAGGGCTGATTGCTATGATCAAGGTGTAAGTATTCATTGTGCTTCTCATGTGTAATTTCCTTTTTGAGAGAGTCATGCTCCATCTTCCTAGGACTCAAATTTTCATCATCTTTCTCCATAGGAATGATTTAGAAGCCAACCAAAAAGCCACCTAAAACCTCATTAATGAAATGATATGAGTGAACATTAAAAGCCAATTTGGAGATATCATCACCTTTGCCTCTTTCATGCCCATATTCTAAAATCACCTAAGATAACCCATTATAAGTATCTACTCCACTAGAGACATCAAGGTAGATATTAGTATTAGAACATTCAAAAAATGAATCCAAACTAGGATTCAAGGATATCATGTTTTCCCGTTCTTCATGCACCACCTTATGTAATCCATTATTGCAAGCATGTCTAAGGTGTCATCCTGAATTTATTTTTCACACATTCATCATTCTTCAAAATGTTCATTGAATTAGACTCTCTTGCTATGAATTCTTCTACAACTACCTAATCCTCTTCAACCTTTTGTTCAAATATATCAATCAAATTTTGACAAAATTCTTCAAAAGAATCTACCTAAATATGGACTTGGGTGTTCATACCTTGGTACCACCAATCAGGAGCAACTCCTTCAAGGTGTAATATTGCATACTAAATATAAACTTGATCCTCCATAGAACTAGAATAGTAACAATCTTGCATCTCAAATAACCAAGATCTGACTGAAATCTTATCTGATCCATCAAAAGTGGAATCTGTAGATTTTGTGACTTTGATCCTAAGATTTCTTCCATTTGAGTTTGAATGTTGTTTATGACCCTTGATAGCCATCATGCTCTGCATCTAAGTGATATAATCAATGTATGGTATTGCATTACTTCATCTTGTTTAATATATGTTTCTTTTATGGCTGCTAGATCTCTAACTAAATCTTCCATATGATCAACCAACTTTTAACTCCCCTTTTCCCTTTGCAGAATTTGATCAAACCCTCAGGCTGGCAAGATCATGGCTTTGAAACCATTGTCATGTACCAGATTAAATTTATTTGATAATTTAATCAAATTGTAGGAAAGGAAATTCTAAGAAATTAATTTAATTAATCCAACCTTTTTAAATTAAATTATCCAAATGAAACTAAAAATTCATTAAAAGTTTCATTAAATAAATCTCATAGATCATGCACCCAATTGCACAAATTTCACATAAAATTTAGAAATGACTCACTAGACTTAAGGTGAAGGTAAATGGAGGAAAAATAAGTGTTATTTTCACCAAACCCATGGCCTCAAGCATGATATAATCAATAAAAAAATTCTTCTACAAATAAACCCCAAAAAGTGAGCCAAAAATGAAGCCTAGAATGCACTGCAAGCTCACAAACTCTGAAATAAACTCATAAAACTTCAAGAAGAACTTATTGATGAAAAAATATCATGGAAACATATTAAATAACATAAAATTAACAGCCTCAATAATTCCAAAAGATATCTGTAACTATTACCCAAATCTGAAGCTGAAATATGTTCCAATAGGCACTATCGAACAACACTACTTTTTAATGAAAACTCACCCAACACATAAAATATTTACCAAATGATCAAAAAATTGTTTTAAATATAAAATAAAAAAAATTTATAGCGACAAATCTGTTATCAAAAACTACAAAAAATGAAATCCAAAATCTGAAACAAATAGATCATAAATAATCCCGACAATCTTCTCAAAATTGTTGGAATTTAAATAAAGAAATATGAAACCTTTCAACACATTGGCAATATTTGGATGAAATTACACCAATAGACCCTTAGAACCATTTCCATTGAGACTTTTTCCTCCATGTTTTATCATCCTTGAAGAATTATCTTCATAGGTTTATCATCCTTGAAGAGAAAGCAACAACTTTTCAGAAAATAACCAAGTGAATGATGCGAGAATGAATCCAAATTTATGTTTTATTAGAAAATATTCAATTTCCAAGTTTGGGAGACCCAAATTCATGACCAAGGGAAGAGAATAATCTTGCATGAAAATATTTTTAACTCCTTTTTGCCATTTGTCCATCACCTCCTAATATTCTCTTCCAAAATCTACCACTTGTCCAAACCTATTTTCTACCACAAGATGCCTTCTTAAAAGTCAAATATGCTCCTCCAAAAATCCATGCCAACTTGGAGAAATTAAAAACCTTGCAAAAATATTTAATAATTATCATTAAATCAAGTTGTCGTAATCAATTTGAAATATAAACATTTCCGGTCTATTCATAAGTCATGACTTTCTATTTTTGGGTAATCAGCTTACTAAGAATAGTAATTTTTACTATTTGTAGAAAATTCAAAAAAGGGACATGACACAAACATAATTTAATGATTGTGGAACAAGGAATGAATTAAAAATCCTAAATTAAATGCTCATGTACTCTAATATAATCCCAATTTTATAATTTCATAAAAGTAACAAAATAAAGGTGAGAGGAGAAAATGGTAAGAATGATCGTGCATTATCTTGCTCTCAAATTTGACTCTACAAGTAGACAAATCAAATTTGAAATATTCTTGGTCGATCAATATGCATTTAATTATTTAATATAATGCATCTCCTTATGATTAAAAAACTATGAAAAAAATATCATACAACCCTATTTCAATCATAGATTGCAATGTTCAACTTTGACAACCTTTGTGCAGGACAAATGTTTGATATTAAGACCACACTAGTATGCTCAAGTTGATCATACAAAATAATTTACCATCAAAACCAATGATATGAAGCACACTTTGAATTTATCAAATACCTGGTGAATGAGGGATATATGAAAATAATAACATAAATACTAGAAAATAAATTTTAATAGTTAATTGATCATTAAATATGAAATATAAAATAATGTAGAAAAATAAAATACACAAATAACACATAGTATGTATGGGAAAACCATTGCTAGTGAAAAAACCCATAAATAATAATAATTTATTAATGAAACTTATAATGATATTTGTATAAGACAAACATATTAAGAACCTATATTTCATAGTATCTTCTCCCTCTCCCTCTTCCATAATACCTCACACATGTATAGTGCATTCATCAATATGCCTCACAAAGTAAGATATACTTTATGATTTCCTATATTTGAAGAAATATAAAATGTTGGCGAATAGGTTATAACCTTTTGACTTTCATTTAATTAATAAATTGATTATTATTTATATATAAAAATTCTATAAATAATCCTTATTTTATATTATAAGGACAAACCTTATAAATTAGAATCTTATAAAAGTTATTTAGGAGTAATTACATTAAATTTAATCCTAGGTAAATAAATTTTATCATCTAACAATAACTCATAATTAAAATATTATAGAAAAAAGAAAAATAAGAATAAAAAAATATAAAACAATTATTGAAGAAGCATAATCAATGGATTAGAGTCTTTATAGTTTTCTCAAGATAATATTTTCAAAATATTTCCCTCCAAATGCATGATTCATTTTTAAGAAGCCCAAGAGTCATGGATTTGATTATTTAATTTGAGATTACAAGTCCTCATTATAAAAAATAAGTATAATCTCACTTTGAATGCCGAGTCTAATTCTAGAATTCCTAGTTTTTACTTTCTTGTAGCATTCATTGAGTCACATGAATCCAACAAGAAGTTTTAGTAATAAATTTGGATCATATTTATCTAACTCCACTATCATTGCTTTAACAATCTTCTTATTGCTCTTATCAAGTACAACAATTTTAAAGCCAATATCTATGCCATCTACATAAATGTGAAAGGTTTCACTTTTATAAAAGAAATGATTAACACTTATTTAATTTATTTAACAAGAAATAGGGATTGGGGGCCCCACAGGAACACTTACGTATTGTAAGCTAGAATTGTAGAGGTTATCCATGGTTCAGAAGAGGACCTGGATTGGGGCCCATAACAAAAGGTAAAGATATTATCATTCTTACTGAAACACATGAACATGATGGTTGCAAAGTTCCAGAATTTGAAGGGTATAAGAAAGTTTCAGTTTGGAACAAAGGGAACAAGGCACGCAAAGGTCTTGGGGGAGTTACGGTTCTAATAGGTGAGAAATGGCAGGGAATCGTTGAACTTGAAAAAGAGGATGCAAATAAACAGTACATATGGCTGCAAATAACTGAAAATTGGGTGACTTTTAGACTGGTTGCTTGTTACTTTGCCCCAAAAAATTCTAAGTTCTATAAGAAGAGAAACCTAGACAATGAAGACCCATATGCCTCGCTAAAAAAAGATATATCCATTTTCAACACACTTGGAAATGTTGTTTTAATGGGAAAATTTAATGCAAGGACAACTAATAACCAGTCTCTTCAGTTGAGTAGGGAAGAAAAAGGGGAGTATAATACTTTATGGTTGGAGGAAGGTGGAGATCAATATTGGGAAAGAACATCCCAAGATGGTAATGGCGTGGTGACCCCATTTGGAGCTAAATTTCTTGGACTCTGTAGTTTTTTTGGCATGGTTATTTGCAACGGGATGAAAGGTTGGCCAAAGTTGGGGGGTATCACTTGCAAAACTTATAATGGTCAGTGTGGTGGACTATGTGATTTGTTTCAAGGTTTTGTCCCTAGATTGCTAGAGTTTGATATCGAAGACTGCCCTATTGGGATGAAATTTGACCACTTACCTCTCTTGGTTAAGCTCCGTATGTCCCCAATCAACCAACACATTAATCAAGTTAAGCACACACAAGAAAAACCACTCCCCAAGGGTAAAATCCTCTTGAACAAGGAAAATAGAGAAATATTTAGTGCTGTTCTTAAACAACATTTCCAAAATTTAATGAATAACGGTGAGGTCAAAACTACAAAAGAGGGGGATGTGCAAATCCACAGCAGTTCGCTGATCCCAATAATTCACAGGGCATTAAATGCATGCAAAAGAACTCACCCCAAGTTGAGAGCTGCAAACACTTTCCCGGAAAATCCATGGTATGATGATGAATGTAAGGCAGCCAAGAGGTCACTAAAAAAGAGAGGAATGGACAGAGAAGGCAAGAAAAATTATGAAAAACTGGTGCAGTCTAAAAAATATGATTATGTAAACGAAAGAAGGAAGGAGCTAATCTCGCTTGGAAAACAAAATCCTAAATTTTTTTGGAGAGAATTGCAGCAAAAGAAAAAGAAGATTGAAATAAATATTACTGATATCCAATGGATAGAGTATTCTAAGCTTCTTTATGAGCGGGTTCACGAGAAAGATCATCCACCTGTTATTAACACATCAATGAAAATATTCACTGTGGATGATATTAAACAAGGAATAAAGAATTTAGTGAGCGGTAAAGCACAAGACATAGATGGGTTATAGGCTGAATTTTTAAAATGGGGGATCGAGACACTTGCCCCTCTCATAAAAAGAAATTTCAATAATGTCACTTGAGAAGGATTTCCAATGGAGTGGACTACCAGTGTGGTCATCCCTTTATTTAAAAGAGGTGATATCAATAATCCATCTAACTACCGCACGATTATGGTCAATCCTATCTTTGGCAAGCTCTTTGGGAGCATGATTGAATGGAGGATCAATAGTTGGGTAGAAAATGAGGGCAAAAGGGCAAAAGGGCAGGCTGGCTTTAGGGCAAGACACTCTACTATTGATCACTGCATCACCCTTAGACATTTGATTGAAAAAATTTGGAACACTCAAGGTGAGGAAGCTTATTGTTGTTTTGTGGACTTTAAGAAAGATTTTGACACGGTACCTAGAGACAAACTATGTAATAGAATGGAGGAATTAGGCATCCCAAGCATGTATAAAGCAGTTGTTCACAGGCTATATGAGAAGGTTAGTGCTAAAATCAGAACAAGTGAAGGTATGTCAGAATGTTTTGGTAGCGAAATTGGGGTCAAACAGGGCTGCCCACTATCTCCCACGCTTTTTGGGCTATACATTGATAATTTGGAAGCTTGGTTAAGCAAGACAGATGGGGATGGTATCCAATTGGCAGGTTATGTGGTGAAACTACTTTTACATGCGGATGATCTTATACTAATTTCTAAAACAACTCATGGGTTAAGGGAACATATGAAAGCTCTAGAACTCTTTTTCAGGAGGTTGGGATGCAAGTGAATATATCCAAAACCAGAATCATGATTTTGTCTTTGAATAGAAAATATAAGCATAATATATTTCTTCTTGAAGACAACCCACTTGAAATAGTGAAAGAATACAAATATCTTGTGATTGACTTTCACTATAAGCTCAGTTGGGAGACTTGTCGTACGAAAAGGATATAGGGAGGTTGGAAGGCCTCTTACCTTCTTCAAAAAAATTGTAGAAAAGTCGAGCTTTGGGATTGGAAAAACAAGAAAACCCTTTTTGGTTTGTTAGTTACTTCGGTTGTACTTTATGGGTGTGAGGTGTGGGAAAGTAGTATGTCTAAGTGCAATTGGAGACAACTAGAAAGAATCCAGAAAAATCTAATAACAAGCAGTCTCAAAGTTAAAACCACAACCCCATATGAAATTATTTTAGCTGAAACAAGGAATTTTCCACTGGAAGCTTTGACGTTAACCCGGTTGATAAGCTATTTAAAGAAGGTTGAAATCATGGATAACCACCATTGACCTAAAGTGGTTATGAAGGAGACACTAGATCATAGGAAGAAAACTTGGATGAAACAAAACCAAAAGTGGATGAACAAGTGGGGCATTAACTTACAAGAGTGTCCTAGTACCAACAATGAAATAAAAAGTCATGTGATTGAGAAATTTAGAATTGCCATGTGGAAAAATCAGATTGGGTAAAAAAAAACATACTACATCAAAGAGTTTAACCTGACGAAGGATCATGGTGAAAAAAATTATTTAGGTGCAGCTATTAAAGGGAAGGCAAGAATATTAGTGGCACAATTGAGGACGAGATCGCATCACCTTAGGTGTGAAACCGGTAGGTGGAAGATACCCAAGGAAACTTGGGAAGAAAGAACTTGTATTTTTTGCAATAAAGGGGTTGTGGAAACAAAATGGCACTTCATCATGGAATACACTGCTTATGAGGATATCCGTACTCAACATGGAAATAGTTTGAAAGTGGACAATATACACCAGCTATTTGAGGAATATAAGATTAATCAGACGGCTAGCCTTCTAGTCAAAATTTATAGTAGGAGATCCGACTTGGAAAAGAGCATGAAGACAAATTAGGCCCGTTGTTTCTTGGTCCCATAAACTATTTAGTCTCGTGGACGCCATTAAAATATTTCATTCATTCATTCAATTAGGATTACTAGAAAATGATATATATGTTTTAAATTTTGAAATGATGTAAACAAATTAAATGTAGTTTTTTGTGTATTTTATGTTCATAAATTTTAAAAAAATGAAATTGAGATATATTTTTTGTGAGATTGATAGCTATAATTTAATTGATAATTTTTTTTTAAAATGAGATAAATGTGCCTCACTTTTTTTTCATTTTTTTTCATGTTTATAATTTGAAACATTAATACATGGATATATTTTTCCATTTCAAAAAGTTATATTTTAAAAATAAATCTTGCAAGTCTTGAAAAATATAATTGTTTTGATGAACCTCCATTTTTTGTCTTAACTATTTATCTAAGATAGAAAATAATTATATTGTCTTGACACAAAATTTGTTCTCTAGGGCATCACATTTTTTTTATAATTTCTTTAATAAACTTTAGCATTTTTCTTAAGAAGACAATCAATCTTATATTTCAATGCCAGTGATCTACATTTAATTAAAAAATAATAATTTTTTTTAATTTTAAAAACTACACTTATAGATCTACCAAATGATATTTTTACTTTTAAAAAATATTTATGTGAGTAGGATTTGTGAGAACATTAGTTTTTTTATTTTTTATTTTTATTTTTTATTTTTTGCAAATTGGTACCAAAGTGATGCTACATATGTATCTAATGGACACTTTTAACTAAAAAAAATGTGGTCTAAATTTAATTTAGCTATAATGAATACAATTAGAACACATTTTTAACTAAATCAATTTAAAATGCTTAAATTCATCTTTATTGATAAATTGATCTAAAATAGAACACATATTTGTATTTTCACCTTAAATCTTATCAAAACAAGAAATTAAACATCATTATTTAATAATAATAATGGTAATTTAATTAAAACACATCAATTCTTACAAAAATAATCTCTAAATTCAAGTGTACAATTAATTTAATTAATCTAAATTGACTTTAGCTTCTGTTAATTTTTTTTTTTTAAGACAAGATGGACAATAAGTTCTAAAGATATCTTGGCATTCTTTGTTTTTGATTAGGGGTAAAAAATGGGTTTTTATGGGGCCTGAAACCTAGTACAAAGGAAAGAAAGCTGCAAATAAGATAAACCATAAACCAACAATAGCTCCACAACAACCTCTAAAATATTAACATGACTAAATGTTGCAACTTACAAATAAGCAAGGGCCAGAAAACCTTAAACAACCTGGTTTTAACTGGGAGTAGAAACCCTTTTAGCTACACAAAGAACTTGCTTGCATCTTCTAGGCATCAAAAAACCAACCACTCATGGAAGACATCACTGAGCCAAGAAAGATAATCAACATAATGGTAAAAGACACCATCAGACCCCTAGAACCTACCTGCATTAGCCAGGCAACAACAAACCATATGCTTAAGAGAAACATCACTGAGCCTCGAGAGAAAAGGTCACCTTAAAGATAGAAAACACCATCAACCCCATTCCCATAATAAAAAACACCAAAAAATCCAAACACCCCTCATCAATAGGAAAGCACACCAAACACTGAAGCACATCCATCTTTAAGTAGTAGCACCCCACTAGAGCCAAACCCACCTCCACCTCAATAGGAGGGAACTCCATACTATAGGAGAAGAAGATATGAGAGCCCCAACCACCAAAGCCTTCACACAACAACCCAAACAAGCTCCACCTTGATAGGAGCCAGTTGACCAAAAACTCCACCAAATCTACATCAACCATCTCCACCTCAATAGAAGAGGGCTCCGCCTCAATGGGAGCAATCTCCACCTCCATAGAAGACCCCAATAGTAGATCTAGAGAGTGTGCAAAAAATTTGGAAATCCATACCAGCATATCCACACTTGGAATAATAGGCTCAAACCCCTGCATCAACAACAAAAAAAGAAAGAGGAACATATGCAACCACAACAAAGAGGAGCCAAAGGAAAACATCCAAAGAAAATAAGGCCACAAAAAACACACAGCTTGAAATAAAACCATAGTAGAAGGAACCAAAGGCCAAAAGGCCACCAAAGGAAGAGTCCTAGACTCAAAGTGAACAGGAGCAACCAAGGCCCATGAGGAATAGGGGAACCCAAACAAGATGAGAATAAGGAGAAGGCCCAACTAAAAGGAGCACCAAGCTACCCCGACATGATGATCAAAGCCAAAGATAAGCCATAACTACATACAACCAACCAGAGGGAAACACCACCATTCCATAGAGAGGGGAGAACCCAACACACTCAAGATAGAAAACCCCAAAAGAGAGCCACCAAACACATAACAAGGAGAAACAAAGGAAAACCAAGAGGAATCAAGGAGAAGAACATGGCAACACGAGGAGCCCTCAAGCCTTCCTATTGCACCAAATAGGAACATAAATAAGCCCATTCAACAACCAATCTTCCAAAGAGCATCCAACACACATCCACACACAGTATAGGGAGAGCAACCAGAAAAAAACCAAGAGAAAAAATGCACCCTCCTAGAGTAAAGGGGCACAAAGAAAGAATCCGTAGGAAGAAATGAGGACCCATTCAATGAAAATCCCACAACCATTAGTCGATACAACATCCTCAGATTGCCTCAAAAAATAGAAAAAAAGAGCCCAAACAAGAGGCCCCATAAAGGAATCAACCCTGCCAAACAAGCAGAAGCCATAGGCTTCCTATAAGTCAAACCGCAACACCAAAGGAACAAAAATGCAGCCAAAAATGCCTAGCAGGAACACACACACTAGTAGACATGCCTCCCCGAGTAGAAAGATCACATCCCTAAACAAATCTCCGTCACCCTCATCGGATTTAGCCTCTCCATCATCTGTAATTTTCAAACTGCAACCTCTGCGCCTATTTCTGCCGCTCCTCTCCATTACAACTTATTTCAATTCCATATATTGGCATTCTTTGTTGACATATATCTATGATCATTTTTGTTCACAAAATTAAACTTTCAAATTAAGTTTCTTATGGAGTTCACATTCAATAATCAATGGTTTAGTGTCAAAATATTAGATATGACAACCCATGGAATATCTATTGAATGAAAATGCATGATTATCAACAAAACCATTTCAACTTAGAGGCATCACATGTTTATAGTCGATACAATTCAAAAGTCTTAGCTATTCAATTATTACCATAGACTTAATATCACCAGTCAAGCATGGTTTGAGTCTTTAGACTACAAGTTCAAAAATTTGTAAGAAAAAATCTCATAAATCTCTATACATTATTATAGAGGGAGTATATATATATATGGAAAATGGCTGCCTAAATTTATATTTGTGAAGCTTAGAGAACAAGTTTATTTAGATGTGTTATTATTGAATAAAATGGTTTTGGACTCTATATTTATTTTTATCAAATTATTTTTTGAGAATTTATAAATGTGAGAGCTACTGATTTATATTTCTTGATACCATAATATTTTCTTTCCTTTTGTATATAAAATATGTTTTTGATTAATTAAGTAGGGGAAGGGCCCTAATCCTGTGGTTACACAACAAGAACACCAAAAATAGAAATAGGCTAGGAAAAACAACACTAGTCACCACTAGAACACAACAACAGACTAAATAAACCAAAACCCATAATGACATGCAAGCTAAGTCTCCAAAATTGTAACCACAAAATGATAATAAGCTTAATAAAAAAAATACCAATACTAATCCATATAATAATATGTAGGGGTATTTGTAGGATCATGATGGGCCAAAAAGTGGCGATATGTAAGTGATATGATGGCCCATGTGGCTGATGACTTTTTTTTTACCCAAAATTGATGAAACAAAAAGGGTTTTTAGAGGAGATTCTCAACTTTCCATTAATATAAGTTATGGTTTAATTTGAATTTAATAAATAATTATTACTCATTTTCTATTTGAATTACAGCTAAAGTCCTAATTGATAGGCTAATTGAAAAATATCTATAGCTTTCAAACGGTATCATATTTTTTGAATCCGAAACATGCGTCACAGTCTATGCTTTGCATAGTACAGGATTAAAAAAATAAAAAAATGAATTTCATGAATTTTTGACCAAGTCAAGGTGGTCAGACATACGAGTTTTTATATTTTTAAAAAGTTGTAATAAAAAAATCATTATTAATTATTTACTTGGAAAAAATTACAAAAAAATATGCATCACATCAGGACATGAGTCCTCTACTAATATCTAAAATCTTATAAAAAAATATTATCATTTTATTGTGGTCAGGGTGGTTAGCCAAACACCTACTTCTTATTTTTTCCCTAAAATTTAAATACTACTGTATTGAAATTTCAAATTTTCACCAAATAGGTTTTTCTTTTTTTAAATAAACCCAGTAGTTCATAATCTAAATTTAATTTTCTATAGATTCTATTCTTACATATTTTTGAATTAATATAGATATCTTATTCAAATTTTTACGTCAAGTTACCTAGCTCTAATTTTCTAAATTTTCATTGCCACTTAAGGGCCTATTTTTTCCATGATGATATTGCACATACCCATAGGCCAGTAATAAGATTAACCAGAGTCTAGCACTTGTATGTAACCATAACAAAGCTATAATGAAATAGTAGTCCAGGATAATAAAACTAAGAACTAGTTTTTTTAGAGCAACCATTAAAATCGAGCAAGAGGAGTACTAAAAAGAGAAACAATGCCATTACTTAGAATTGGCAATCAACTCATAATATTCACCAATTTGGGGCATCTTCATCTTCTAAGTCCTTCTTGTCTTCACTTATCCCCATCTTCTTGAGCATCTTCCTGATCTTAGTTTGTTTAGAGACCACACCCACCATGGCATGGCACATGCGACTGTTGGTAACCTTCATCAAGGTGATGATTTCCTTCTCCATGTCGTCCATTTGTACCTACATAAAATTTATCTTTCTTTTCAGAAAATCAATGTTAGAATCCTCAGGATAATTAGAGGCAATGGATTTGTTCTTGGTTTCAGTGGCATTCATCATTGAAACCCTTGGTTCCTCTTCCCTCCCATTTTCTTCCTCCTCCTTATCATCTTTAGACTCCTCCAATTCTTCCTCTCCCATATCATACACACTCTCCTCAAATTCCATGTCTTCACTTTCATCATCAACTTGTGGCTCAAAATATTCAATCACCATTTGTTCCTCCTCATCTTGGATAGTTGCTTTCCATTTTCTCTTTTTGTCTCATGAGGCAACCTTAACTAAATACGTCGATCTTTGAACTTCACTACTCAAACCTAACTACCCTTCCTCCATATCATCCCGTTGATTCCCCTCTTGGTATTCATTTATGGTAATGAACACACTATGTTTTTTTTGGTCTATTTTCAGATTCTTAGCCCTTGGTGGTTCAAGGAGCAACGATGAGTGTTTTCACTTCTTCGGAGTGGCCTTGACCAAATCAAAATCAAATGATTTTCTCAACAAAAGTTGAATTACCAGTAGGGGAGGAGGGTTTGGAATAATGAGCAACCAAGGGGGTGGCATTCATAGGGGAAATATCCCTAGGAGCAATAATCTGAGGCAGAGGCCTACGGTTAGGGTTCGGATTGGGATTAGTAGCAACCAAGGGTTCGTCTTCCACATCAAAATTTTGATTAGGGATGACTTGCCTAGCAGCCCGAGGGTTTCCATGAGGGTTATTAGCTAGGGAATAGTTGTAGAGGGCTAGCATAATACCTTGGTGCAATGGGGGATTCACACCATTCTCAATATTTTGTTGCAAGGAAGATAACATGTAAAAGGGTAGGTTAATGCATTCATCATGGAAAATGTGGTTAAGTAGGGGAAAATGATAAGTGTGGAATATAATGTATCTTCCCTCTAATGTAAAATATCTCATAACAAACATACTCACCAATGCAAAAGGTGGCAGAAGTTCCAATCAAGTGTACCTATTCTAGAACCGCATAAGTTTCTCTTTTTCATGAAGAAAATTGTCCAAAAACACTTGATAGTCGGCTCCACTTTTCTTAGCAAACTTTCTTCTCTCATTCTCCAGACCTGTTGCATCCACAATGAGTTGAGCAGTTACATAAAATTTCACCGCCCCTATAGTCACTTGTCCTTTTCTCCAATAATTTATGAATTTTTCTGCCAAAATTTTGTTATAAACTTTCATTGCCTCAAAGAGTGAGACCATTCCCACCCTTCTAAAAGCCTCGAGAGGTCATCATTTTGATTGAGAGCTAAGCAGTTGGGAGGTTCTGTACATTTTCTTGTCCCTCCCATTTTGGAACTCTATAAATTTTAGAATTTTTCTTTTGCAACCCTTTCTTCATACCACCACAACACCCAGACACCAAACTCACCTTGTAGAGAACACAATATAAATTATTTTGATGGTTCTTACTTATTAAAATGTTTATCTAGAGCTAGCTGATAGAAGAGATAGATCTAACATGATTCCTAGGATAGAATTAGCATGATTATCTTTAAATGAATCAAAATTTTTCATTACAAGCTAATCCTCGATTAAGAGGAGGGAAATGAAATTTTGCACATCATAACATTGTGATTTGAAACAAGCCTTAGAAATGAAATATACCATGTGCTCCTGGGTGTTCTTGGGAATGATAGAGAAATTAAATGTCGCACCTAGGGATATATTCTTAATACCTTTCATACCAATATTTCCATCATTAATGTTTGAGCCCATTTCATCATCAAATCTAAAATTCCCCCTATACCTATCCCTTATCACAACCTTATAATTTATGTACATTTTCATTTTTGTCTTTTAGCACTTTATCTTTCATTACCAAAGGAAATTGGCTAAACTCCTATCAGGTCCAAGTATTACACATGAGGGCTGCATTGGAAACACAATCAATAGAGTGATTACCTTTCCTGAACACGTGTTTGATATGACAGTGAGAAAATAATTTCATAAGTTCCTTACGGTTGCCAATTATATCCTTTAGTTCCCATGGAATTGCAACACCACCTTTCAGAATGTAAACTATTAGTTTCGAGTCTCCTTCCAGGATGAACTTCCTAAAACCAGAGTCTCTTAGCATCTTAATTCCTCCCCACATTGCCATAGCCTCAACTTTGTTGTTAGTGCAAAAACCCAATTTTTTTCCATATCCCATTATACAATCTCCAAGGTGATTTCTGAGCAAACCCTCTACCCCTAGAATTCTAGGATTACCTTTTGAACACCCATTGAAGTTTCATTTAATCCATTCCATTTTAGGAGGAGTCCATACTGTAGTCTTCCTAGAGAGAATATTAGTCCAATTGATATTGATCAGGTCCTTCTTTATACCCCATAGTTGCTTGATTCTTATTTCTTTATAGGTAGGTAAATTTTTTGAATAGCTGTACCCACCAACATCCAAATTTTCTTGTATCTGAGCCTTAATAAAAATACATAACTCCTACCTTTTTCTGTTAGTTTCCATAAAAATGATGTTTTTCCTTTCCTTCCAAATTCCTCATGTTATGAAAGGAGGGGCTTGGTTCTAGAGGTCAAATATTATCTTGTGGGAGTAAGGAATAAAAGACCAACTTTCAAAAAAAGAATTCATGGTTGGAGGGTAGACCTAATCAGTGAGCAAAAATGGGAGGAAAAATGACCAAAATTGTCTAGAAAACAGACAACGAAAGAAAAGATGCACAAAATTCTCTTCTTCCTGCTTACATAAGACACATTTGTTAACTAATTGTAATCCCCTTCTTACAAAATTATCAATAGTTAAGATTTTTCCATGGGAGGCAACCCACCATAAATAGTTAACTTTAGGAGTTAGGTTTTTAATCCACTCCTTGTCCCAATCAAGATCTCCTCAATCAATTAGAGGTTTTTCCAATTCCTGATAGGCATTTTTGATTGAGAAGCATCTAGACAGGTTCTTAATACATAGCCATTCATATTTCCTATCTTTAGAGAACCAAGTCGCATCCTCAATGAGGTTGTTTAGCCTTTGCACCTCAGACTCCCAATTGTGCTATACATTTGACCTCTCAAATTATCTCTCCTAAGTAGACTATTAAATTTAATCCATTTGGGTTCATCTGCATCCCAATTAATGTAATCTACCACCTTTTTTTGAGAAATTCTAGTCAAACTCTATTTTAGGGGGTTGAGGCCATCTATTGAAGAGAGAGGGGGCTAAAAAATCCAAGAGTCCTTATAGAAATCAATATCCTTTCCATTTACAATATGATTTCTCACACCCAATTTTAGCACACTTTTGGTTTTGATAAGGTGGTTCCAAAAGACATATCCATAAGGTAGATTAGAGGAAGTGAGGAAAAAACTAGGTTCTTTGTTTATTAGGTATTTAGCTTGGAAGATCTTAACCCAATCCTTAGTTCCTTCCAAAAGGCTCCACCCCATCTTCGTAGTGAGAGCTTTGTTGAAAAGTTTAATTCTCCTTATCCGAATCAACCAACATTTTTTGGGGTACACACTTTCTCCCAACCAACCAACACTAGTCTATTTTTTTAATTTAGTGCCAAACCACATGAATCTTCTCTAGATTTGTTTAAATTTTTCCACAATAAAGGAAAAGATTTTAAACAAAGACAAATAGTAGATTCAGATGTTTTGGAGAGAAGATTTTAACAGTTGGATCTTCCCAACTTGAATGAAGAGTTTACCTTTCCATCCAACTAACTTTTTTTGGACTCTATCAATTAAGTGATTCCAATAACTATTTTCTAGTTTTCTAGAAATCAGAGGAAGACCAAGGTAAGCAACAGAAAAAACAACTTCCTGGCAGCCCAAGATCCACACTACTCTCTCCTTCACAATATGATCAACATGGAAAAAGCATAACTTACTCTTATTATAATTGATATATTGACTCAAGGTAGAAGCATAGTCATTTAATATTGATTTCCATTGACTGGATTCACCAACTGAGGCTTCCCCAAAAAAATGGCATCATCAAAAAACTATTAATGGGAGTCAGGCGGTAGGGATGAGGAAGCCTTGACTTCTTTCAACACTTTAGAATCAATGAGTTTTTGAATATTCCTTCCAAGGAATTCTACAATAATTATAAACAGATAGGGGAAAGATGGTCTCCTTGTCTAAGACCACAACCACATGAGAAGAAAATCTAGGGGAATCCATTTACTAAGACCGAGCACTTTGGGGTAGTAACAAAGGCAGTGAGCAACTTGAGGAATCTACCATCAATCCCAAATTTCTTAAGAAAAAAAAAAGGAACGACCAAGAGACTCTATCATAAGTCTTAGATATGTCAATTTTTAGGGACATCCTTAAATTTTTACTTCTAAGGTCCATTAAATGAGGGATTTCATGGGTAGTTATGACAACATCCAAGATGTTTCTACCTTGGATAAAAGATTTCTAGTTTGGGGCTATCATTTTAGTCAACAAATCTTTTAGTCTTAGCACAAATATCTTTGAGAAGATTTTGTACACTGTGTTACACAGACTAATGGGTCTAAAGTCCTACATGGATGAAGCATCTTCCTCCTTAGGAATAAGAGAAATGAAATTAGTGTCCATTTGATTAAGAATAATTCATGACCTAGAGAAACCTCAAGTTGCATTTAACATGTCAATATTCAAAAAATCCCAAAAAATCTGGAAAAAGGCTTGAGGAAACCCATCCTGCCCTAGGGCTTTGTAAGCCCCAAAAGAAAAAACAACCTATTTAACCTTTTGGAGAGAAATAGCTTTGGTCATAACCTTTAGGTCCTACTTATTAATAACTTTAGGAATCACTTGAAGGATATCATCATATACTTGATTAGCATCCCTTGGTTCATTTTGGAAGAAGTAGAAGTTTACAACTTCCTTAGCTATTTCTCTTTTAGTAGACACCATTGTAGTATCCTCTTTCTTAAGCTATCTTATCCAGTTCCTGCTTTTATGTTTCATAGTGGACTGGTGGAAGAATTTGGTATTTTGGTCCCCCTTAGATTGCCACTAAACCCAAGAATTTTGTTTCCAAACAATCTCCTCCTATTTTTTGACCTTAAACCATTGAGTTTTCAAGTTACACTCTTGGATGCAAATGTCTTCATCCACCAGACCTGTAACGCTCCACCATGTAACCTTAGAGGATGACGCAAACACAATGAAATTGTAACAATTTTTTTTCTTGAAAGTGCAATTAACATTAATTAAAGTGAACTACACTTAATGCATACATCCTCTAAGGTACGTGACAACGCTTACATCGAAATCCATAACATACAATAGTAAACTAATCCATAGCATATAAATTATACTCATGAAATAGAGAACATAGGTCCAATAAAATTAAACTCATTTCATAAGATTACAAAGTACATATCAAAACCATTCAAAGATTATGTTCATTCAATATTGTAGTTACAAGGCTCATATCCAAAATGAGATAGATCATACAACAATATTACAATTACAATAATACAAGGATCCTCCTTAAATACAAATGAAGAGTAGTACATATACAATAAAATCCAACTGATCCAAAAGAACATAAGAAATGGTATAAAGCAATTGGAACACATGAGCTCTCCAATATGGAAGATCCCACCATCACAAACATGAAGTGGAAACCCAATGGTGTAAGGTGCACATTCCATCCAACCAAGTGGTACCCGAAGTCCCACCCCCCATGCTAGGAGATAGTAAAAGGGCTTCCTAGGAAAAGCCAACAACCTCTAGAAATAGGCAATCACAAGACTAAACTAAACAAGTACAATACTTAACATAGAGGTCACATTGCTTCCAGAGTAAAAGAATCAAGTATAACCACTAAACAAAAAAAAATGCTATCATAGGAGGAGTGTCATCACAAAGTCGCATGGGTTATCTTGGCAGATATTCCTAGGCCTTGACCCCCATCTTGGGTTATCCTGGTAGCCTCTCAGGTCCTCGAACCCACATGCAAACCAATGCGGAATCAAATATCTTTCAAATGAACAAGATAATGATCTTTCCATTCCAGGCCTTCCCGTCTCATCTCAAGTGTAAACGAGCCCTTGAGTCCATGAGCGAGGCACAAATAAAAATTTATGTGGTTTAAGCTCTCCTTTCCCTTAATACATTTATTTAATTTCCACTGAATTAACTAACTCCCATATGAGTTATCCTGACACCACTTTGTGCATTGACCCCCATTGAGAGCCACTCCCCTATTGACAACACAAGGATCTAATCCATAACCAAGGGTAAATAAAGTGCACAAAATGGATATTAAATCCCCAACCAAAATACAAGAGGCAACACTTCCCTTTCGTAGTAATCGAGTGTTTAAACTGAATCACAACCAAGTGCACTACCCAAGGAAAACAAATGGTTGAACCATAAATCACAACAACCCCCTCATAGAATAACATCATCTGGAAGACTTACATACAAAACTAACCGATTTCCCCAACTTATGTGAACAAAAGAAATCATAATTAAATAAGCAATTCAGGCAAGTAATATGAACTATCATTAGGATTTCCTAAATCCAATTTCCATTTCAAGAAAATAATAATGCATTGCTTGAAATAATCTAATTTAATACCATTTCATTTATAATCAACAAAGAAATTAAATCTAGTATTTAATTCAATTTCCCAATTACTTCAATATAAAAATCAATTTCTTCTTTCAAAATCTTTTCATTTTAAATCATCTAACTTGTGCATTTAATGCATCTATTATAACAAAATATCCATTTAAATATATAAATATTTAAATATATATATAATCATACATATAAAAATATATTATTTAAATAAAAAAAATTAAATTACAATTCCAAATATAGATATTAAATGTATATATATTTAAATATACATATATATATATATAAATATATATTAATATATATTTACATATATATATATATTATATTTAAAAAATTTAAATCCATATAAAAAAATCAGAATCAAATTAAATTTATAAGGTTGACGAATATATTATGGAACCGCCATTGCCATGGCTGTACACAACCATACCCCACATGGGGTGTGGCCTGTGGGACAACTTTGGCTCCCGTATGGGACGACTGTGGGGGCAGGCCAAGCGCATCCCCCATATGCAATATAATTAAAAATTAAAAAATTATTTCCCAGGCCTATGATTTAATATCGCGTACGATTTCTTTTCCGTCTAGTTTTTCAATAAATTTTGTCTTTTTTTTAATTTGGATTTTTCTAGAATCAATTTCTTCAGAAGATTTTACAAATTATATAGATTTAATATATATATATATATTTAATATATATATATACATATATTTAATATATATATATATTTAATAAATAAATAAATAAATATATATATATATATATATAACAAATAATTGTTCGATATGGGCAATTTATTTTCACAAATTTCTACAAGAAATATTAACATTTTTTTTATAGAGGTTTTCAATTTCCCAGCCACAAGAATCTAATTGAGAAAACAAAACAAAAAAAAATCTTCTACAAGAAAATCTTTTCCAATTCATTCAAAGGATTTTCTACAAATTTGATAGGAAGATTTAAATCCATTACTATAGAGGTTTTCCAAGTCTTTTATAGTTTCCTTCTGGAATATCTTTTGTCTAAAAACAATTCCTTCAGAGGTTTCCAAATTTCCTATTGTTTTAAATCAATTTCTACAGAAGCTCTAAAGATTTTACGACAACTTTCCAATTCCAAAACAAATCAAAGATTTTAAAACAAATTAAGTTTTCTCATTGTACAGTCAACCTTTTCCAAAACAATAACTAATTCTAATAGCCTTTCCAATTTGAAATTAAATAAAACAATTAAAGAACATATTCCAAAAGCTTGAAGAATCAAAGTTTGAAGTGGAGCCTTGCCTTCAAATTCCAAAATAATCAAAGCTTCTCCCAAATAATCCTTTTTCTAGAAAGATGAAAAAAAAAACCAAACCAATTTCCTGAGAGCTTTCTTCCCCAATTTTTCAACAACCTCAATTTGCAACAACCTCCTCTAATTTTCAACCACCTCTTCTAATTTTCAACAACCTCTTCCAATTTTCAACAACCTCCAAAATATCTTTTCCATTGTCATGAAGTAGCCTCTTTCCTCTTTTAGTTAATGCAATTATTCTCTTTGAGAATTAATTCTCAACAACATTGTTTAATTTTTTCAACACATGTCACAAATAAAATATCTTTCCAACCAAATCACAAATATTTTCTCTAAAATATTTACAAGATATTTGTGCATTTAATAATTCAAAATCACATATTAACTTCTAATTAAATTTAATCTAATTAATTTAATCACTTTATAAAATAAATTTAATCTTAAAGATTAAATCACTTTACAAAATAAATTAAATTTAATTAATTAAATCAAATATAAAGCTTCTAACAACATTAATCAAGATTAAGTAAATAATCAATTAAAAATTATAAGCATTAATTTACCACAAAACATACCTTGTAAAATAAATAAACGACAAGGAAAATAGGGACAACATGACAACTAAGCATGACCCAAAACAATGACTGACAAAAAAATGTGACTAGGGTTGTGATTTGACAAGGAAAAACCTGTTATTATCTCCCAATAAACTATTCCATTGGGAAATGGACATGCTCAAACCTATGAATCCAGGTGGAGTCGATGTCCTGTACCTACAATCCTACAATCAAAACACATGTCGTACATGTATGTAAATAATGAACAATCACACCGTGAAGAGAAAATTGCGGAATCGTAGGGCACTCACAAGTGAGTGATGCAATCTCGTTCCCTTCACCAATACAATGTCACATCAAAAATGATGAAACTAAAACATAGAATAACTACAGATGAACACATATCAATATCAACTCACACAATCAACTATGCTAACCAAAGAGCATGTCATAATCAATAATCATCAATATAATGTACCATCACATCACAATATAAAACCATCATCGCTCCAAATTCAGTAATCAAATAAAAAACAACATAGTATCATGGTCTATCAAAGTAAAAGAACTGTTTGAAAATATAAGCAAATAAGAGGGGTGCTACAAGACCAAACTCCATTTTATCCCACACTTCCTTTAATTTGTCCCCTAAGGATTTTTTGGTATCAAAGATGTTATTGAAAGTTAATTTGTTCCATCCTTTCACTCTTTGCTTAATTCTTCTCAACTTTTCCACCAAGTGAAACATGGGAGTGCCATCCATCGGTTCATACCACCAATTCTCAACAAGGGCAACAAATTCAGGATGGAGAGTCCACATTAATTCAAATATGATCAAGAGAAAGGGCCTTTAATAGGATCAAAAATTTTCTTTAGAAAGATGGCATTATGGTCTGAATCAAATCTTGGGAGGGAAGAGAAGGTTCAAGCTGTTGAGAAATATTCCAATTAGAAGAGATAAGGAACCTATCCAACTTAACTTGAATCAACTAAAGTCACTACATAGGGTTGTACATGCAGAAACATGACTAACAAGATCTTCGTTCCCACCATATTTTTCAAATCTAGGAATCTCTATACCTTGTGGAATTTATGTTCTCAATATCTCCAAGGGTAAGGGGTTTATTTTGACTTATTGTGAAGGTTGGCCATTTTGATTTTGATTCAATGTGTGGCAATGAAAAAAGTATCCCTTTTACTTTTCCTTACTTGTTTGGGCCCTTTGAACTAAGGAGCTTAAAATGGTACCTTGCTAAAGTGTTGTGAACTATTGTAACACATTTTCACACTTTTCTAAGGTCTTATTAATTAACTAAACCTAATAAATCTCTTTCTAACCTTAATCATGCCTTATTTAGAGTGTTGTAACACACTTTAACTTTTCTAGGGTTGTCATTAATAATTGGCTTCTTTATGCTTTAATTGGCCTTATTTTGCATCCACAAGCCTCATTTAGTGCATCTTTTCAAGGATAATCCTGACATAAATCAACATCCAATTATAATTCTGGTGTTTTCAAGTTGTGTGGCCTAGATTTGGTGGTCTGGGACTCATTCGCCACCTTGGGCATATGAGTCCCACCTAGGGTTTTGGGTCCCGATCCTGGTTTTACACCTTTCTAAGAATTTTTGAATTTGGTCCCATAAATTATGCCTAATGGGACTCATTCACCACCTTGGGTGAATGAGTCCCGTGTGGCCCAAAATTAAAATGAATTCAAATTCTTGAAAATATTTTATCCCCCTATATCTGATGTCATCTTGTAGTGTTTTAATTTTGGGAATCCTTGCATAATTAAGTATAAATATGTAAGTTTATTTCACTATTTTTTGGCCCAAGCATTCAAGTATTCATCCTTATAGCAAGTTTGAGTTCACAAGAGAATTCAAGTGTTTTCAAGAGAATTCAAGGGAAGATTATCAAGCATTTTAGAGCATTATTCAAACATCAAGCATCATTCCAAAGTCTTCATGCTAGCATTTCACTCAAGATCTATCAAATCCAAGGTCTACATCCATTGGAGCCATATCATACATGTTTTTTGCCTCTTATTGCTAGGGTTTGGTGAGTTACAACATCATATTTTTTCATTCATCATTCTCCATTCCTATTTCATTTCAAGGTTTAATTACCAAAATAGGGTTTGACCAAGGCAAACCCCTATTTTCATCTCTCTTTAGTGTGTGATTTGTAGGTTTAGATTGAATACACATTGAGGAGAAAGATTGGAGAAAGTTGTCAAAGTTGTCACCTTGCATTGGAGATACTTGAAGGACCTCTATAGGATGCAAGTTAAGGAATTAGATCTAGAAATTAATTGGGAGAAAAGAGTAGGCGTTGAAATGTATATCTGAACTTTGAATTCCCCCCAAAAATAATGAGACTAATACACCAAAAGTGGCATATCAGTCCCACTATAGGTGTTTTTCCAGATTTTTGTAGATTTAGATACCCTTTTTCTAGAACCTATTCCTGTGAAAAAACCCTAATCTGGGATTGATTCACCCAACTTGGTGTATGAGTCCTAGTAGGTCACAATTTTAAAATTTCCAGTATTTTAGAGCTCCTTCCAGTCATCTTCAGATTTCTAGGTGCACACATTCTATCCTACAATTTTTTGTTTTGTTTTACATGCATTTCTAGGTCATTTACTTAAAGATTACATCATATTAGGGTTTAGCATTTTGGTTTACATTGCACTTTTCTTTCCAAGCCCTAGCTTTGTGGTAAACCCCTCATTAGTTTACAATCAACCTCTAGGACAACCCTATTGAAAGTTCTCTTTCTCCTTTGCATTGAGATATCTAGGGTTATCCTTCAATGAAATAATTGGAAAGTGGGTATGCTCTATGTCCTAAACCATACAAAATCATCCATATCCCTCATTTTCAGTTGTTTCATTTTGGTGGACCTGAATTTAGAACATCATAATTTTGATTTAGAGTGCACATCATCCTAGATATTTCTTGAATTAACATTGCATTAGGGTTTGCATTAGTTAATTGGCATTCTAGGGTTTCAAATTTTGCATTAGAGAAAGTTCATATAGATTGCATTTTTGCACCTCATATCATTGAAAATCATACAAAAACCTATATTTTTACTTAGGTTACAAATCATACATCATAAAAAGCATAAAAATTAATTGAACATTTCTGATTTTTTTGAAAAAAACCCCCACTGGGACTCGTACGCCCCTCTGGGAAAATCAGTCCCAGTGCAGATTTTGCACTAAATTTTCCAAAATTTAAAACTCTATTTGTGTCCTATTTTCTATTGATACCTTTCTGTTATAATCATTTCATTGTTCTTAGCTTATATTGCATTTGCATTCATCTTGCATTTAGTAGCCCTTGCATGAGTATTTGGTGTCCTATTGCTAATACTATAGTGAGATGAAGTTTGCGACTCATGTCATCCTGTGATAACACAATCATTGTGGATCTTGGGTTATCTAGCTCTTTCACTCCTAGTATTGACACTAGTACACTAGGTATGGACCATACCCTTAACAAATATTTACCTTCAAGTAGTGTGATGAACGTTGAAACAATGGTTTCTAGTGTCCCACAAGAAAACATATTTCAAATCCATGAAGAGAGTAAACCTACAACATCAAGTACAACATTACAACATTTCAACTACTGCCATCCCTACTATAGATAACATTCATCACATGCTTGAAAGTGAAGATGGGCTTGACCTTGTGAAAAACATAGTTCAAATCTTTGGAAAACACCTCACCTCAAACACTAGTTGTCCTTTACCTACAAGCAATGTCACAAGCCAAGGAGGAATTCAAATTATTCCAACAACAATTTCCTAAATTCCTACCTATACCAACCCTCAAGTCACAACAATGCAATTGACTAGTAATGTGATTCCTTCCTTGGGTATTTATGCTAGCATCCCTAGTACCTTTGTGGCATCACATGCCATATCTCCTGCCACTTTACCACCTATAAGAATTCCACTCACTTGTCCTTAAAACACATACACCCCTTCACTGTTTTCACCTCCGTCTCATAACACAAGCAATGACCCTCTCATAAATCAACTATTCCAAACCGTTTCATCCCTTCAAATTTTTTTTTCCACCATCCACCAAAATCAAAATGGACCACCTACATATTATGTCAAAAGAAGCCCATTATCCTTGGAGATATTGTGAAAAATGATTCCACAAGATGTAGAGGTTCCTAGATTCAAGAAATATGGAGGAAAGGGAGATCCTTCTTATGATTTTAATGCTTATACTGCCTTATGCAGTGACTTAGTCATTGATGATAAACTCTTGGCTAAGATTTTCCCCAGGTCTTTGAAAGATACTACCTTGGAATGGTTCTCTTCATTACCAAACAACTCAACTCATTCATTAAATGAACTTGTTGAGGCATTTGTCAACCACTTCCAAGTGCATATGAATCCTAATATGACCTTGGCAGATTTGATGAGATGCAAGTAGAAAGAAGATGACAAGATAACTAACTAAATATCTCACACAATCACTTTATTCCCAAATTGATGTCAAGGTCCCCAACCCTCACCTTTAAAATATGTTCATTGAAAATTTTCAAAGTAAGATACAAGATAAAATTACCATGATGAAATTATTGTCCTTTATGCAAGTTTGTGTACTGCCCTCCGTGATTATCAAAACTTGGTTAGTAGTTGAGATACAAAATCTACTTCTAGACGTATTAAGAAGTATGAGTCCACAAACCAAAAAAATTACTGAACTTTAAGAAATAAGAATAAAGGTTTCCTTCAATTCAATCCC